>VZTD01006000.1:2372765-2527677 GCA_013397725.1 Rhagologus leucostigma
AAAAAACACTGAGGAGTATATCTCTATGTCCTTGAGAAGCTGCTTTGGAAAGTTCATCTGGGTTTTTTTTTTTTCAAGCTCAGTTTAAAGGCACAGAAAAGGCACAATACTACTTTTTGGGCATAGAGCATGATAGGGGATACACATGATAGAGTCACCCCAAGACAATGAGTTAAATTGTGTAAAGCTCCTAGTAAGTATTATTAGTTTTTGAGAAATAATACTATGCTGGTTTCATTTTTTGCTTTAAAAATGAGAAAATCATTACTCAGAGTTCTGTTTCCTTCTAAAGAGCTGCAGACCATAAGCAGGGAACTAGCAGGGGTTAAGGGGTTTGGCAGAGATGTGCAACGTGCTGACTGGAGCAGAAACCTTCTTTCACATGCTTGGTTCAGCAGCAAGGCTGAAAACACTGAAAAGACGTTTAGAGATGAAGTCTGCAACCAGTCGCATTGCCTGAGTTGCTTCCCCCACAAAGACAAGCTTTTTTATTATTGCTAATCTTCCAGAGGGTGCTAGCAGCCATTATTTCCCTTTCTATATAAGAAGAGAGTCAGATCCATGTCTGAAAGAGCAGTCAGTACCTTCCCAGAAAGGATTGTTGGCCCTCAGAGAGGCTGAAAATTGAGAAAGTGCTTTGTTAAATGCTTCAGAGCAATTGAGCCTTAGTCTGCTGTGGCCTCAGTTTTCCTGTCTGCTATTTTCTAAAGTTATTTTCAGTTGGTTTTTGGGGGTTTTTTTTCGTTTGTTTTTATTTTGGGAGGGGGAGTGGGTTTTTATTTGTTTGGGGATTTTTTGGGGGTTTTTTGGTTGGTTTTTTTTTTTGAGTTGCAATTTTAAACTCGTGACTCAGAATTTGTCTGAGAAGGGAGCCTTGGAAGCTGCTTGAAAATTGGTATCACAAACTTATAGGGCCAATAATTGAAGTGTTTTCTGGAAAGTTGTGAAATCAAATTAGCAACTCAATTTGCTTAGGATTTTCAAGAGGGGAAAAAGAAAGGGCACTCCTATTTTTGTCTGTGATCACTGCCTTGAAGATAAATGACTTTGCTCCTTGCTGTAGGCCAGTGTGCATAGCCCTAGCCACTACACAACTTTTTTTTTTGGTTGTAATTGATTTTTTTATGAGGAATTTTCAGAACAATTTCAAACCCAAATATTTTCTCTCTACCCTTTTATTTCTTACTTGCTCCCTGGCTGATTTGGCTGTCAGTGTAGTGCACTGACAAATAAATCATTGTCGGGGCTCTGTTCCCCAGTGCACACGAGTCAGGAGTCCCAAACTAACCCTGCAGTCATGCAAAGGTCCTTACTTCACAGCTTTATCAAGGCTTGCTGACTTTGCAGCATCCCACAGAGAAGGCAAGCTCATGACATGAATGACAGTATCTTCTGTACTCAGGAAAAATAGACTGGAAACCAAGGTGCCACACAAATACAATATTTAACACAGGCAGTGCGACTCCTTTTGCAGGGTACATGACCTGATGGGTTAAGCACTGCAGAGTGAGCTGGGTGACCAAAATGTGAGGATGTTCTCCGTGACCTTGAGCAAGCAGATTCCTGTAATCATAGCTCAGTTTGCATTCTTGTTTCATGACACAGTTGCTGCATACTTGGAATAAAGAGCAGGCCCTTGGTATTAGGCTTTCCTACCTGTCTGATTTCATACAGATAGTGCTAGGAAGCCATATTGGAAAAACCTCTTTTTCTGATAGTTTCAGGGCCAATTTCTGTCTCTCAGTGTTTACCAATGTATGGCATCTAGTAACTCCACTGTTATTTTTTAAGGGTTTTGCTAGAACCTCATAAGATGCTAGTTTATTGCTAAATATTTCGCCTTCACCCCTTTTCACAAACATTGAAATTTCAGACCTGGCACCCTGCAGAGGAAAACTTTAAAGTACAGACACATTTGTTGAAACTAGATGAAAACCAGCAAACCTTAAATTTCAGCTTTAACTGATCGTGTTAAATTCCCACATACTCACAGAAAATGAGTATGTGGGAATTTTCTGTGATGCTGTTGCAGCTTAAGCATGCTAGTGTGGATTTTATGGGGTCTGGGGGTTCCTGTGTGCTGCAATATTTTAATGTTTTTCACTTCTTGCTGTACTGCAGACATTTGTAGCGAGCAGAAGGCATCACATGTAGAATAGTGATCTTTTGAACTGCTGCTAAAGCAAAATGTGCTAAACTGTAGAGTGAAAGGTGATGCCACAATCAGCCTTAGAAATTTCACTTCGTTCATTTTTTCAAGGATAAGAAACAGATGAAAGAAAACCTTTTTTTTTTCTTTTTCTAGTTATTTTCCTCACTGAGAAAAGACGTAAATTCACCTTTCAAGATGAATTAGAAATCAGTCCTAGCCACTTGCTCAAGGAGGGCCAAAGAACAAACACATGAATATTTGAAGTGTAGAAAAGTATGCTAATATGGCCAAGTTTGGAAAAAGGTAATCTAAATTAGGCACAGGGGATAGAGAGACAGCAAAGATGTGAAAAGACAAGGAGCCTTCAGAGAGTGTCTCTAACAGATACCATGTTTACTTTGTTAAAAATGGAGAAAGCAATCTTTGTCTGCATGTTATCAGTAAATGAGAGTTTTAATAATAAATTATCTATGTGATTGCTATTTTTCTCTCTTTGCAAGGAGAGAGGCTCTAAAAAGAAAATGAATATTTCTGTAAGTAAAATGTTTCTCTAGTGGAAAGCAAATAGAAACAAGTCTGGGTTTATTATTGTCTTTAATTTATGGGGTATTGGATTTTTGTGGAGGTTTTTTTGAACAGATAGGGAGAATTGTTGTCTCATGATGGAGTAGTGTGCATTTAGCACCATTGTCACATTGTCACATTGTGACATTATTGGATGAGGGAGGACTGTGAGTTTGAATAAAACTATAATCTTCTAATCCAAGTCAGTGGCTGGGTCGAAATCAGTGACCAAAAAAAACTGACAAAAAACTTGAATGTGATCAGCAAAAAGCGAGTCATTGGTGATGATGATTTTTGTATATCTTCTGTGACTAAACCGAGTACTCCAAGACGCAGATGGCCAGTGCGTGGTTGCACTTTGCCTTTCAGTGCCCTTCTCCTGATCATCTGTGCTTGGGAATATAAGATTATCTTGGCTCCCTTTCTGGCTGTTACCCCGCTCTCTCTCTCTGAGGATGGTAGGGACATACTCCTCAGAAGGAGAGCACACATGCAACTTGTGAAAATTTCTAGGGAAGCTGTGGAAAGAATTGGTGTGGTAGCGTGACTGGGAGATGGCAGCACTTGTGTCAGATTAGTGAAAGAAAAATGCTGCAAATTCAAAACAGAATTAGGAGCACAAATCCCATTTTGCTGCTAGTACTGCTTCTGTCCTAAATTTTAGGAAGTTTTGCCTGGAGGAGTGTAATTACATGCCTGAAAAGAGGTCTTAGGTGTCTGACCTTTGGTCCTGTAATTTACATTTTGTACTTATGGTCACCTAAGAAAGGAAGAGTATGCCTTGGGATGCATTTGTTTTTAGGATGACCATTTGTGTCTTTTTGCCGTCTTCTGATTCTCATTCCATTCCAGTGTTGAGCATGAGTCCCTTGATTCCCTGTAGGAGAGATAGATGAGCAGACATGTAAATGAACCTTCTGTAACTCTTGCACAGGATTTCATAGTCTGTCACAGAGGAGCAATCGTCTGTCACATTAATATGGCTCTTATTACAGTATTTATGTCAAACCCCCTGTCTTTCATCATTTTCATTAGCATGAAAAGTAAGGTTTTAACAACTATGGTAATAGGTAATAATGTAGCATTAGAACATAAATCTAGTGACGATATAGATACCCATGAAGTGACAGGGAGATGTTATAATTTGCTTCCAGCACTTATTTTGGGGACAGATTTGTGTAGGTGGCTTAATTTTTAGGAAGTATTCACTATAATTATCAGAACTAACAGGAACACTTGGCAAAGGGGAAAAAGAAATCTTTGGGTTGCAATTAAACTGAAGACGAGAGGTAGCAGTTACAGTCACAAATTACCAACTTTCTGATGGTGCTTGGCACACGTTCCCTTCCTACTTCTGACCGACATGTGACAAAACCTCACAGTTACAGAAGGGTTCATTGCCAGAATCTCTGACTTTGGTATGGGAAGGACGTTTTATATGCAGTGTGTATTCACAGGCACAAGTGGGATAAACTGAAGTGAACCAGATCATTGAGTTAAATAATTTTAATGTTAGAATACGCTTTATTCACAGTCAGAACTGTGATGTACTTTGCAAAGATAGCGGAACCCCTCCTAAGCAGAGGAGAAATTGCTCAGTCATGAAAATTTACCTAAAGAGCTGAGGTAAAGGCAACCATTATTTGGAAGAATAGGACCATTCAGTGGACCTGCATCAGACTGAAAAAATACAGAAAGGAACAATTTCCCTACACAGTAAGGAAAGGAAAAGTACTTTAGTTATCCAAACTAGCACTTGAGCACACTGTTACAGTTAATTTGCGATGTAATGGAGTGTTTAATGGCTTCCAGTGGTCAGGAAGCTGGTTTTAGAAAGACTGTGGGTGAGAAAACTCTTACCCATCCAAAGCATCCAAGTGATTTACAGCATTTGTAAGGCTGCACAGTGCATACTGGTGCTGAGAAGCCCCAAGCTAGCGTCCTTTGCTCTGCTGCCAGAGCTGAATGCAAAGCTGAGATCTCTTGGCAGTGCTGCTATAGTGGGTCTAGAGAGCCCTGAGCCCCTTCACACGTGCGCATGTATCAGCAGGCTCAGATCTTGAGGACTGTACGCAGCCCTGAGCTGCTTTCCACAGGAATAACCTGTTTGCTTTGGGCATGGTGCTGGTGTTCGCCCTGTAGCTCTGTCTTCTCTGGAGGAGCTCTGGGATCAGACACCTTGTACTGGTTCATATCTAGTCGGATCACATGCCACCACATGCAGCCAACCTGTGCATGATCAGGTAATGCTTCTCCATAGGACTCAAGTCCTAGTTTTTGGATCCGTCTAGTAGAGGTAATGATGGGATTTTGCTTTCACTGCTGACCTAATGCTTTCAGAGGGCTGAAATGTGACTTCCCACATTGTGGTTTGGGACCAGGCTCCATCACTCTTTTCAACTTCACTTAGATTTTCCTGGTCGTGGTTTCCACATATTAAAATGTGTTGTGCTGCCTTGGAAGGAGGGGAAGCAGAGGGGCACCGATCTCTTCTGTCTGGTGACCAGTGACAGGACCCAAGGGAATGGCCTGAAGTTGTGTCAGGGGAGGTTTAGGTTGGATATCAGGAGAAGGTTCTGCGCCCAGGGGGTGGCTGAGCGCTGGAACAGGCTCCCCAGGAAAGTAGTCACAGCACCAAGCCTGACAGAGCTCAAGAAGTATTTGGATAATGCCCCAAGACACATGGTGTGATTTTTGGGGCTGATCTGTGCAGGGCCAGGAGTTCGTCTTCGATGATCCTGGTGGCTCTCTTTTAACTGAAAATATTCTGATTCCTTGGGTAAGAAGCTGGCAGCATGAGGTCTGTGCATGAAGATGGTGAGGCTTCATTGTGGCAGGACATTTCTACTCCCTCTCTACCACAGATGGCTGGTGCATATGCAAGAGATAACTCTGGCAGGTCACAGGCCCAGCATGGGGTATCTCTGGCGCCAAAAGGGCTCAGGCACCCAGCTAAGAATCGACATCGTAGTCTGGAAAGCAAAGGTGGTAAGAGATGAAAGAAACGTTCTTGACCAAAAGACAAGGTTCTTATGTCTATAAAAGCCCACACAATTATCACAGAGGCAGAAGTCTCTTACACACTCCACGGAAAGGTGTGAGAAGATTTCTCCCTGGAGCTGGATGCAGCTCCAGGTCCCTTTCCCTGGGAATTGAGAGAGAGGATTTTTGATGTGTACTCCTTTAAGATTGTATGGTAAAAAACACTGGATCCTAAGTTATACTATTTCTTAGCTAGCTGTAAATTTAATGGTATCTTTAAGTCCATGTATAATACTAGTATCCCTTTTTGTCTTATCTCTGTGTAGTAATAGTCTGTTTTAAGTCTTACGTCTGTTAGTTTTGTGTCTATTAATAAATAATTCGTTCTATAATAGACCAAATCAGCCATTATTAAAGAACTTTGTGAAGAAGAGTGGATCTTGGGGTGCTGGCCACCTCAATACAGCTACTGCCTGCTGCCAGAGGCCTTGGGCAAAAGGCAAGAGCTGATTTAAACCCATCATCCATTCGTAACAATCATCAACTGGGATATGAATTTATCACATGTGAACTTGTGCACTCTCTTTCCCTGTGCAAATCCCTGCACCCAGCATGAGTTTTTGGCCAGTGGGTTCAACAGCTGTCCTGGGAGCTTAGGCTCCTTCTCAGTGCACTGAACTGCTCAAGCAGACCTCTGGTTAGTGACAAGGTGCATTTGTCAACTGCAGCCCTTTTTTCCTGCTCGTGAGTTAATCAGTCTTTGTCACTCGTGTAACTGAGTTGGCTGTTACTGCTGTTGATTTGTGATACAGAACTTTTTTGTCTGGTAGAGATCAGAGCAACTTGCAGATGAAGGTGAGTGCTCTCATCCCCATTTAACTGATGGGAAAACAGCAATGAAAACTGATTTCTGAGAAGCAGCAGAGCTGATAGTTAGCCATTGGGAATAAAATCTTGTCTCTTACCATCCCTGTGGATGCTTCATAAATTTCAAGTGAGCCTAATGTGCAGTTTGAGATATGTTTCGATATATATCCTTTTGACAGACAAATCATAGCCTATCTTTGTGTTTCCAGATAGGATGAGCCTGATTCTTTCTAAAATGAGATTTCCAGAGAATATTCATATTCACAAAACCAAATTCCACTTAAGTATTCTGCAATAGCTGTACGTTTAAGCACATACTCTTGCCTGGTAGTTTGCTCCCTACAACATTCACAGAAATAGTTGGCAACCTGGAATTTGGATACAGTCAAAGTAAATTCATGTGGAGTAGACAAATAATTGCCTGCGTAGTGGTTACCATCAATTTGCCTAATTTTCAAAATCCAAGTTCTGGTCCACATGAATAATGAACTGCCTTTGTTATCTCTGTCATCTCTTTGTTTCAGTGCAGTAGATGAGCAGGGAAGCATGTGGGATCCAGGCTATCAGCTGGTGCCAGCTGTTTGTGCCCAGGCAGAACCTGGCTCACAGCATGTCTCTCCCCTTTGAAGGACACGTGGAGCAAAAGGAATGGCTGCATTATGTGACTAGAAAGGTTAAGAAGATGGCTGGTTACGCTGTCGAACTTCCAAAGTATTGTTGCACAGACAACAGGTTCTGCAAAGTCCATTCCAAAATGACCAGGCAGTTTCAAGTTACTGTAATAGGCTGAAGTTAAACACCTTTGTCTTTGCAATGGGTTGATTCAGCCCTTATTCTGTAATTATGCTGGACCTTCCAGCAGCTGTGACTGAACTTAGAAAATCTCTCCTTGCAGCCATTAACTCCTGCCCACCTCCACATTCATGCTTAGCAGAGTGACAATCACCTTTGGGCAGTGTGTGCCTGAAACACACAGGTGTGCCAGTCTGCTGGGATTTATACTTCCATTCCCCCGATGCATCTGCAGGGTGATATCTGCATGTTGAAAGACAAGCAGGAATAAACGCTGCAGGCTTTTTTATAAAAATGCTAGTGCCGCTACATTTACTCAGCAGTGTGGCCTGATTATGCAGGAGCTCTGAGGCTTATCCCAAGATGATGATTTTTACATCAAAAGTAGATTAATGGAAGTCGACAGCCTTGTGTCCATCCAAACACAGTATGAAATGATAATAAGTATAGAATTGCTAGTCAGTAGGGTCTCATGTCACATACTCAGACTAGATAAATGATGAATATGTAATGAAATTACATAGAATTGAGACAGATGGCTCTAGCTTTTGATAAATGCATATATCTTCACAATCAGATAATAATGCCAATGTGTGGAAGATCAATTGGGATATAACAACTTTGAAAAAGAAAGTAATTTCTCTGCTTTCACTTTAAGATGCGCATTTAAATAAGAATCAAGTTTAATTTAATTATAATTTTTTTCATCATAAAATTAAACACGAAGAAAAAAAGGAACCAAGGGGGAAAAATACAGGGACATTTTCATCTTATTTTGCTTTGAATTTTAGTTATTTATCCTAGTGCCTATAATGAAATACCATTGCCAAAAAGAAAAGACAATTATTTTCTCTCCAATAAACATTAAGATAGATTGATGGTCACCACTATAAAAAGGATTAAATGAAATTCTTGTCACCTTTTCAGGAAGATGTCAATTTGTTCCTAAGAACTCCAGTTATGAGGAAGCTTATAATACAGTCCAGTTGTTATTGATAGGGATGTTTAATGTTTTACTGACTATTTAAGGTGCGAAGTCCTTGAGATAAATCAATTTCTCATCCTCTCTCTGGATTTTACTATTTCACTAGAGGTACATCTTTCAGGGAATTGACGTGATTGACTAGGGACACAGTGTAAAAAATATCATTTGAAATAATGTCATTACCAAAAAGGAATTTTGAGAACGCAATAATTATGAAGCTCATTAAATTCACAATTTCTGCATATCGCAGATTAGTGAGAGAGTAATGGCAGTAACTCAACACATAATTTTGCACGGTGGTTGTGTATTATCTGAATTACTGTCACTTTCTTTGAATTGAAAGTTCTTGCTTGTGTAGATAAACAAATATATCTGTCCCTCATTTGCATGGGATTTAGGATATTTTCAGGTGAAGAGAAAGTAGCTTTCCGTTTTCTGCAGTCCATCAGCCCAACTTTGAGTAGTATTTGTAATGAAAGAACACCAGCTGAGATCTGAGGTAGTAGGTGCTGCACCAACACACAGCAAGGGTATTATATGTGTGGAGAGTTTGTAATCTCTTGGCTCCAGATGAGAGTTCTTGAGTTGGGAGGGAGGAAATGGGTAAAAGCCATGCTGGGTAGGAGTACTAGGGGTAGTCCTCTGTGCTCCATGGTTTTCTGCAACGCTCCCGTAGGAAAAGCTTCAGGTGAGATATTACCTAGTGTGGATGTGGAGATCTGGAATTAGCAGTCAGCACAAGAGAAGGAAAATCAGGTTTAGGCTGCAGTTTGGGGTTCAGCTCATAAACTGTCTTGATGTCTTCAGAAGATGACACATGAGTTTGTGCACTGGCCTTGCGTGAGGACTATGCAGTTTACTCTGCACCGAGGAACAGGAAAATGAGGCTCAGAGCAGTGGACCTGGAGGCTTTTTGTGCAACCATTGGACAAAAACAAAAATGCAAGATCCCTTTTTCTTTTAGTACTATCTGTGCTCAAGAAACAGGTGTTTTCTCAAGTCTGAGCATTTTTCCAGAGCCTCTCAAATGTTATTTCAGCAGTCTTTGCAGGAAGTACTGCTGGATGCTGGCTTGCAATGGAAGTGGGCAAAAGCCCTGCCCCTGTCAAGCTGCAGGGCACTGATACTCCCAAAGGAAACCCTTCTTGGAGTAGTAAGAATTTCTGCCTTACAGGCTGCTTGCTGCAGAGCCATCACAACAGGAGCACGTTTCTCCTTCCACAGTTTGCCACTTCCTCAGTGCTTCCAAAAATCACTTCCATCTGTCTCAAGCCAAGTTACCTAAAGTTGGAGGCTCCCTAATAAGACTTAAGCACTTTAGCCCTCTCTAAGCAGAAACTCTTTGCATTTACCTTTCAAGTGGAAGGATCACTGACTGTCTAAAGCATTTTAGTGTTATCAGTATTTGCCTTCAGCTTGCATTTACATGGAGTCATGGAGAATCTGGGATAAGATCTTAAAAGAGCCTATCACTTTGTGATATTGCCTCAAGAGATTTTTTTTTTTCTGTGAATCATAACTGTGATAGTTTATTGATCAGATTAAGCCAACTTTCAAAAGAGAAGATAATGCCATACATTTTACTTAAGATGTTTTTGCATCTGCTAAACAACTGAACCTCAGTGAGCAAACGCCTTGGTGGTGGCAGGTGAAGAGTGCTCTGTTCTCAAAGATATCAAATCTTTCATTTTCTGTTGATGCTTTTTAGAAGCAAAACTGTGTTTTCCATTACAGCAAGTCCTCAGCTGCCTTACAGATAAGCAAAGCTGGAGAATTCCTGGTCTGTGCCCCAGGAGCAGCCTGCCATCCAATTGTATATGGCCTGTAACCATTTAGTTTTCTAAGCTGTAGCAGATCTGTGCTCTCAGGGGCATTAAAATGTGGTTGGCCAAAGGTGTTAGAAGGAACTCTTGGCTCTCACTAAGGAGAAGATTTGCCATCTCTGTGGCATAACAAGAAGGAAAAATATAAAGGGAAAGTCCTTATTTCTATACTTCCACTGTATAGACAAGCATGAAGACAACTTTCTCTTCTGACCATGGGTTATGGGTGCTATCAAAGACAGGCTATCCTATAGGTGGAATTCCCAGTAAACAGATCTTACAGTTTATGCCTGTGTAGTGAGAGAGATATGCAGGAATCAACAGAAGGTGTCAAAGCACATTGGTGTTTACCACCTCTTGGTCAGTCACACACACACACACTCTCTGTTTCAGGCATTTCTCACACTGCAGCATGACTAAGAAAGACCTTTACTTCTTCTGCATTCCCAGTCAATGATGCTACAATGATTTAGAGTAGGCAACACTTCATGGAGCTGGGCAGACTTCTGTGGAAGCTGCTGCTGTGAGAATCCCAGAGCTATGTGACATAGGCAGCCTGACTATTAAAATCCTCAAAACAACAAAGACCCAGGTTTACTTGGCTCATTTGAAAGTCAGGGGAGAAGAGGAAAGGACAGAACTCATTCAGGTCTTGAAAACTTAGACAATTTGAGTTCAGGAGAGCCCTTGATGTGATGGTAAGTATCTTTTCAGGGCTTTGCTTGGGTACTTCGAACATCTGTTAGCAAAGTCTAGCACTAGTAAATACTCATTAGCAAAAGGCAGGCTGTTGCCATTGTCTGGTTTTATCCCTACTTTCTAACACATGCATGCATCTCTGCAAGTGAATATTGGAGTTAGTGAAGCTGCATGGTATTAGGCAGTTTCCTGCGTCTCTGCAGCTGAAAATGTGGTGTTTTCTTTTCCTTTCCTCCACCCACCTCCTTCCTACCCTCCACATTAGCTCTGGCTTTAAAGCTGTTTAGCTAAAACTCAAATAAAGAAATATGCTGGAATTGGAAAGATAATTATGAGGCCAAAATCCCTCACACACCACTGGATTCTCTCCCTCCTGATGTGGATTCTGAATTTGTCCGTGAAAGCAAAGAAAAAAGCTTTCTTTGGTGCATTGTCATTAAAACATTTAGAATCTGCAAATCCTGTACAGTCAAGACAACAGCAGGATTATGTTTGACTCATAAGAATGAGCAATGTGTTCTGGTTAATTACAGAAGTTACAGAGGAAAAGGATTTACTGACTGCCCCATCCTTCACCCCTCTAATGTAGGATTGTTCTCTCCATAGTGCTTCTTAAATCTTTTTCTTTGCAGTGTTACATGCACCACGTGATGGATCATCCACAGCTTAACTGGAGGTCTTGCAGCAGTTCTTAATAGGTTAAAAGGTGTAGCTGAGCCTGCTAGTTGCTAGCAGATCATGTTCTCAATGTGGACTTTGGGAAGTTGCCAAAATGTGCCCATCCAGGGCTATCAAGCTGGAGAAAACAGTGGTGTCTCAGCTCACTATCAATATGCTTTCCCTGGAACTTTGTTTTTACTTTGGTTGTCTGAATTTCATCGAAGAGCTTTTCCTCATTATTTCCTTTTGAGAGTTCAAAAATAGTTCCCCCCCATCACTCATGTTCATAGCCTCTGGTTTCATAATCTTTCTCGACTGTTTTGTTAGTGTGGACTTTATCTGTAAAATGGTGCTTATCTTTGATCACATTTCAGTTGGTAGGAAATTCCTGCTAAAATCCTCTATTTTGATAAAGCCCATTGCAGGAAGCTTTGGAATTATTACAACAAATCCCACCAAACCAGAAATTGAATTTGATTTTTCTTTCTCTGTTTCTTCCTTAACTCCCTCCCCACCTCTGACAGAAATCTTTCCTTCTTATTTAAACTTCTGGGGGTTTATGTGTAGTATTTGGTGGTTACTTTTTTCCTGAATAAAAGGCTGAAGTTTTTCTTATACGTAAGAAGACTCTCTCCCCGTCTGTTTCTAATAGCCTGCACAGATTTGTGGCAGTAGCATGCCTTCTCCCAGGTGTCAGATATAAACCCTTATTAACACATTCTAGCTCTGTATCCTTCTAGATGTGTCACTGAGAAGCACATGAGAAATTCAGGCCAATACTTCGACCTGTAAACTCACTGTTTTTTCACTATCTAGGCTCTTGCTATTGTCCATCCAAGGTCTTTAAGTATTTCTTTCAAGTTTTTATTTTTACTAAGGTTTAAAAGTGTTACTTTTCCCCAAATTCTACCCTCCTGAAGTTGCCCCACATATTTCTCACAAAGGTGTTTTAGTGGCTTCACCACCCCCAAACAGAAGTTTTAGTGAAAAACTGTCAACCTATGGAAGTGCTTTTCTTGAAACCCTTTTGGGTTTCCAGTTTTCAAAAAGTGCGAACTCTTTCAGTTTTTGTCTACTCCAGACTGAAGAAAACTCCTAATTTGAGGAAAGCAAACCCAACTCCTCTCCCTAAAACCACCAACCCCCATACGAGTAGAAAAAGTCTGCATACTTATTATATCCTGAGAAAAATAGTTGACATTTTCTGAGCAATATCTGTGCCGTTCCAGCTGACTCAGATTTTGGTCTTGTGTCTCTCCACTTCCTTCTCTCTCTGTAAAGATGAGTTTATTATATTTTTGCTCCCTGACATTTAGAGTATCCCTGACATTCACATTGAATACTGTCTATAAATTGTTATTATGAAGATGCTTATTGTACTTTAAAGTTTCTCTGAATGTAGGGATAGAAACATTTGCAATTTTGATTCTTAAACCAAGTTTCCTATAGACTGAAGACTAAAACAGCAGAGGGTAGAAGTACTGAAGTCCAGTTCCAGCCGATGTACTGTTAGTACACCCCTTCAGAAAGGAGCCCAGTGAAAGAAGAGCTTTTTGAAGTTCCATTGCTGTTTTTGAAACACACATAGCTTTTTAATGAATACACAGGGCCCTTGCTGCTCTGGCTCACGCTGCTCATCTCTGCTTCCATCTCTTGGGAATGGTGTTTCTTGGCTAAGCCAATCATTGTCTCTACTATCTAGCTGGGTTGTAAAATGAAGATCTATCTAGTTTAAGATTAGTTCTGTGAGGTGTGTACTTTGTCCAACCCCGTGTGCCCTCTGTGGGCCAAAAAAAGAGAAAAACAGAGAAAGACTCTTCCAGAAGGAAGTTCATCCTAAGCTAGGACTGGATGAGATGCCTGTGTCTCCAGTCCCTACTGAAGGAGCCTAGGCCAACTAATTTATACAAGACCTAAATCTCCCTCAGCCGTTCTGCCCTGTGTTACAGCTTCTGAATTGATCCCCAGGAATTCTGTGTGCCCAGTCCTGTGCTTGTGGCACTCTGGAATAATTTCAGACAAGTATTGTGATGAAAACAAGAAATCCACGGAGACATCCTAAGAGAAATGTGTTACTTTTCTGGAACTGTTAAGTAGAGTAAGTGCTGCTTTGGTTACTCTGAAGGGTTGAACAGATATCTAGCATAGGGTATCTCTTTATGGTATTACCTTAAGCTATCTAGGAAGAAAGAAGATTTAATCACCCCTCTAGATTATAATTTCACTTCCCAGTAGAAAAAAATCCTGGGACAATTCTTTATGACATCATTTGCTATGACAAGGGGTGTCTTTAAAATGATTAGAGAGCCATTTGCTACAGTGATCAGTCAATGAAAAGAGGGAGAAGTTAACTTTATCAGTAGCCTGAAGAATAATTCTAGAGTTGCACTCTGCCAAAGTGGAAGAAATAAAATGCTAGTATAACAAATGCACAGAAGAAGTTGGGATCACAAAGCGCCCATCTTTTCTCTAAACTGGATTAGCCAGAGGCAAAATGCTTTCCTCAGTCACTGATTGCCAGACCTTTTTTTTTTTTTTTTAATCAGAAAGCTTTAGAAAGTGGATAAAGAGAAATTTTCTGCTTCGAAGTGTTCAAATATCGGTTCCTGCAGGCTCTCTCAGGGGATTATAGTATTGTTTAGAAACTCACTGATTGGGGGATTTGGAAACCTGAACTGTAGGACTGCACTCACACTAGAAAATAGTTATTGTTATTGGCAAAGTAGCAGCAGTAGTAGCTCTTTGGCCAAGTTTCTTTGACTTTGTAAGGAGTTCAAGGCACCTTTAGAGAACTAATATCTTGGGCTGTAGGCAGCATCAGGTTAAGAAGTTCATAGGACTTCATTCTCTTGCTGCAGCAAAGTGGTTTCTCCACCGAGCTTTGATGCCACTCACTTGCTTTTGTGTTAGTGGAAATTTCTACCACAGTGGCTGACCAAGGCAGGACTTGTTCCCTCAGCTGTGATGTGCAGAGTCCTGTGTCAACGCTAAATCACTGAGACCTTCCTTGACTTTTGTTTGGGTAATTTTCTCTGGAGCTCTTATTGGAGTCCTGTAGGAAGGACATGCATTAGAAGGTAAATGCACATGCTCTATTTTGGTATCCTCTTGAAGGGAATTCCTTTGCCAGTGCTTCCTTTGACTCACCCAATCTGCTAATCTTCACATGGAAAGCTATTTTTAAAATAGAGTTTTGATAGAAGCATAAAGCATTCCTCACTCAGCTGATGTTTGTTAAACCACCAAGCAGTACTATGTCCTGGAGGTATCGAGAAGGTGTGTGGTGGCTGAAGATTGAGTTACTGACAGTGATGGGAAGTGTTTTTAAATAAGTTTATTTAGTTAATATTAAAACTACAGCTTTAAAAGTAACCTGTTTATTGTGTCATAACACTCAGAAAAGCCCACATTCCCTTTTGGTAATCTGTGAGACATTTTTATGGTCCCTGTCACTTGCTTGGAAGCTCGGAGACTGAAAAATAGGGCATCAAATGTATTAGATGGGGCTGTGTTTCCTGAGAGCAACCCCTGCCTTCTGTTTCATTTCAAGTGTGGGCACTTCCCCTACTTTATGAATGGTAGCTGCTTATATCCACAGTAAGAGTGAGCGTTCTCACTTATGTAAATTGATCCAGTGCCACTGCAGAGCTTTAGTCCCACTGCAAGTAAAATTGCAAGTGCTATGGTCATTTTGAGTAGGAGACATTCATCCAAAATCATGACAATTCACAGCTTAAATTCCCTGATTATTACAGTCTGACCCAAGGAGATACCGACAGCTTTTAAAAGTTCATTCCAACATTTTACGTATTCGGATAGCTTAAAACATTGTTTGTTTTGTTTTAGTGGTTTTCTTCGTTCTAGCTAAAAGCCCTGAAAATAATGAACCCCTGTCAGCCTGGCAGAAAAACATCTTCTTTCTTCATTAAAGCCCACAGTAGTCAGAACCTTGGGTCTTAAGTGAAAAACATAATTTTTTAAAATCTTGGGTTGGATTCAGCAAAGGAAGAACAACAACTCTGTTCCTTAAAACAAAGAAAAAAAATCCATAAATTGCCGTGAAATTTCAAGTCTGGTATATGACAGGTCTGCAGTTTCAGAAATGGGAGTTTTACACTTCTGGAAAGCCATGCTCCCGTAGTGACAGCCTCTCCACAATGAAGTATTCCTGTCTTGTCAAAGAAGCTTTGAAAGGAACAAATGCTATTTCATCAGTATCTTGAAAAGCTCTGTGTTAGTTGTGTTTTGTGTATGCTTTAAATAACATAGAGAAAGTGCGTTACATGATGGCCTAGCAATTAAAGGGCACAGTTGGCTGTCATCTTTGTAACACTGCCTTGCTGGTGTCTGTCGAGCAGCCAAAAGTTTTTTGTGTTGCTGAGCACAGAATTTCCCCGCGAGCAAAATCCCATTCAGACAGGACAAAGAGTTTGTTCCAAGTTGTGCTGTCCCTTTTTTTAGGCATCTTCCAAAAATTAGGCCAGAAAAGATATTCCAGCATCTTGCAGATGGTGCATACATTTATTCTGAACGGCGGGCAGCCAGTTTGCTGCCATTCAGCAATCTATGCTGTGGTGACATGGATTTTTGCCACATGCAGATTTTTCTGGTGTTTTGCTATATTTAAAAAAAAAAAGAAAAAAACCGACTAGTTTAAGGGTGGGAAAAAAGCAAACTCCACACTCTTGCTGTTATGAGTTTCAAGGTGTAGGCAGTGAGTATAAAACCTTCATGTCTCTTACATGGTGATATTTTGGTCTTATAGCTGGTTGAGAAGCTGTATAGCTGTGACCCAAGTAACTGTTACCTGCTGTATTAAAATGTTCACACAGATTGATTCTTTAAGAGGTGATTTCCATTCAATATGCCTTCCTCTTCTCATCTAGATTCAAATATGAGACATAAAATCGCAGTCTTATTTATTTCGTAAAAATCCCCAAAACCACAACCTCCGTTATTGGATAAATTATGTATTAAGTTCCTTTTTATTATTTGATGGTTCTGTATATGGTTACTGTATGCCACTGATTCTCTGTGCTGATATTTTCTGATCTTTGTTTTTCCTGTATGTAGAGTTCACCAGAGAAGGCCTGCTTTCCATGCCTCGGGTATATGTAACAAAGGATTTCAGTGACTGTTGTTAGACTGTCTCTCTTTTTCTCTCCTCCCTATTAACATTCATCCCTTTTTGGGTAGTGGTGTACTCTCTACACAGCTACAATTCATTGTGCACAAGAAATAACATGAAAATATTGAAATGGAATCCTGGCCTTAGGGAAGCCCATAAGTACCAATTTTTAAGGGCCTGATTTAGAACGTAGTTAGGAGGTTTTTCTCCTTTCAGAGTCCAGGTACAGGGTACGAGCTGAATCCAGATGCCCTGGAATATAATATTGCCGAGTAGATATACCTGTTGAAGCAACAGGAGGAACAGATGTTGGCTTTTCTAAACCTGCAAGATGGGACTTCACTTAGTGTTAATCTGAGGTCACTAATCTGCTTCTTGCATGTAAAAATACCTGTGAGTGTCGCTGACAGTCGGACTACAGCTGCATGACCTGGAGAGGTGTGAATGGAGCTTCAGAGCTGCTCAGTCTACTCACTACCTTAACTCAAGTGACGAAAGGTTTCCCATTTCTAATGCTATCCCCATCTTCATTTCAAAACTCCATGTCCTTCAGACTTCTCTGCACCTCCCAGTGTTGATTTTCAATCGTTAAGGAACTTGTACTTTCATGTAGGTGATTCGTTCCTTCTCTATCACTTCTTTTCTGACATTTGAAATTGGATTTTGCAGAGGTACCACTTTCCTATAACTGATAAGAAATGTTTGTTTCTGTCAAGATGGATTTTTTGTCTTGCTCCTCTCCTCTTTCCCTTTATCTGCCCACTTCTGCATTGTTCTTGCAGTTCTTTGTCTTCATTTTTGACTTCTTTCTCCCACCCACTTTTCTTGCCTACTTTTTCTCTACTTTCTCCTCCATTCTTCATATGTCTCTTCAGACTCCTTTCACAGACACTTCTGATGCTCTGCTCCATTGCCTGAATCTCTCAGCCTGGAGATGATGCAGTGGCTATAAAGGTAACAGAAAAGAAAGTCCAGCTCTGGCCTGTGTGTCACAGACAGTTCTGGGTCTTTTTTTTTTTCCGGAAGCATGTTGGTTTCATTAACTTTTTCAGTAGGAAGGGTTTTTTTTCTCAAAAAAATGTGTTCAGTTGGTACCAGCACATGTGGTTTAAGAGATCTTGGTTCAAGCTGAAGTCACCTGATTTTCATCATTCTGGTCATTATTTCTTGTTAGAGTTTCAATTTTTTATCAAGGGCTAGTTGAAGTCCAAAAAACCCTAGGCCAAACAAGTCATAGCTTGGGAAGTCACCTGGGACAAGGGCAGCAGAGAGCATTAATGAATTAGTCACAATTGCTACTCGGAAGTCTTTAGCTCTTTTATCTTCCAAATGAAATCTGTTTTCTGTTGTGCCATCTCTTCTCTTCCCAAAGTGCGGAAGAGGTAAATACCAGGTTTGGGAGTAGAGAGTTCTCTTCCCCTATCCTCTGTGTGTAGGCATGAGTTTCTTGGGAAGGACAAGATATGGATTAGTCCAAGCCATGGGGAACACTGTGATCTTTTCTCTGTCCTATGTGAGTCTAGGGGAGTTATGCTTTTCCAGTGGGAATAGGAGTGTGTAGGAAGGGGATTTCTACTGAGAAGGAAAGAAAGGAGAGCTGGAATCCAAAAAGCTTGCATTGGTCACAGCTGAAGATACAACAACAGATACAACGGGGCTAGAACAACAGCCCGGATCATGAGGCTGGATAGGGCAGAGAGAAGTGAAGAAATGGAGCTGAAATGTGACTAGTGGGCAAAAGGGGAGGGAGAGAAAGTATCTGAGTACTGGCATAGCTGAGGTGGCCAGCTGAGACCCAGCAATGGATCAGGCAAGGCTCATTATCAGAGAAGATGCAGCTACAGAAGTGAGTAGGGGCTGGATCCAGAGCACTGTAAGTGGAAATAGGTTGCTGTGGTATGCGGGGCAGAAAGAATTGTGCCTGGGAAGGGCTGGGACTTGAAGCTGCAAGCAGAGGCTGCTTGGCAATGCTTCAGGCTCTGTGTCAGTGTGACTTGGTGTGATTTTCTATCCTATGCACTTCAGGGCTTAGGGGATGGGCTAAGGGAGAAGGAGAAAGGCAGCCTGCTGAGATCTCACAGCCCTTCTCACCATGGGCTGTGTTGCCAGCCAAGCATCCTTGGCAGGCTGCCATTGCCAGCTGAGCTTGTTGGGATCACACCAGCACCTTTCAGAGCTGAAAGAGATCCGAGCAGTGTGGCTCTTTTGTTTAGTAGGAATCACACAGGAAAAACCATGAGCAGCGATACCGAAAAGCAACACCCTGTTACCTTCCTCTTTAATACAATCTTTTCTTATGTGTGTGTGCTTGACTGTGACTCTCAAAGGATAATTTGTTTGAAAAGTTTCTTAGAAAATGTAGCCACATGAAGCAACTGTACAATCTCACTGCTGTCACTGTACCTTTCATTGAGGATGGAAGACTTTTATCGAGTCTTTAATTTACCTCAAAGTTTTATTCCATTATTGCTCTATTTTCAATTCCATTTTTACAATAACAGGACTTTCTTTTATTTACATTGGTGAAACCTTGAATTCATAAACTGTCAGAGTGATTTTAATGTAGAATAAGGCCTTATCACTGCATATAAATATATTTAGCCTGAGATTCATTCAGAGCAATCTTTTGTGATTTCAGAATAAACGTAACGCTTTTTATGTGTACATACCACTAGATTTAAAATGAGATTTATGACATTGGTTGCCATTGTATAGAGAATGAGGGGAAATATGGGGAATATTTTCCCAGTGTTTAAGGCTGCATCACTTTGAAATAATAAATCATTCTCTCCTACTTCAAAGTAATTTTATAGATATGTTTAAAGAACACTGAGGGTTTGTCTACTGCATTTGTAATTTTTACACTCAGCCAGGAAAGGACTCTTTGAAAAATGTTTTTTTGCTCATTATTGGTTGTATTAAAATACAGTCAGTGGACCATGACCAGCATCAAAGCCTCCACATGTGTTCTGTGCTGCACTTTGCAAGGGATAGTTCATGGTACAGTTGGATACTCCAGGCAGAAAATGTTTTCTCATTCTTCTTCCCTGCTTTGCAAGCAAGATCATGTCACAACAGGCATTCAGCCTCCTATGTCAGTGTCTCATTACCATCTGAGAAGACAACTTGCTGAGGGAGCTTAGCCAAGGTCACAAAGAAAGTTTACAGCAGAGCCAGGAACTAGACCCAGATTCCCACTAGGTCCAGCAAGAATCAACTTGGCTAAAGCTTCCTTAAGGATCTTGCCTGCTGCTGGATTTTTCTTTGGGTTGTCCAGGTTTATTGGCAAACTTGTTTGGTCCTCTCCTTGAGCAGATAGGGTAGCATCAGCACTTTCTCTTGGAAAAGTTTGGAGGAGTTGTGTCTGGCACTATTAGCTCTGCAGGAATCGTTTCGATCAATTTATCAATTGCGCTGTAAAATGAACTGTGCAACTTATATTTTTATTAGAGAAGTGACACAGACGAATTTTGTCACAAGATTTGCTCGGTATCTGTTTTACCAGGAGCGAGGAGTGCCTTTCAAGTGAGAGCAGCTCTCAGTTATGGATATCCTGTCTTCTTTTTAGTTTTCTTGTCACAAAAAATATATGGTAACTACCAGCTTACATGAAATTGTTAGTGGCTGAGACTTTCTGACCTGCATGGAAGAAGTACAGAAAGAGCTGAGGGAACAGTGGCTAGCTTAGCAAGCCTGTGCTTTCAAGCTGCTTTGGTGCATGTAAGGAAAAGGTGAGTTCTGGTGGAATATAACACCGCTAGGATGACATTGTGGGTACAGAGGTGGAAGTAGCTGGTCACATCCGTTTTCCCTGTGTGAAACATTTTCAGTATTTCTGCTGTTACGTCCATCTCTTTGGGGATCTGTACCCCGTCTGAAGATCTGCAAAAGGCAGCAGAAAGGAGCAAGCAGTAGATGAGTAGGCTTAAAGTGAATGCATTCTGTGTGGAAAATGGCTGTCAGTGCACATAGTGGAGAATATTGAAAGCACACGTGTGCAACTGCCACTTTTCACACAGAATCCAGTGGTGTGAGCTGCATCTCCTGTATGTGTTACATGCACACGAGTGGATGTTTTGCATTCGAACATCTTCATGAGCCAATGCTCCCTGTGCACGCTGCATGTGCCTGATGGAGTGGGTGGTTTCTGTGTGCCCTGTGCTCTTGAACACACATTTTCTATAGGCAGTACCTGATCTTTTTCATTTTTATGGAGTCAGGATTCCTGGGAAGGCTATTACTGAGCTTTTCTGGGTCAGTCCTCATCATGATAAATATCGGCGATGTTCCTCCAAAGTCAATGTACTGGCACTGATTTAAGGTTTGACCTCTTCTTACCTATATTCTTTTGTGAATGTGTTTCTGTCACTAATGTACTCCACTAAGTGCCTGCTAGATGTATTGGAATAGGTTGCCAATGGACTTATTTCATGGTTGCTTTTAGAAAATGCATTTCTCAGACTATTTTTGATTATCTTTGTTCTCTCCTTTCCAGCAGATTGTGCTTTTGATGTGTTTGTAATCATGTATTATTCCTTCAAGGTAATGTTCGGAATCTCCTTTCACTTCTAAGGCAAGCTGTCAGCTCTAGGATTGTAACCAGTTTTGCACTCTTGTTTTGCAATTGGTTTTTTTTCTTTCTTTCTTTCTTTCTGTATTTTTGGGGGGTTTTGGCTGTGACTTTTTGTTTTTGTTTTTGTTTTTCTTTTTTCGGTGTGTTTCCTTCCTTTGCACTAGCAGGAGCTTTGTTCTGGCAGATAGTGGAATAGATCCACAATCCCTTAAGTGCAAGTATTTCCTCATTACCCATTGCAACTGACTGTATTTCATAGTATTATAAAGAGATTTTATTTTGCCTGGGTAAAAAGAGCCAGTAAGTGAATATGTACTAAAATATTTATTTGCCTACTCATCCTATCCAACACTAGTAGATGGCGGATAGGCACACAGTACTTAAAACTTTGAAAGAGATTTCTAACATTACAAAAAAAAAATCTGCATGGCTTTTGATTCAATCTTGATACAAAATGGAAGATTTCTGCCTATTGTCTAGTTTGAATTGAAAGTGTAACTGTGACAAATCTCAATGACTGCAAAAAACTGAAAATGTTTTCTTTTGTATTCCTTACTTGTCTTTTTCCTTTTTACTTGTATGCTGAAGCTCATTGGGAGTGTTACGGTAATTTCATCAGATCACTTGAATGTCACCAATTTCATCCAGAGATGCTTTTTTTGCAGCATCTTTCAGGTTTGGTTTGGCACAGCTGTGACTTTAACAACAGGCCACCTGGACAGTTTCTTGACACTTGGGCTCATATAGGCAGTGTATTTCAGTGGATTTTCAGTTTTGATAACTAAAAACACCAGTGTGAGAATGGTTTGCATAGAGGTAGGGCCAGTTGCTTCCCTAAAGCAGATTCAGAAATATTTTTGTTATGGAAAGCACTAAAGGTATGCGTAAAGAGGACAGATGCATATCTCAGTTTATGCCCCAGCAGAGCACCTGGAGCACATTCAGAGCACAGCAAAACATAAAAGCAGGGTCCCCTTGCAGATGCTCAGGGAGGGAATTTAACAAACAGAGCATGCTGTGAATGACCCATCTCTTGGATATTTTCCCAACTTCTGGCAGTCTCTAGCAAAGGGTCTGCCTGGATCAGGGGTTACAACCAGGCCAGTGTGTTTACTAGAACCTGAGCAACCTGGACTCCAGAAATTTGGCTTATCCATTTTTTAATTCACTTATTTTTCCGATTTTGTAATATCCCATTGTGCTGTATGCAAGGAGAACCTCTAGTTTCTTTTGGACTTGCTGCATTGTCATTTCCCTGGATGCCTCCATCTTGCTGATATGAAAAGCAGCAAACAAAAGCAGCTTCATACTCATCTTCTTGATCTTACAGACCTCTGTTAAAATACTCCTCTGTCTTCTTCCCTCCAAACTCAGCTGTCTGTATCTGTAGAGTCTCCTCTTAAACCAGGCAGTCTTGATTATTTTTGATATCCCTCTTTTCTGGTCTGGTGTCCTTTTTTAGACGGGGTGGTGACAAGCCTTGATGCTGGTGGACTAGGAACACAGACGGAGAGGTAATGAGAGTGCTACAAGTGAGCCCATCCCTAAATATTTTTCCACAGTTGTAGCACAGATATCAGCAATAATCATCCCTGTTTTAAAAATAAATCCTTCCCTTGGCTGCTTGCAGATCTGATAGTTCATCTTGAGAGATTTACAGTGATGTGATTTTCCTGCACCTTAAGTAAAGAAATCTCAGATGTACGAAATGAAAGATTCTGAACTGCCTTTAAATTCCCCACACTCAGAATAAGAAGCCCAAAAGAAAAAAATTAAATACTTGAGTCACTTATTAGGGACAGCATTTTTCTCTGCCATATCTTGATTTAAATTGAATGTGTCATTTGGCATTAAGCAAAATGTGAGTTGTATCTTGAAAGACAGCATAACTCATAAATAGTGTAGCCATAAGCCAGCTGATGGCTTACTTATAACCGGGCAAATCTAATATCCTGCTTTGCTGTAGGGTATGTGATTTTCTGTATATGCTCCACACTCCTGTAATTGTTTGTTGTAGAGGATGGTGAATTTGCCACTTGCCATGAGCTCATTTCTTGTTTTAATGCAGTTCATATAGATGAATATATTTTTAAGGATTCTTTGAAATGTCACTCATATTTTAACAGTTTTCTGGATATAATCTTCACATGGCAGAGAGAATCTGCGACGAAAATGACTACAGGCCAAATATTTGTTGAATTAGACTATCACTGAGTTTATTTTAAAAGATCCATATGAGGCTTCAGATTTTTTTGGCCAGTCTCAGAAAGATATACAACTAGATATGAAATTTCTTGCAAAGTAAACTACCTCATAACAAATGGCTTTATTAGAATTTGCTCAGAAAGATTTAAAGGTGAATGCCAGGAATATTTATCACGTAGCCATATTCTGGCTTCTTTGTCAAGAGAGGAGACAAAAGGTATATTTCAGAAGCAGCTGCAAGGATTAATATGAAAAATTACGTCACATCCGTGTGTATATATTTGAACTGAGTATGAAATGCTTTCTCAATCAAGAAATGAAAAATTAACTTTCAGTTGTTTGACAGACATATAGACATTAGATAATGTAGAAATTATTCTATGAAATAAAAGTAATATTATAGTCTTTAATGCATCTGAATTAAAACAATTGGAAAAATATATTCCTGGGCCTTTCGTAAGTATAAGCATTCGCTGACATCAGAAAATACCTGTTTCATTGTTTATTACTAGAAGAGGTTTTATAAATGCCTTCGGGAATAAAGCACTAAAGCCATTTACTCATCTTCAAAGAAGCAGAAGGGAATAATTAACAACAAAATAGAAACGTGTACTTTAGAGAGTGATATAAAGCAAGTTGCAGAGAATGGCTTTGCCATTAAAATGCCTTGGTAGTTTCAAAGTTCTGATCTAAACTACGGCTAATGGTTTTTTAAAAAACATATTTTAACAAGAAAAGTGCTTGCAATTAAATGTAAAGTGACATGCGATGCACACACACAGACAGGAAGCATTGAAAGAGTTGAAGAGAATTCTGGTTTTCAGAGATTACTTTGCTTACAGCTTTGCTTTTGAATGAACCCCAGTCCTTTATGTCAATAGGACCATGTAAAAGGGCCTTCCAGGTAAGTGTGAATCACTGTACGCCTCTACCCTTAATCAGATGTAAGAGCTACTGGTCAGTGAGACCCATCACTGGTGGAAAAAGTGCTCCTGTACGCTCCATTTCTGTGATAGAGGGAGCAAACTAGAAAAGTCAGGGGCTGGGATTTAGCACTCACCCACTGTGAGTTTTTCCTTTCACTTGCCCTCTTTATGAAGAAACAGCTACAAATAAAACAAGAGGCTGCTCTACCTGTGAACGGCCATTCTTCATGTAGAACATCCTTGCTCCTTGATTAATAGCACATTTCCCTGTGATTTATAACCATGCCTGCATTCAGGTGGCATCAGAATAGCAAGAAAAAAAGAAAAAAGAGTCAGGTTTATTAATAGGGAAAAGATGTAGCTGCTTATTTGGTTTTGCTCAGAGTCCCATAACCACCATCAGCATAAGAAGCAAAATTTATCCAAAACACAAAGGGCCAGGTGGAGGTTCAACAGCGGCTGGGTTGAGACACAATGCATTTCTGGTCCAAGTCTGAGCCCATGGCTTCCAGTCACCAGCACTCCAGCACTGCCCTTGCCATGCCCTGCAGCTGTACTCTGGGCTTGGTGTCTTGTCTGGGGAGACTTGTGTCTCATCCTTCTGCTTGGAACAGGAAGTATTTTCAATTGAAAAGTAAAGGACCATTAAAGAGAGTGTAGCAAAGGAGGATGAAACAATAGTGGAGAGTAAAGGAAAGGTACTTTTCTTTAGAAAGAAGTATTTTGATCCCATTTTTACCAAGGTTCGTGGCAGAAGGGCAGTAGCTGTGTTTGATCTTTCTCAAACAGCCTGATGTGGAGGAGGCACACAGGTTTTTTTGTGAAAGTCTGATCAATCTTCCATATATTCACGTTCCCTGCCAGTGTAATTAGTTATCTAGATCACATTTTAGAGCTGATAAAATGACATAAGCAGTCAGCTTTATGCAGTTGTACTACCTGCCTTCCTAAAGGTGTTGCAGCAAGCAAGACAAGGCTGACAGCACGAACTGCAGCTGGAAATGTTGCCTGTGTTGCTCTGCAGCCAGTTTTCTGTGGAGATTGATATCAGCAATTGCATATGGACGTGACTGACAGGCGCAATGGCACCCTTAACCTTTTATTTTAGAGTTAGCTGTGTCCCCCGCAGCTCTCCATCATTTAGCATACCTAAAGAGGTGTTTCAGATGTGGCCTTAACAGGGCATTGAGACACTTCTACTGGAAGCTCAAACTGACATGTAGACACAAGAAAGAGGAATTTTACCAAGTGCTTGGGTGACCTGAGTCAACCTGCAGTCTCCATTGCTGCAGGGTCTGTGACTGCACGGTCCCGCATGCCTGATTACTTGCTTTGAAGAGGTCTGGCTTCCTAGGAAAAGAAAAATTGGCAACAAGCTTTCACCAGGGGACTGAAATTGTATTTAAATGCAGCGATGTGCCTAGTAACATTCGTAAGTGAGTAGACGCTTTTGAAATGTGCTCTATTGTACCTGTCCTGACCCTTCTAGACATCTGGCCTTACTGTCATTCTCCCATAGGATCACATCCTCTGTGAGGCATCTCTTATTGTGTGCCCAAGCTCATTGTACAGGCAGTGGATTGGGGTATAAGAGTGCTCTCAGGATATCACTCAAAGGAGTTTCTGTGACATCTCCTTGCTACAGGAAGCAGGTTCTGAACTTGTCACTGGTATCCTTGTTATCTGTAGGAAAAAAAAACTAAAACCTTGGGAAAAGGTGTGGAGAGAGCCCCTGTACTTTCTCATCCACTGGCAGGCTCAAAGCATTAGAGTGGCCCTACTGTGGTATTAGGTTTGTTGTGTCACTGGGAAGGTGTGTCACCTCAAGGCAAGGGGCTTATAGGACAGCTATTGTCACTGGCACTGGGGGGCACAGCTTTCCAGACATTTTGCAGGTGTAGAATTAGGTGCCTGTGTGGGAATTTCAGGCTTGGAAAATTTCAAACTAATATTTTTGGGAACAGTTTTGATTATGGTGTAGCTTAAACAGAAGCAAGAGTTACTTATATTTTTCTGGGATGAATTAAGTGCAAGTAAGGCTGAAATAACAGAGAAGAGCAGGATTTTTTGTTTGCCATTGCTTGGTTCAGTCATACTGGGAAATGTTTTGATGCTCCAGAGCTAAAGGCAATATAGTAACCACTCTGACCTGTGTTTATTCCTGTTTGAACATTATTCAGAACCTCAAAACTATCTTAACATCAAATAAGTCTTTTTCATCTGTGAATGCATTGTACAAAAGGAGTTTGTTTATACACAATTTTGTGCTTTTTTTCTGATCTTTACATTTCAGTCTACTCTATTTATATTAATTTTCTTAAGAAGATACTTGAAATCTGCAAAGGGACAAAGAAGGACGTATGCCAAAAGTTTGCCTTCAACACTTTTTTCTTAGTTGATGTTAATTTTTGAGCCATTATTCAAGCAGCTGTCCAGGTCAAGAGAGTTCAAGCATGCTTCTTCTGTGCCACTTGCACTCCAAGGCTGCAGTGAAGGAAGAGAAGTCTGCAAATTATTAAGCGTTTGGCAGTGCCTTCTAGTTGTATTAGGTTATAACTGCAACAGTTGCATGATTAAGAGGATGTGACAGGTAAGCAAAATGAGAACAAAAGGCTCATGCTGTTCGAAGCAAATGTCACCATGTCATACACACTGCACACGTAAATCAACGCTCTCTCTGAAAATACAGACGAGAGGAGGGAAATAGGAGAGAGGGTATGTGTTTGTGGGTGTGTTTTTGTGTGTGTTTGCACAATTTGTGTGTTGTGTACATTGAGGTTTACCTCAGGTACATGTGTCTTTCTGTGTGTGGAAACCAATGCACCCATGGAATTGGGGCACAGGTTGTAGCACTGTGCTGGAGATGGAGCACGGTGGTGCCTTCGTACAGCCCGCTGGTCTGTTTGCTGGCTTGCAGGTTTCTGTGCAGGCTTTATTTTTCCCTTAATTGAGTGATTTTTGGAAAAGTATTCATCAGATGTTTAAAGATTTTGCTTCTCAGGTTACTTACAAACCCTGAATGAATCCAATTAAAATACAAATATCATGAGAAATTACTACCTTTATAGCTTTGTTTTTAAATGAGTACTCTTTATGTAGGTTGTAATATTTTAGAATGATGTTTTTCAAATTACAAGTTCTACAACTAAGTAAGGGTGTTTTCACAAACACTCAGTGATTGTGACACTTAGTTTGGTAGATGGTGGTCTGTAACACATGCGTAGGGATGGGAATACCTCTAGTTGGCACCCAAGAGTCGTGGTGTTTTCTGGTTAGGCTCACAACTGGGGGTGAGTCCGTGAGGCAGAAGCATGACAACCAATTTGGAGGTGTGTGAAAGAACACACCTGATTCTGGGGTGGTGAAAGAAGGGGAGATTTTATGAGGCCCTAACTAAAGTGTCTCTTGACTGGGGAGAGCAGAGGGCTGCTCATCTGTTGTTTCAGACTTATGCACACATATACACCATGTACGAATGGAAGTGAAAACATGAAAAAGCAGAGACTGCGAGCTGAGCACTGAAAAGTGAAACAGTGTTCAGCAGATAACATCACCTGAGTGACATTAATTCCCCTGTCTGTTCCTAACCACTACTGTCATACAATGTTAATGGTTGCATTTGCAGAGGAAGGAGGAACCGGCTTTAATACTGGGGATTCACACGAGAATCTCTCTGAAATCCTAGAGATAAGAGGAATTTTGCATTCTTGAAATGCCCAAGTTAAGTACTTTTAGAAAATATGTAGACTAGCTTGAGCCTCTCTTGTCGAATTTCCACAGATATAAAATGAAAATGTCACTCAGCTTCTGCGTTACCTTATATGAAGGTTAAATCTATGTATATCATTCACTCATAAGTGAAGGAGGTTTCTTGCGGCATTAACAGCACTCAAAAGTTTCATGCTGCTGCTGGATAAGGTATCTTCATTCCTGCATATTTATGGTAGTAAACTCAAAAAAAGACAGAGACAACACCCCCCATTTTGTGTGCCTAATGTGTGAAAACATGTGAGAAAGAGCTGTTTCTTTCATTTCACTTCTAAAAAAAAAAATCTTCTTAAAAATGTTCTTTTTGAGTTTTCTAATGATATGGCCAAAAAAATAAGACTGATGAAAACTCAAGTGGTCAAGGAGAAAAATCTCCACTAATTTCTTTTCCCTGAAAAGAGACTATGGGTACCTAGTACTGCATACCTGCTTACAGAGCGTTTGAAGCTCATGTGAGTGCCTGATGCTCAGGCACTAGAGCTGGTCAGCCAGGCTGTCAGAGATCTGTTTCTGGTTGCAGTTGAAGTTGGTAGCTGAGCTTCTCTTTATTTCTTCACAGGTATCTGACTCTGCAACTTCATATCTTGAGATGTTGTATTGATTAATATTGTACAAGAGATGTGTACCTTTCTTTTCTAGCAAGCGTACCTGTACAAGTCAAATATTAATGCCTAGGGTATTCTGTAAATAGCATTCATAATTCTGCTCTGAAGTAACTTTCTGTGAAGCTATTTTCCACTCTGTTTCTTAGAGAAAAACAAATATATAACAGAACTCTGAGACTCTTTTCCAATATTTCATTTGCCGGCTTTCAAACGTCATCATGGGAGCAATGAGACAAGAAAAGACTCTTTTCTTCCTTCGAGGTCTGCAGTGAACAGTGTAAAGCCACGCACAATGGGTTTGGAAGAAGCTTTATATATTATGACAAGTGAGTGTATCTCCAGGGTGCTCTGCTGTTGTGGAATGGAGTTCTAAGCCACATCATCTATTAAGTCACTGAATGTGGCAAAATTTCTCAGGTTCTTAGAAATGGAAAGCAGATGAAGAGACCCCCATGACTCAGTCCTTATGAATGCAATGAAGTAAGATTATCAGCCTAAATTGTCCCTACTAATCAACGGTGTAAGCTTGCAGTGATAGCCTCTGTAAATCTGCAGAGCTTTGGGATTGTGCTGGGTGGAAGGAGTCAACTGACAGCTTTAGGGTCATGTTCTCAATATGAGTCTCAAACTGTTCCAGCTGAAAAAAAGGAGAGAAGGCATATGTACTCATTGCTCCTGGGGAGGTGTTCACATGGTTAGGAAATGCATGATTATAAAGCTGCTTCCACAGAGAGGGAGAATTATTGGGTTTGGAGGGGGTTTTTTCACTTTTTTTTTCATCCTGTGCTCCCTTGCAGTTTCTCTTTTCTTATTAAGCCCTGAAATTCAGCCTTTCAAAATTTGTCATGCCAACCAAAGGAGGGGATGGCTCTGTGGCTGTATTATTTCTGTCATGCTGAAAATGATTTAGTGTTGACATGCCTGCACTGATGTACATCCATACATTCATACCTTGCTTTTCAGCACTGAGTAAAGAATAGTCTGATAAATATGTTTAAAATGAGGAGAATGAGCTGACGTCTCATTGATAATCAGAGGCCAGTACTGCTGTCGGTACTTTAACTATAATACCTGGCATCCAAGGGATAATAAATACCTTCTTTAATCTTTTTTAAATTTGCTGTCAGTATGTGTGTACTTGTCTGGATACTTTTCATACCTGTGATCTGCTTCTTAGATTATGTCTTTAACTTCTCAAGTTGTATTTCGTTAATCAGCTTTCACAGGAAAGGGACGCATTTCATAACAAAAAAAAAAAAAAAAGGGATTGCCAAGTTAATTAAAACTGAGAAAAAAAATAAAAAAAGAACATGCAACAGCCTGGATAGAGACAGAAGGTGTAGAGCAAAACCAGTATCAAATATGAGAATATCTTATAAAAAAATGCACTGCGTTAATCAAAGTGGTTCGTCATTAAAGGATGCCTATGGAAATTTTTTAAATAATTTGCTTAATAAATAAATAGACTTTTTACTGGGGAAATTTTCATTATAAGGAATCGTCTCCATGTCCATTTAGGTACAGTGCCTTCCAAGAAGGAGTCAGTAATTCCTATCCTGTCAGTTTACTGCTGGTTTTGGATAGTCTTAAAGAGAGGTGAAAGAGTGAAAAACAATTCAGACTTTTGCAGTTAGTAACACCAGAAAATGGCAGACTGATAAACTCAGTGCCTGCACCTTAATCTCGGTAGAGAGGGAATACTTGGAGAACTGAACCTCCAAAAATTTCGAGGTCGTATGGGCTTATGATATACTAAAGGGTCTACACCAGGAGCTGCAGAAAGGAGGAACTGAAAAGCCTGCGAGGTGCGGACTGGGGGTAATTCCCAGTGTGCCTCATGTCACATTGCTGCAAGACACAATCTCCAATAGGAAAATGCCGTGCAGATGCCATAACTTGCTTCAGCACATGACATCCAATTTTGCAAGGTCTGATGACAGGCATGGAATTAACTTGGTCTGCTGCCGTAGGCATGCCTGGGAGCTGCTTACCAGTTCCAGCAGCATGTCAAGATATTTGCCCCATCTTTTATGAAAGAAAAATAGCCGTCAGCATTGGCATTTGAAAGAGCACCAATAAATTCAGGTAGAAGCTGAACAGCCATTTCAGTAGTTTCCCTTGTGTCTGAAGTTAAATGTTATGCTAGGTTTTTTTGTTAAACTCAAGTCTCTGAAGACAGGGAGGAAATACATAAGATTTCCATGACATTCATTAAGGTCCTCTTTAAATTAATACAAAGCCAATAGAGTTAATTAGGGGAAATAACTGGGTATGGTTCTGTTGTGTGCAAAATTCTATAGGTGGGATTTAGTTCTTAAAGCATGTGACGAGACTGAGAAGTCTTATGAAGATTTTTTTTGTTTTCAGTTTTACAGGACTGTTCTGTAAAAGGTTACACCGAGGAGATAGAGGCTTTGTAGAAGATTCTATTCTCAGGTAACTGTTCATGTAAGTGCAATTACTTTTTTTTCTGTATATCACTCGTATATCATTTACTCTTATGAGCTGACTTTATTTTATTTTTAAAAGTCAAGCCTCTTATCCTAAAGAATAGTGCAAAGTAATCCAAGAGAAGACCTCATAAACCTTTTTTCATCCACCTGAATGAATCCTGATTAGGAACCTGTGCAGTGATGTTATCCTGATTGGTGGGAAACTGGTGAAGGAAACAACCAATTTTCAATCAACGTAATTGGTTGCTCAGGAGGTTTGAAATCTCAAGGAAAAGCATTGCATCTTCTGCAGCTGTGTTAAAAGATTTTTCTGGAATAGAAAATAAATTGTTGGTAAGAATGGCACATTTGCAAAAATATTTACATTTATGAGTAGTTTGTAGAAAAGTCACATTTACAGGTATTTTAAAAATCAATGATATTGTAGTCTTTTCCATCATTATTGAAGCTCAGTAAGTCCAAATTCTATAAAGGACGTTTTAAAAACCAAGTTCAACCTGCTGCTCAATAAAGAAGTTTCTTGATTGATTTCTATAGGCTGAGTACATTTTTGTTTGTTTATTCAGTCCTGTAATAAAAATCCACACTAGAGGGGTACCCAAAACCTGGTTCAGTCCATCTTCATCTGAGTGGTAAGAAATGCTGTTTAAATGACACCTGCATTACACAATCCTGCGTATGGTTGAGAGTGGTGATCAGCTTGAGAAGAAGAGCAAATGCAAAAGGAAAAGCATTCCCATGGATTCTAATCTCTGCAGCAATATGGTCTGGTCTTGAGCTGGCTCTAAATCCATCCAAGTCCAAAAAGTCAAAGTGTCTGTGCCAGTTTACCCAGCTGGGAAATTTGGCCCAACTTTGCAATTCATCATGCATTTTGTATGCACGGCCTGATGTTTTTGCACTCTAATCTGACTGCACTCAGTGCATAAATAAATTAAGAAATAGTAAATACATTCCCGTACAAAGCCAATGTAACTCTTAACTGGTTTTTGATGTTGTGCTGGTATGGGCCAAATTCAAGTAAACGTCCAAAAGGAGTGTCCTCTCAAAGGGAAACAGATTACAGCCACCCCTCCCACACCAGGTTCCGAAAAAAAAAAAGATTTTCCTCGGAGGAAAATGAAGGGAAAAACTACTTATTTAACAAACACACAGGAAAAGGATAATAATGCTAAATAATAAAACCTCTCGCTCTGGAGAGAAACCTGGGAAGATTTTAGAGTCCTTCTGTAGGTGTGGTCTCTCTCCTCTTCAGAGCTGGGTTGAGGTGGGCCCACCTCCGGGCCTCAGGGGAGAACTCTCCCGATATGTACTGATGTTGAAACAGTCCAGAAGAGAAGGAAAAAAAACCCCAAAGTTCCAAGAAAACAAGGTTCAACTCTCCGTCTCTCTCTCTCTCCAGAGAAAAGGAGCTGAAAAGCTGGCTGAAAAGCAAGAAGGTGCGTCTTCCCCTCTCGCTGCTGCAGCAGGACGCTAATCTCTGTGTCCTTGAAGCACAAACTGTTTTGAGAAGTTTGCTCAGTTTTTTTCTCTCTCTCTCTTGCACCCAGTTTTAAGGACACAGAAAGGCTCAGGATCATATCTGGGCATAGAGCGGTGATAGGGGATACAACAGCATAAAGTCACCCCAAGACAGATGTGGTTTAAAGGTTGGTGAGGAACAGAAATGGATCTTTTACTGGCCATGTTAGGCTGAACCGATTCTGCTGAAGTATTTTTTGCTTAATATCTGCCTGTGAGTTAAAGGTATTCCAAAGGCACTGGCTTGAGGAAGGTGGCTGCTTCACTACAGTAAAGCTGGGCAGCACAAGCTGAGCGTGTGGTGCCATGCATGGCTGACACAAAGACACACAATAATGGCACGGATTTCCCACTTCCCTGCTCTGAATTGTGACATTGCAATTAGTATGCATCTCCCAGAGGCAAACAATGCTGGCTATACATGGCTGTATGCACATATCCTCTGCATTCTTCTACCTCAAATTCTTCTCCTTTAAATCAGACAAGATGTGGAATGGCCATAGTGTAACAGGACATAAAACATTTTTGCTTGCTGTGCTTCCCAAGCACTTCCCTTATCACCTTGAGCTGTCCATTCAAGTGTAAAGAGAAGTTTCACTACCCACCTTCTAAAATTATGGTTTCTATCTATTAAAAGAAAGCGGCTCAAAATCCTTTTGAGAGGATAAATAGCACAGAATGCTTTGATTCATATCTGTGAGCTGGAAATTTCACACATCAAGTAAAACACCATGAATACATCATTATTTTGACAGCTTTGTGAAAAAGGAGGCAAGAGGATCTCATTGCATGGATTTAATTTCTGAAGTTTCACAGCTTTGTGTTTTGCAAAAGAATTGAATCCTTCCAGCAGAGCAGAGCAGAGCAGGTGGTAAACTGAAGGGCAAAGGGGAGATACTGTCAAATCTCATACTTGGCATGCAAGCCCCCACCAAGGGCTTCCAAGGCAGCTCCCATGTCTCTCACCTTCTCAGAATAATGTCTTTTGTCTTCTTTTTCAGGCTTGGCACTTCTCCAGTTGAGAGAGGGGTCACTGAAGAGGGTGAGTTAAATTGCCACAACTGAGTTTCCCACCAAGACTGCCAGAGGTGAAAGAGCTTCACTTTCTCCACCGGAGGATAGCTGGATGCCCACCACCACTAGGCCACCCAACAAAAGGAATTGCGCGGGCTGGTCTTCAGGTAAGATGAAAATCTGTCTGTAAATGCTGGGGACAAATGCAGTGTTCTTTTAGCATAAAGCTGAATTTAAGTGAAAACCACAGTAGCGTCAGTAGTACCATGAATAAGGAGCAATATCCCAGCTGCCGTGAAGGACTATTTACGTTGAGGCAGGCAAAGGGAGATTCGAAAAAGGGTCCTTTGTTTCTCTGAGCAGTAGTACCCTCCTGTGTTCTCATGTCTCGGTGCCTGCTGCAAAGCTTGGCCACCCAAATATTTATGAAAGCCATTTTAAAGCACTGAGGACATTGAACTGTTTTTATTTCCCTTTAAGTCACGGACTTGGACCTCTCTTTGTAATCATGAAATGAGAGATATATTTGTAGAAAACAAAGGAGGTTTCCCTCTCCTATCCCATGGCTCCAGACCTGGATCTTTACAAAAATTAAAGGTACATGCATGTATTTGGTTAGGATTTTTAACATAACCTTCTTCTTCTTCCTCTTTTGTTCTCAGTTGCCTTCATTACCTGTTCTCCCTGATCTGATGCATTTTAGGACTGTAGGAAGCATGTACTTTCTTCTGGAATAGAAATCTGCCTTTTTTTGAGTTTTGGCATTGACTTAAAAACACCTGGTATGTTAGTGGTGGTATTTCAATACTTTCACTCCCATGGTCAGGAGAACACAGAAATTGTGAGGATAATGCAAAACCGTAATTAAAGCTAAAAGCAAACTGAGAGTCTGTCAAAGCTCAGAAAACTTTTCAGTAAAGTTCACATTTTTATGGACTTGTTATTTTGTACAAATCCATTTTCTTCTTTCCTGTCACATCTCCAAACCTTTCTGTAAGGAATCACTGTCTCTTTTTTCCCCCTAATTTAAATTCTGCTCTATCTGTTTGGAATATTAGGTATGCCTTAGCAGTAAAATTATTTTAATGATGTGGCTGAGTGCTCGTATATATTCAGGCAAGCAAACATAAAATGGTCATTCTTTATATTAAGGGTCTAGCTATAGTTTAGAAAAGGTAATAAATGATAGATTGAAAGCATAGGTGGCTCAAGGAGTGGATGGTGTGTATTACAGAGGTTATTAGCTCATCAGTTGAAGGTGCCATGGATGGCTGCAGGCCAAACTTGGAAGCAACCTGCACAATGGCTGGACTCTGTAACAACTGATTTAGTATATACTAACATGCACATTAACTCTTTATCAACTCTTTATGAAATATATATGCTTGGCACCCGAACGACAAGTAGGACTGTAAAAAGAGACGTAAAATTTCCTTATGAATGGCGGTATACTGGCTCTTATTTTAGGTTAAATGTGCAATAGGGTTTGTAAGGGTTCCTATGTCACCTGAGATTCAGGTCCTGTTTTCAGAAGTGGCACTATGCAGTGACTGCCTCATTTCCAGTCGGGATTAGGCTTCTAAATCCCCTGAATAATGTTGAATATGTTGCTGTCTGTTTCACTTACTGTTAGGCAAATGTCCATTTTAAGCCCACAGCTTTTCCTACGATGTGTGTGTTCCTGCTTTACCAGAAGCAGAGAGGGGTGTAGTGGGGGACCTGCGGGGGTGGCAAGGACCCCTCTTGTCTCAGATTCCAGTACCTTTCCGTAGTGATCATCCTCTTCCTACACTCCATGATAAGAGTGATGCTGATAACTGCATTATCTCCCATGATTTTCCCTGTGAAACAGAGGAGGATTAGGTACTGGTGACCATGGAAGGATTTGGGGTTTCTCATGCTGCAACCAGCTGCTGCAATTTGGAATAGCGGAAGAATTGCCAGAATTGAGGCAGGTAGGGGTCTTTCAGTGCCCAAACAGAGCCGGATATGCCTCAGCCACTCCTCAGAGCTGTCTGGTAGCTGTTGTCAAGGTGGGGAAAGAGACCACTGCTTCATCTTGTGGTGAAGTCCAGTGCTTTACTGCTAACAAGTTGTTGTCTTTTTTTTCTCATGAAACACAGGTGGTTTTTGTAACTTAAGCCTGTTATATTTATCCTGTCTACCCTGGAAGTGGAGAATAGATTGCCCCCTTCCTTTTTACTGCAACCTTTTATGTAGATGATTACTGCTGCTATATCTCCTCTTAGTTTTCTGTCTACTTGTAGTGGTTGTCCTTGTTTCATGGCTTCATTTGTTCCAATCAGCAGGAAAATTTCCTTGCATAAAGTGGCTTTGGATCAGACCCTTTCCTAGATAAAGCTCTGTATTGAAAACATCATTTTAGTGGTTCAGATGTTACATATTGGGATGGCAAACATGTGCTATTTAAAACCGTGCTTAAGGGGCAACAATCTCATTTGGAATAAAGAAGGGTTATGTCCAGGCTGCTTACAATCATTATTTCTCCTTAGCTCCCCAGCTCTATTTTTTTTATCTGTTCTACCTCTGTTTATGATTCCTTACAGTAAACACAGTAATTTTTTTAAATTACAATAAACTAAGCTTCTATTGACCAGGGACACAGCAAAGCCAACATAAGAATGCAGAAGGCTACAGTACTAAGACTTGGGGTTTTTTTACTAATAGAGTTGTTTGCCATTAGGTGTTTCCAATAATGGCTGTAGAAAGCATTGATTATTTTTATGCCTTCCCTTCAATTTATAAATTCAGTTTACCAGAGAATAAGAAAACAAAGATATGGAATGGTGTAAATTTCCCTGGGTAGCTTTACTGATTTGTTTTGTCTAGGGTTTTCTCTTCTGCTTCATAAAGGCTTAGATTTTTACGGAAAAAAAATCTGAATAAATGCAAAACCAGTTCACTTTCATATTTTCTTCTGAAAATTTTTTCATAACACAGAGAAAAAGGCACTGATCTCAAAGCAAATGACAGGGCTAGAAATTTTGTGGCAAACAGTTTAAGGATCCCTGATGAACAGTTACTTTTCCCTTGGCATGGCTGTATAGAAGAGAGAGGCTGCAAAGGGCTCTTTTACCTTTTCAGTCTGCGAGCAGTGGGGTCTCTGTGGTCTCTGGAGTATGAGAAGATGTGAGGGTGGACTCAGATAGGGACACCTGGAGCTAAAGGAGGATGGGAGCTGGCTGCTTGGAGAGGACTGGGTACACACGAAGGGGTTCTGCAGTAGTCGTGGCCTGACCTGTACTGTCTGAGGCAAATGCAGAAAGCACTGGGGAAGGCTGTGCCAAGGCTGCCTGTGTCCTGTGGTATCTCTCCATCTGGCATCGCCCCTGCTCTCACTCGAAACAGAGATATGAAACAGCAGAGCCCTGCTACCAGATAAAATCTGCATTCCTAGCATTGCTTTATCCAGGTTTTGCTGTCAAAAGAGATGAACTTGTCTACCTTGTCGTGGCTGCTGCTGTCAGGCAGAGATGGGCCCACTGGGATGGTGGGGAGGAAGGAGACCTTGCCAGGGGCATGGCTGGCTGGAGGAGGCGGCTGGCGAGCACAGAGAGCACAGGGCAGCAGGGCACACCCGCTGCCTGGAGCACACACTCCAGCCCAAAGGGGACAAGGCAAAAAGGGCCCTGTAAGGTGTCTCTCCATGACGAGATACTGCTACAAGGAGCAGTTCAAACCCTCATAGCTAAAATTCAGGAGTCACAAGATCAGTTTTCCTTTTTGCACAAATGTTCTTTGTTTTTGTAGAGATATCAGTAACCTATATTCTATTTTGAGTGAGCATATATATAGCCATTTTCTGAACAGAACTTCTACCTTTATTCCCAATGGGTGAAAAGCAAATTTTTCTTAGTCTTGGGGAGTTCAGGAGAACATGAGGCTGAACAAGTTTATAGACCAAGCTGGGCATAGCTGCCTCTTGCAAAGGCACTAAATAAAGAAAATTCTAAATACTGGAGTAAAAGTTATAAAAAGTGGTTATTTAGGTTATGGTCCACAGTCTTTATGTGAGAAGAGCTGCTGAGAATAGATTAATATTTCCAGAACTCGACTCAGGCTGCCTTGGGATAGGAAGATGGAAGAGAGTTTTGCTAATTTCCTTCTGTCAGAGTTAGTTTTTTGCCTCTGGGCTTTCAGAAATTCTCATAAGCATAGATCTCTGAGAAGAAGCTCTATATTATGTGGGTTGCCAAGCTGTTTTTATGAAGCAGGACCTCTTCAGAGCACCTTATGAACACAGGGTTTGATAGATATTTTAGCACTGTCTCTGACTTTCTCCCTGCTGAGTCATTCAGGAGGCGAATGGTTTGATTTCTGTCTGTAGCCAAGGTGGGTTGCACAAAATCTGTGATGCACAAATGATATTAGATTAGCAGAGGAGATTCTGCATGTGAATTGTTAGCCACGTTACAGGTATTTTGCTGAGATTTCTCATTTCTCTGCCTTCATCAACATTAAAAAGTATGTAGTAAAGTAATTCAGCAAGAACTGGAATAAAGTTCAGGTTCATGCAGATGCCTGACTCATGGCTAATTATGAGTGCCCACTGGGAGCATTTAAAAAGATACCTGATGCTGCTGAGCCTCTATGGCCCACGAGGACATCACAATGCTGGATGTATTGAATCCAGTTGAATTTTAATTTAGTAAACTTAGTAACTTAGTAAATTTAAACTTAGTAACTTAGACTGAGATTTCTCCCACTTCACTGGATTTGATTACAGTTGATCAGCGGTTTAAAAAACTAAACCAGGCTAAAACATTAGGCTTGTCTTTTATGCCTGGCCTGTCTCTACAGTGATCTAGCAGAGGACTACATGCATGTTAATGGAAGTAGGAATTAGTCCTGTTTTATGCTAAAAACCTCAGAGATAGGGGAGCATTTGGAAGTTATTAGCTTAAGTTTCCTCCATTCACTTTCCTCCAGCCAGATTGAACATGAAATGATTTGGCATGTGTTCTTGATCCTCTGTCATTGATGAATGCCTCTTAGTGACATATTTGCATGATATTTTGAGCACGATAAATGGATGCTTGAGTCTTTTTTGGAGGCTTTGACTTTGGATTATTTCCAGAAACGTAGTCTTGCTGTTGTTGTAAGCTCACATTGTGAATGTTATTTCCCACACAGTATGGCACAAAGTCCTGGTGTTATTTATTCAGGTTGCCCTTTGCTGTGGCCTGCAACTTCTCTCTGCCTGCTATGCAAGCACTGAGAGAAGAGGGGATGTGAAACCTCCCAACACTACCCCCTCTTTTCATGGATTTCTGGGTAGGGTGTGAGAAACGCGTGAAATGAGATCTTTAAAGATGCACAGTCGCATGTGAGGAGAGCAAAATTGCCCTTTCTTAAACATGGAAGCTGTAAATATATCTAGCTGGAGGGAGTCCTGCTGTGTCTCCTGCATTCTCACCTAAGCACTAAGCAGCATCTGTCCCTAAAACTAACTGATCTCTATCTGACTGTTTATGACTCTTGTGCCACGCTCATTATTTATTTAATGAAACGTCCCAGTGAAATAAAAGAGCCATTCATAAGCCCCTGACAACAAACAATCATGAAAATTGCCTTTGAATTTCCCTAATTTGCTTGTAAGAGTCAGAACAATGGAAGAGAATAATTGCGGTTATTAAAAGAAATTGCTGCAGGAAAAATATCACCCATTATAAAACTCAAATCCAGAAAAACGGAAAGGGGTGCACATAAGAAAGCCCACCCTGTAAGATGCCTCAAGTTCCCTACCTCCTTTTGCCTGTGTAATGAGAGACTTCACCTTGCTGTTTTATTTAGCACTGTTATTTAGGAGGAGAATCAGAGCATTTAATATCAGCACGGTCAAGCTGTGTGTGGCAGCGCCTCGCCTGGCACAGCCGCCGAAGAGCTGCTTTCTTCCAATCTGCATCATGCCAATGCAAAAACATCCCTCTCTGGAAACTTAAGTGTATTGGAAACCAGTATGAGGAAAACTCACTCTAGTATCAGCTACTGTACAGAGGGGACGTTAACTCCTCCCTGGGCGTGAAGTAGAATGCTTGTGAAACTTAAGAGGCTTTTCAAAACACACCTGGCTTTTGGCATCACATCACCCCTAATGAGATTAGTTTTCTTTAGACATTTAGAGACAGATTTTAAAGAATTTGGTTTCCTAAAGGTGTGTCTGTAGAGCTTTGGGGATATCTGTTGGTCCAGACCCACCTGACTTGGCAAGTGGAAAGAGGTGGTGAACTGCTGTGTGCCCTTGGCCGAACAGAAGACCTCCAAGCAATGGCAGAAACAAACAGGGCTTTGACTTTTGTGTGCCTGACTTCCTTGTGCAAGTAGGAGTCAAGCTCCTCAATCAGTTAAACACTGCAGCGCTAAGCAAAGTGATGCTTAAGTACTTGTGAAACTTGTCCCTCAGAAACCAGATGGCATTGTAAGGGGAATCTGCGCTTAATACAACCTGCATGCTTTTGTCCTGGACAATTCAATAGAGCTTTGTCCAGTATAACTGAGCACGGGGGTAACTCTCATCTCTGAGTACAAATGAAATGTGTTTGGCTCTCCCACTTTTGTATAAGAAGATAACAGAACAAAGGATTGCTACAATCTGAGGGCATGAACCCTCATTTTCTCTCCAGTCCACCTAAATAAAAAAGAATTTCTTGTTGGCCTGTGATCTTCCCTTCTGCAAGTCAAAGCCCTTTCAGTTCCTACTGCAAGTAATGGCAGTTTACTCACAATTTTTCAGCTGCATGTGATATTTGGCTGCCTTGTTGTAATGAAAAGCAGCCTGCCAACACGGAGGTCCTTCCAAAGAAGCCTGGCTATTGTCAGAGGAGAGAAAGCAACTGTGGTAATACTCCTGCATCGCTGTTTCACTTCATGCTTCGCCACAGGAGCAAAGCAAGGCTGCAGAGACCACTGACAAGTGTTTACAGAATGTGGCTCTTTGACAAAAATGATTGTCAAGCAGTGACTATAATAAAACGTTAGCAGGAGATAGTGGGTTTTCTTGGGTTTTTGTGCCCAGGCAGCTGGCAGTCTTAATTGCTCTGAAGAAATAGAAACAGAATTTCATTTTCTTCTCTTGTTATTTGGGGATGTAAATCATTCAGTGTTTTAACTCCATGACTCCCTGTCTGATTTTCCCCTATCAAAGTAAAGGTGGATGGAACTTCCTTTTAGTTGCCTTGCTGTACACATTGAGTAAATCCCCTAAATATCTCCGGTTTGCATTGATTCATTGTGAGTAAAATTTAAACTATATCTGAAGTCCAGCATTTTAAGTTATTTTTCCAGGTAAGTCCAAAATATTAAATACAGTCATTTTGATCAAGATTATTCAAGGTAAGCTGACAATCTGTATTCATAGCAATTGAATGCTCTTAGACACGTGGTGGGATTCTTGGGCGTGTCCTGTGCAGGGCCAGCAGTTGGACTTGGATGATCCTTGTAGGTCCCTTCCAACTCAGAATATTCTTTGTTTCTATTACATTAAACAGCTTTTGTAAATCCAAACAGACTCCTCCATGAACACTGGGGAATATTCGTTCAAGTCTATGGCAATCTGAGGCTGATTTAGGAATACTGTAGTATTCCTAGTACTTATTTCAACTTGCTGAACTATTTTGTTGGCTTGGATGTTTTCAGTATGTTTTGGTCTCATGAGTGGTTTTTATGGTATTTAATTTTCTTTAATAGCTTGGCACAGATGATTTGACATAGCAAGTAGGCTCAACAAATCACCAACAAAATGTTTCCTCTTTTCTGGATAATTCCTGTAGCTGTACAGATAGAAAGATAAGGAAGAATGTGTGTTAGTCTGAGCAGCTGTATTTTAGTCTGTGACTTCTACCCCCTCTTCTTTGTACTCTGGAATGATATTTCTAGAGTTATTGGACAAAACCATGTTAAAAGTGAGCAGAAGTAGATAATGGAAGAATAATGTTGGAGGAAAAGATTCTTCTGTCATCCTTTCCGTTTCTATAAGAACCTTCGCTGATTTACTTGCCAAGTGAAGGCAGACTTTCTGGTCTCTCTTACCTTCTTTTTAATTCGATCAGACAGCTTCACTGTGGGGCCATGCCCGTGGGAAAGCCAGACTGTAGGCTCACACCTTGTTTGCAGTGCCTTCCCTGAGTACACTAGCTGGGTGATCCAGAGCTCTGATTTGGAGCTTCAAGACACAGTTGGATTTGCTATGACGCTGTTCAGTGAATGTCCTTCTGCAGAGTGTGAATGTTCCTGTGCATGTAAAGTGAGAGGTGCTAAAGGGTGGTGGCTGCTGAAATCCGCTTTCTGTCGTACAGGGGTAGAAGACAAAGCAATTGCAGCTCAAACACAAGAGTAGAACGTTTTTAGTTTCAGGAAGAGCAGTTCACAGTGTGTGTGATCGTTGTGAAAGCAAAGGATGGCAGTTCGAAGTGTGCAAGGTGATAGTTCGTGTAAATCTGTAGAAGGTACAGGGTACAAATCAGGCAAAATATTTCCCAGGAACATTGCTGAATTTAGGGACTGCTTTGGGAGACAAGAACAAGCTTTGGATACCCCGGAAATTCTTATCTTTCATAGGTCGTTTCTATAAAAGCATCTAAAAAATATTTTACAGCAAATAAGAGCAGTTAGAAAGCAAATGCAGCTCTCTGTGTCTCCCCATACTAATGGATTCACCGGATTCTCTTCAAAATTGCAGCCTAATGCATGTTACTGCTTCCACTGCACCTCAGCCACTAGAAGTTACAGCTCTTGACCTTTAAATGTTAAGAATAATAAAATTCATTATTAACAAGTAGTCAATTAAAAAATAAATGCCCCTCTGGTAAAACCAAAAAAGCAATGTTTTGAAATACTGCCACCTTCTGATCAGTCTGGGATGGAGAACTGAGTTATTAGGAACTTAACAAAAATTTTTTGTCAACTGTAATAATTCAGTTCCTGATTTTATAATGTTAGAGCCATGTTGCACCTTTGACTTGCAAGACCAGCTTCCACTGAGACTACACACATGTGGCTACATACACAGTGATGTAAAGAGATGAGGAAAATGCAGTGTAATTTACAAGTGATGGGAGAGACAGCAGCAGACTTGTTTGAACTGAAGAAAAGCACTTAAGCGTACTATATGTGAATTTAAGGATTTACAAGCACAGAGCCTATGCTTTAAGTTACATAAGCATTAAATGCACTACAGAATTGCAGTGAAAATGTTGGTGTGACCTGCACCTGGTGTGAGTCTTAGAGAAGCTGACTTCCCTACTCTTCTATAACACCTGTCTCTGACATCGATATGGCCATGAAGGGTTAATTTTTTTTACCATTTTACTTTGTTAACATTCAGATGATACTTGTCTGCGTACCACCTTTGCGTATATTTTAATTATCCAGATGGTGTTTTATGTGTCCAGTCCCATGTCATTACTATTACTTAAACTTGGCAGTGATACATAGAAATAACTTTCCCCAAGCAGGCTTTTTCTTGCAAAGTTCATCCAATTTCAGCTTTCCAAATGTCCTTTGTGCTGTAGTAATATATATTGTGTACCTAAATGGCTTGCATATAATTTTAAATTCCCTTGAGAGGGAAAGACAGTTTGACAAAGAAAATGTTTAAAATAAGCAAAAATTAACACAAAAACTAAGATAATGTGACCTTAAAGTTATCATATCAAACTCTCCGAATTCAGGCAATTTGGGTTCTTATATTTCCTTCAATTCACTTGAATTTACCCAGGTTTTTTGTTGGGGCCAAGTGAGGTGGGGATGCCTGTGTCACATTCCCACCTGTGGGACTGTTACAGACCAGGGCGATGCCAAGGTCCTGACTGCACTACATTTTCCCAATAGGGGGCAAATAGGATGTGTTTATATTGTAGGCACAGTGCTTTTTTCCCCGGTAGAATGGATATTTTGAGATGGTAGCTGAGAAAGAGAATCCCTCCTTGAAGTGTTATTTGGGACGGTAACAGGACAGCAGCAAAGGGAGAGAGTGACTCATTCTGAAGTCACAGCACTGCTGTCTTGTGAATCCATCCCATATTATAACTCCACCTTGGTAATATTTTAACTTATTTCCTGGTTTCAATCTAATTTTAGAGAGGAGGAGTCTTGACCGTGCTGTCCATGCTTTCTGAAAGTATGGGTTCACAAGTAGAGGATTCAAACCTTATCAGTGCCCCACTAAAGAGAAAGACTGAAATTTGAGCTCAACTATATGACTGTACACCAGGGGATCCATGTGCTAGAGAGATGTGTTCAATTGAAAGCACTCAGAAATGTCAAAAACTCTTCTGCTTGTGTAATTACTTGTATGTTGGCTTTGAGAACTCCAAAGCAGGTAAAGTGATCAGGTTTAGCCAAAGCAGCTGAGTCCTGAAGCAGGATTTGTACCGAGTTCTGGTAATGGCGGGTGAATATCAAACTGTTATGCACAGAGCGGAGTGCCCTGGAGATGAAGCCCCTTATGACCTCCAGTGTGCCTTTTTGGTAATTACAAACCGAAAATAAGAACAGTTTTCTCATCAGAAAGGTGAATAGTCTTGGCTCATGAACACTTAATGAAGCGCATGAAGCTGTGCTGTCATCCCAAGATGTGTATTTTCCTTGCTGGTTTCTAAATATGTTTTTCTTGTTTCAGTTTAATGCAGAACCATCTCTGCTGCTGAACAATAAATGCTTCATCTCTTGAGTTTCAAACAAGGGACTGTCCCATAGCAGAGTGTTAGAGCTTCTTCACAGAATCTGCTAAATGCAAATGACAAGCCACACAGCAAGATTTGATAGCAATCTGCAAGTGTTTTTAAAACAGATCTTAACCATATGCACAGTGTACCACTTCTGCTGTTGTATATTGAGCTCAGGAGAAAGCAAGTAACATAATTGCCTTCAGCAAAATTGTCAAACAAGGAAACCTTTTAAAACTACATAGAAGGGGGAACATAATGAAAGCCCTGGAAGGAAGAGGCTAAGAGAAGAAAAACTGGCAGGGAACATTAACATGTACTTTTAACTAGTCTTTTCATAGAGAGAAGAATGATCCAGAGGCTTGACTGCTGTAGCTCTTTTTTTCAGTGAAAAAATTTTTTGTGTGTGCTGCTGTGCAGAAAAGAAATGCTTATTTCCCCTGTGTTATTTTACGTTTCAGTTTGGACAAGCAAGAGGAAGCTTTATTTAGCCTGTTGAGTCCAACTCCACAGTAATAGAGCACATAAAACTTTCAAGAAGTGAAAGGCATGCTGAACTCACATTTCAGATAGTTTTCAGGGTAACTCCTTGGCTGTTATATCCATATGTCATAATAGACATAAATTATTAGAAATTATTTGCTACAGTGTGCAATCATATTAGCTCCCAGGGACCTTTTAGACTGGATTTATGAAGAGAGATGTTTCCTGAATGTTTTTCCTAAAGAAACTACAGATTCCAGGACAAATCAAGTTTTGATGAAATAAGGACTCTGGATTTAAATTGCTGACTGATACCTAAAGGGTAGTGAGTGCATCCTCCAGGGGCAATTAGGGATAACTATCTGCAAGGATAGTTGCATCTTGCAGCAATTCCTGCTGGAAGTGGGAGGATATTTTCTGCTTTATGGCATATGCAGATGTCACTGAGTAGCAGCAATTTTGGTTCCCTTCCTGCAGAAATACTGTGGAGAAGTGGCTCAGGAGTGAGAAGAGCTTTAATATCTTCCACCTGGGTGAGCTGAAAGCTGTGAATCAAAATTGTCTTTGGGTAAGGGAAGGTGATGTTCTTTTGGGCCTTACTGGTTTAATGGAAACCTGCAAAATTTAAACAAATATGAGTTACTGTGGTAGTTGTAGTTGTATGCATCAAGGCTCTGTACCCTCTGGTTGTTTCCAGCTTTCATTTCCTTGTGGAAAGTGCACTTCATCCCATTTTTTGCTTCAGCCCATGTCTGCTTGTGTTGTAAGGCAGCACAAGCACAGCACATCAGGCAGCTCACGGATCATATGGAATAGGAAACTTCTGTCCATCAGATGTAGGTAGCTTGCTCTGAACATTGAAAATTTACTGTCCCTTTTCCTCTCTTTTCGAAGTGTCCTTGCTGTTTGAGGAAAAGTCTTGCATGAATACATAGATGCCATCTATCCTATGTTTTAACCAGATACTAAGTTCTCATCTTCAACCCCGGATGGGCTCGGTTGAAGAGTTCTGACTCCATATACCTCAAGACTGTGGGCAGCCTGAATCCTAGGTAACACTGCAAAATAAGAGAGTGCAAGACAACAATGAGCAGGGCTTTAGCCCTTTGTCTGGTCAGTGTTACTGGAGCCAGTGCAGATAAAATTGTAGCAGTCTGACTTTTCCTGAGACTCTAAAGTGCACTGCTTTGTGCTTCTACACGTACAATAATCACAGCAACCTGGTCCTGAGTGATGGGGGAAGGAGTCTGATAGGAAAAGCTTTTAGTACAGGGATGTGTGAATAGAGGAATTCCCTAATTAACAATAATGACCAGCGCAGGTGACACTTCTTTGTATTTAATAGCTGCTGGTGTGAAAGGCCCCGAGGCAGAGCCTCAAGCTGCTAAGCTAGCAAGTGAATTGCCAGACTATTTGACCTGCAGTTCATTCCTAGTATATATGGTGTTGCTATGAAAAACTCAAGCAAAATGTTCATAGGCACTGCTTCTTGGGCTGTGTGGGAATGCCAGCAGTTTTTTATTTGGAATTGAAACAGTTTTCTCATTTTGGTAATAGGCTATGTACCAACTCTTTAGGGAGATGCAGAACTGTAACCATCACTTGCATCTTCTAGAGGAGAAGCAAATAAAGTCTTATGCACCTGAGAAAGTGTAAAAAAATTATAGCCAAATTCTGCAGTGGGAAGATTATGGAGTTTTCCACCCTTAGGGCCATGGAAGTTGACCCATGATAAGTAGTTTGACTGAGAAAACAGTGATGCTGAAAGAGGCGATGGCACCTGGGTCATCTCCTTTTGCACTGTCTCCATTTCTGGAGATTTCTTCTCCTACTTTTATAACAGAAACAGATAGAAAAAGGGAGATGGTTCTGAATTATTCTGCAGGCAAGAGAAATGGGGCTTGTGACCAGGAAAAAAAGATGGGGCAGCTGTTTGCCAGCTGGACACTGCAGTGATGGTCCCTGGATGTTGCTTTTATTGGTGATTCAGAGGTGGGTCATACTCGGCACATCTGGTCCTGATAATGTTGGTTTTTTCAAAGGACTGATTATAATACTTCACTGTGCTGAACTTTGAGTAGAGGTTGCTCCCAAAGCTTTTTTTTCCAATTACCAGCTCGCCATAAAATCCGTTATTGCCCGTTTTAAATACAACTATCAAAACCATTTGTCTCCAGAGACTGCCAAGGGAACAGCTATTGATGTTGTTTACTGTGCTGAACAGAGTGAGAAACACTAACAGATCTAGTGTAACAAGAAATAAACCATTACAGTAAGAGAAGACTTTGTGCTCTGAATGATATCTTTAGATTTCAGTCCAAAATACAACCTGCTGTCATGTTTTTTGCATGGCTGGCAGTTTTACCCTATGACACAACAGATCTCAGTGCAAATATCTGGGGTTTGTACTCTACCAAAAAATTGAAACTGTTGCAGTGTAGCAGATGGGAATTGGATTGAAGGAGTGCACTCATTCATGAAACTGGGTTTTATGAAGGTCTGCAGACAGAGTGTTTGGTACCATCTTGTACTCCCCTGTGTCATCAGGGTTGAACTGGGTGTGTGCTGCCCTGAAACAAAAGCCATGGAAAAAGTTCTTAGCTGGTATGAAGAAACACAACACCAGGCATGACATTTAAAGTAGTCCTTTCCTTTCTCAAAGATTTGTCTCGTATCATGTTTGACTTCATATAAGATCCTGTGTTTCTAGGTGCCAATGGCCTCTTCTCAGCCAGCCCTGTCTCTATCTGCTGTTCCATCTCATCAGAACAACTTAGTCTCTGCCTAGATTTCTTCATAAATTCTATTAGCTCATTGCAACTGTTGACTTTTGGCAGTGTGCTGAAATTCTGGTGGATATTTTCACTGGTGGCATGCCCCATCTCTGTCACACAGACCATTTTTGCATGGAGTGTAAAGCTTTCCACCTCATGAAGAGCTATAATTAGGTAAAGAAATCAGAGACTTTATGAGCCTGGAGTTTTTGCTGAAGAATGTAAAGGTACTGAGATCACAGTCTGCCTGTCTCTTTTATATCTGCTTTAACTGCCCTCCAGTAACTTCTGAGTCTGTTGACCAATTTTACCCAGATCTCACAAGGAAAACAGAGGTTTTGAAGAGACTTAATTATAAGTTATATTAATAAAAATCCTCTTTGCTTTGTCTGCTGTTTGTCTATAGGAAATCTAGCTATATGAATCTGCATGTTATTGCACTCTAGAGAACTCAAAGGAAGGAGGCACAGTCCCCATCTCAGAAGCGCTTTTGCATGTTAGACGGCAGAGGTTCCAAAAAACACACAAAAACCCATACCATGATCAAAGTGGGTCTCCTTCTCAAAGTTTCAGTGCAAGCAAAATAAAACAGTTTTCCCTGCTCCTACGGGCTCTTTTAGTAGTACTTGTTGTGAGGAAAATACCTGATGTAACAAAATTCAGTTGAAATGATAAAACACTGGTAAATTTATAAGCTGCTGAAAGCAAGATCTCATAGTAGTCTATTAGACAACTTTACTTGGTGGTCTTGTTGGTGTTGGCTAACAAATGGGTTAATAGATGTCAGTCTCCATAATTCCAGGTTGTGCAGTCATGTCACTGGGAAGAGACTGCCATTTCAGAGTAAGATTGCTGGAGAAACTTTGATGTTTTCTGCACTGCACTTCTATTCTGGGAAGGAAGACGTGTTAAAATGAATTTTTGGGAGGTTTTTAACTGTGCTTCTGTTAGGAGGAAGAAATCTAGCATCACAAAACTAAAGAAAGAAAAGCCAAGTGCAGTTGCTTTTTTGCTGCAATTGCAAGTGCTATTTGTGTTAGTAATGTTTGGCCTCATCACAAAATTGTGCTGTCATCATCTCTGGTATTCTCTCACTTCACCTGTGTGGCTTTTACTATGCCTCTATTCAGCATTCTGTGTTTTAGAGAAACCCCAGCTATAAACCTCTCTAGCTGGAATTCCATGTGCTTAACAGTTGACATATCAGTTTGTTTCTATGGAGTGAATATTAAAATTAATGCAAAAGACTAAACCCCAAAGACTAAATTAAAATAACAAAAGAGATATTACTTGCTGAAAGGAAATAAATGGACAGAATTAAACCATAGACCATGAATTAGATTTTCCATGGAGCTCAGCTTCTATTAAGCAGTTGTATAAACAGAGGCACTGAAGGGCTTAACCTCTCCGTGCTCCCATGCTTTTCTGTGGGAACAACTGGCATAGATAGTTTCTAGATCTGGCCAATTTGCACCTTTTTATTTGCACTTGATTTACTCATCTTAGTTCATCATTATTTGATGAGATGCAGACAGTGGCAACTAGCACAGGTGGTGTGTGTGATATACGAGAGCTTTGCTGACATGAGATGGGGTGATTGGAGGAAGCCCCATCTAAACACCAGTGTTGACCGTGAATGGATCCATCAGCATCAGTGCAGTCTAATCTTTAATAGTCCTATCCCTGGTGCTGGCCCTGAAAGTTTTAGCAAGGGCTGTAGTCTCCTTGAAAGGCATATATTTGATTGTTGTCCTGAAAATGGACGTATAGTTTCTCTTTCAGCAGCTTTCAGCTGAGACCCTTGGTGGTTTCCAGTATGATCAGTATTGTGTTGAAGCACAGCAGATACAGTTATGCTTCATGCTGCAAGGAAAAAACAATGTCTAGTTGTGCTGGGGACTGTGACTTAATTCCCAGGTGTTACAACTTTGTTCCCTCCTACTCGGGGGGACAGTGAGGAACAGTCCTCTCTCCTGCTCCTTAAAAAACAGCAGCCACAGTATGTGGGACTGTTTGGGTAGGTATGATCAGTTCCTGGTGCCATGACAAGGCGATTGTGCTGGCATAGATCAGGTGAGCTTCACCTGGCAGGTGCTTCCATGAAGAGCTCAGATTCTTGGGTGGTTTGAGCTGGATAGGAGTAACATATAGGAAAGTACAAGGTTCTTTGTTCCCTGTTTGCATGGCAGTAACTGTTAATTTCAGGGAGTGGCAGTGGGAAAGGAAGCAAAGAAAGCATGTTTTATTACCTGGTTTATATTAGATGGGCATGAAAAAAGAGATGAACATCTGTAATCATGGAGAACTAAGAAATGCAAGAGCTGAGCAGCCTATTCATCCCTAGTCTCTCCATTCTGCCTGCTTCCCAAGTCATATTTGTGGTGGCTCTGCTGGAAATGGGTGTAAAGGTAAATGGGGAATAATATCCTATAATCTGCCTTATCTCACTCACAAAAAGCTAATATCAGCAATAAATCAACCCCAGGTCATCTCATTCAGTGGGTAATTTTGTGCTCCCTAAAGAACTAAAGTGCCATCTGAAGTCTGAGGCTGAGCTCTAAGGAAATAGGTATTTAAACACATGGATAAATAAGTACCTTACCCTGTAGTACAGGCATCAGCAGTGACCAAGTACGCGAGCTCTGCTTGGCCTGTGGGGAATCTTTTTGTTTTCTTGCTTGATAAATTTTCCAGAGATGTCTCTGATACAAAAAGCTGATGCTGGGTCTCTTATGCTAGAGAGAGCACTTCTGTTCTTACAGTGCTGAATCCCTGTTTCCAGTTACTTGAGCAGTTTGGCTGGTGTCTCCTGTGTTTGAGCAGTAATAATCAACTTTGCATAAAAAATTAAAAATACTACTTCTGTGCAACTACTGCAGACCATAACATTTTCTGACAGTGACTTCACCCAGTCATACACTTAGTGTGTCCCCAGAAAGCCAAATTTTCAAAAGTGATATCTTTTCCATTAAAGTCTGTTACACAGCAATGAGTTTGATTCCAGGTAGGCACATTATATGCAACTTACCTTATTATAGAATGTGGTGGGAAAGGCACTCTGTGAAGATGCAGCTTACTAAATTATCTCTGTGAATCTGTAGGTGGCAACTCTGAGCATGCTGCCTGCCTGACCCAGTTGTTAATATAGCCAGTTAAAGGCTGATGTGTTCAGAGGAAGAGCTAATCTGTCTCATTTAGCAGGCAATGTGTCAGAGCTTGTATGTGATGTATCTGACATGGTGAGTGGCATGTCTGACTCCGCAGTTGAATAACATTACTCATTCTGGAATACATCTTCTTCAATAGAGAATATAAACACATTTATGTTTTTTTGTTAGTAGATGATCGAGCACATACCAGAATGAATCAATCCCATTTAGTATGCGGAAGGGTTTTTTTACTCTGTACATCGTTCCCCTCACAGGACCATTATTTTACATATCAGTTGCTGGGATGTATTCAAAGCCTGAGGGAAACCGCTGACTTCCAAGAGCTTTGGATCAGACCCTTTAAGCCAGCCCAGCCATTCAGCAGACAGCATCAAATATGGGTAAAATTTGTTGTGTGTCTTCCTGCTCTGTGGTCCCATGAGATGCCCCAAAGAGAGCATTTCTCTCTTTTCCTTGCCAGAAAGCTGTGCTGTATTTACTTTTGAATAAGATGAGCTGGGAAATTCATGGCCTTGAAACTGCTACAGCCTACAATTGTGCTTCTTCCGCCGTCTGTTGTGGTGTTGTTTCGTCTTTTTGGTGTTGTTTGTTTGGGTTTTTTCACTGCCTTAGTGCTGGATAAAACAAAAATGCATGTGACCAGCAAAAGCTGCCTGAAGACTTTTTGGGCTCTGAGCACAGGAAAGGTTCTCAGCCTGTCAGAGAAGTAATTGTAGCTCCTTTCTGGCCACTGCATACTTTACTATCCCTGCTGTAACTTAGTCTTATACCCATTCAGGGACCAGCACACACTCTTTTGGCAGCCCATGCTCTGCAGGACCACCTATTTTTTCTGAAAGGGCGAGACATTTGGCAGCATTTGGAGGGCTGGCAGTGCAGTACTGCAGCCTGGCTGGTGCTCAGTACCATGAGGTGGGGAGTGGTGGTGGTGTCAGCATCTCCAGGACTGCACTTGAGACAGAGGAAAAACAAGAATATTGAAATGTAGCTCAGAAGGGGAGCAGGGCTGCCTCCCAAGTTGAGCTGGCGTTCCTAAAGGAACCACAGGAGAGTGAATGCTTATCTGTTGAGTTAGCAGAATGCCTAATGGGAAGGGGAACCGATCATCTGATTAGCATTGGCACGTTATCCTTCAGCAGCAGATTGCCTCAGGCGGTGGGCACAGAGCTGCTCATCCCGCACAGGTTTCACATTGCTCTGCTCCGTTTAGCTTATGCTTTGATTTGCTTCACTTATTTCTCATTTGGTGGAAGATAGAATCAATAAATCTTGAACACAAGTTGCTCAACAGAGGGCTGCACTGTTTTTATTCTTTGTGCTGCACACCTGTCTGCCTGTGCTATTAGCATGTTTGCTCTTCATGTTGCTTTCAATATCAATAGGAACACTCTCAGCTACTCCTATTTGGTTTTTTGTTTTTATTTCTTTAAGAGATAAGTCCCCACTGTGTAAATCTCCAACTGTGTGTGCTGTTAATGAAGTCACATAAGTAGCACCGCAAGCCCAGGGCCTGATGGTCAAAATGCTGTGGGTGGCAGAGCCATTAGTACAAAACCTAGAATCCCAAACATTGGTTTATGTTACTTAGACACTGTGCCCCAAGCTCCATTTTTCTTATATGATAAAACTAGTAGGCTTTTTTCTGATGACCACGTAAAAAAAAAAAATCTTGGAAAAACAATTGAAATGCTGCCTGAAACAGCAGTTGGGGTCTTTGTTCTTGCTTGCAAAGATCTTCATTGTAGAAGCTAAGAAATGCATGCAATCATTCCCAAATTAAAGATACCTATTCTTTATTAGTTTTGGATGAAACTAAGAATGGGAAACTCACCTTCACCTTTGTGGAGTGTCCTGGTCTAAAATTCGTAAGGTGGTGAGCGTATAGCACAAGTGAGATAATGCTGGTTGTGGGCCTTTTCTCTAAGGTTCTGTTCCTGATATCTGAAGCGAATCAGAGCACTTCCTCACGGGGGAAAACATGTCTCAGGAAGAGTAATGCACAGGCTGTTTATCTACCTGTCTTGGACTGCTCACTGTGGGATGGGGATGATTTGTGATACTATTGGTTCTCCAGTGTTTATGGAAGTGGTAGCGGAGAGCCCTCTTGAGTTCAAAACCTTCCTAAAATTTGGGCATAATGTAATTTGAAAGTGGTCTCTGGAGGTCTTCGGTCCTACTCTTTGCTCAAAGTAGGTCATATAATGCAAGTTTCTTCAGTCTTGTCCGGTTGAGTTTTGAGTTTTTCCAAGAAATAAAATCTTACAGCCCCTCTGGACACTTGTGCTAAAGTTAGGTCATGCCTAACTCAGGATAACTCTTCTCTGTTGCAGGATTAGTAGCAGAGGGGAAAAAATAGTTATCAGATATTGCAGTTCTCTGGCTCTTCTACTGGCTGTGCTGAAGTGGTCCAAGCTTCTTCAGGACCAAAGACAAATACCTGTGCTTGTGTCTTCAATGAGATCAGAGGTTGAATACAGCATCCCATACCCAGCCTGGTAGGTATTTAAATAAAACACACTCCAGTTTTTTTAAATAGTTGCAAAAGAATTTTATAGGGTCAGAGCACCCAGGGGAAGCTTGCTGTGTCCTTGTAACTCCCCTGAACTGCTGTTGTTTGCATGTTTGTTCTGAGTTTTATTAGACCAGTGGAAAAACTTACATGAAAGTAGTAGCTGGGTACGTTTGGCAGCTCAGTGAAATAGGAACCTACCAACATGTGCTATGCAAAGACAGCGACTAACAATAAAAATAAATGTTATTTATTTTATAGAATCTGCGAACAATCTGTGGATTGTGTCCTCTAAAGGTAGGATTCAAAGAAACGATGATGCTGTTTTCAAAGAATTTATTAATCAGGATAATGTGTGTCTTTTAATGCTTCTGTATTACCCTTTCATTAAAATAATCAAAGTAAATCTATGTGCAGCATAAGCCCTTCCTCTCTCCCCGCCCCAACAATAATCAACTTAGACCATAATTTTTAAGAGGTTAGTGATGTGGATTGCCTGTCTCGAGAAACTGCAGATGTGTCCGTATAAGTTGAAATGTTGACTTCCATAACTTTGACTTCCCCTTATATTGGCAAATCTTTTAAATGGAAAAAGATTTATTTCTTTTAATCGACCAAATATTGCAGTTCGGTTACAACTATTGCCTGCAGAGGTGAGCTGTAGTACTACAGACATTTGTCATGTGAGAGTTTGCTACAGCACAGTCAGCGCTGAAAATGTTCGTGCCCACCATGTCTTTTAGTGTTGATTTGAGACAAGCTTACCATAATTAATCTGCACGTGGAAAACCACCTCTCTGCCAAGACATAAAGATGATGATTTTGAGTTGCCACAACTATGTTATAAAATGTATGTATCCAGAAGCCTGCCTCTTCCAAAGTAGATGTCTTTGTAGTGCATATTCAGTGTATGCCCCTTGTGGTTTCCACACTGTAGCTGCAATAACTGACAGCTGAAAACATCACTGCAAGTCTGTCAAATGTGCTGTCTGCATAACTGGTGATAATCTAACTATTCTTCAGCTTCACATATCAAACTGCTGGGAACTGAAACTTCCGCGCCTGTTATTGGCAGCGGTAGGTGAAATTGAGTAATGTGGTTGGAGTGTCAAAGGCCTGTGGTGCTGACAGGAATATTAGCTATAAATCAAACACAGCACAATGGTGGTGCCGGGCTAAAGCGAAAGTCAGGGTCTTGCAGCCGGGCTGCTCAGCCCTTGCTTGTGGGAATATTCCCACTGGCTAGCAGAAGCAAGGATTTCTAGGTGGGAGCTCCAGCAATGATCCGTTTAACTTAACACTAGGAAGGAATGATAGAGATGGAACAAGTGACATGTGAGATGGCTGTGTGCTCTGCTGAGTGTTCCCGCTTGCCTTGCAGCCCTGTCACGCTGCAGAGGCTGGTGAAGGGGCTATCTCATCCCTGGTTAGGCAGTGACATTGCTGCTCCTAACTGACTGCCACTGTATTTTTCGGTGGTAGCTGGGCTTGCAGCTGCTGCACTTAAGTGAAGCTTGCAGGGCTGATGGTTTAAAATGTCCTTGATTTGGAGACAGCTTGTGACATTGTTTCTTGCAGCAAATAGTTCCCAGCTTGCAGAAAGGACCCTGCTGCCTGCATTTTGGCTGCTCCTAGCACCCACAGGGAACTGAGCTGGGGAGGGGGGCTGTCTCCAGCATCTGTGTTAGCAAATGAACCAAAACACAAGGAACTGTTGGTGGGAGATCGCATGGACGTGTCTGTGTGTCTCATGCAGTCAACTTGCTTGACTGTTAACTTTATCTAATGGCTTATAGTCCTTCTTCATGTCACCATCACACATCCCGTTGCCTTTAGTGAGTATTCCAGCAAGCTGCTATGATGCCAAACTTGGCCAACACTCTCTTCATAATGAGGTCTTTGATTATTGCAAGTTTTAGGTGTTCTTTAAGGTCTGTGCATTTGGCTTATTATCTGTGTTAAACAGAGAAGAGGCAAAAAGAAGAAATGGCTTTGAGTTTTGGGGTAGAAATCTGATTCTAGCTAGGTACACCTGGAAACCCCTTGGGGAAGGGCACTACAAAATTTTTTGGCAATTATGTGGAGTTTCCCAGCAGGGAGCCAGCTAACAATATCTAGTGCAACCCAGCAAGCAAGAAATATAAAGCCAGGAGCTAAGCAAAATACAGAGATTTCATTATAAATTAGTGTTGGAAATTAGACCCAGGCTGTGAAATAACCACAATTAAAATTCAGAGAGCAAAGAAGAAAAAGCTTACCTAGTGACCTCTGCTTGCTTCACAGGGTTAGAAAAGAAGCTGTGCTACTTTAGTATTCTAGCATAATTTGCACATTACTGAAATTGTTAGGAAATTAAAGGAAAACCAAGAGACTGAATTTTAACTGATGAAGGTAGCCTACAGGAAAGGCATGGAGGGACTTTTTACAAGAGCATGTAGTAACAGGACAAGGGGGAGTGGATTCAAACTGAGAGTAGGTTTACGTTGGATAGTGGAAAGAAATTATTTACTGTGAGAGTGGTGAGTCACTGGAACAGGTTGCCCAGGGAAGCTGTGGATGCCCCATCCTTGGAGATGTCCAAGACCAGGCTGGATGGAGCTCAGAGCAACCTGGTCTAGTGGAAGGTGTCCCTGCTCATGGCAGGGGGTTGGAACCAGATGATCTTTAAGGTCTCTTCTTATGAAAAGCAGCATAACCCAGCTGATATCAAGGCAGATAAACTGATCTACAAGAGCTAAATATGTTCCTCTAAATCAAGGGCTTCCCCTCTCACTAAGCCAATGCAGATGGAGAAAGCAAAGCAGCTTTTTTCTGGCAAGTCTATGCACTGATCCTAAATGATATGCCTCTATTCAATGGATATGAGCTGTTTAGGAATAAAGAAAATGATCTGAAAGTTAGCTCCAGAGGGAGAGAAGTCCATAATAGATCAGTACAAGGTGATTTTCTGGGGTAATTCTTCGGGTTTTGAGTTTCCTTCAATCAATTGTTTTTACTAACATAAAGCCAAATTATTCCCAGTTCAGGTTTCTTATGAACATTAAAAACCTAAAATTCCAAACCAACAACAACAAAAAATAGTAGCAGGATACTAACATAGGAGCTCCCTGGAAAAAAATTCAAAGGCAGCCAAATAAAACGAGATTAAAATATACAAAATACTGCAATTTAAAAGAAAATCACTGAATTATTGAAACTCCATAGAGGAGATGTCATAGCAGTACTTCTGATCAGCCCGGTTGAAAAAACAGGCTATGTTTATTTTTTCCCCTGCTTTGATGTCAGGAAGTGTATTGTAAACTTTAAATGATGTACGTAGTTCAATCAGATTGATCTGGAAGGTTCCAAGATATTGTAATTTTTTAAGCATTTATGCTTTCTCCTATGTGATGGAAAGCATGTTGCACGTCTACACAATGTAACTCTTTTAATACTTTGTTGTAGGACTGGAAACAGAAAACACTTCTCTGCAGAGTGACAAAATAAGCAGCCTCTATAGAACAGCCCTGTGCTGACCTTTGCTGTTCTGGGTCCATCTCGGATGCAATCAGTGCAGTAAGTGTCTCACCCACCCGGGGAGTGCTCTGGTCTCCCCAGTTGCTTATTTTGCTATAAATTTCCATACAGTCTTCACAAGCTGCCCGATAATTGCAGCATCAGCTGGCAGATTTGAGCTCGAGGGCAGCTTCTGGATCCCTTGCTCTCCGAGCACAAATGACATTCTCACTGCCCAAGAGGTGCACAGGGCTTGTGGTGGCAGTTTTGGTGAGGAAGCAACATCCAAGAACCCTCGCTGTGCAGAGGTGTTTGGGCAGAGTTGCTTCCACAGGACACTGATATCCCTGTGCTGCTCCACACATAGCAGGGGGAATTCAGTTTGTGCTGTTTGTGCTGCCAGAGGGGCTCTGTCCCTGTAGGCTCCTGAAAAAAGTTCACGTGTCAGCAGGCAAAAGGGTTGTTATTTCCCTAATGGGGCAGAGGCTAGGTGCCTTGCCACCACAGGAAACCCACAAACCGCAACAGTTTTCCATACATTACATGCTACTTAACATGGAAAGAGATGCTTTTTGTCCTGGCAGGGAATTCTGACCCGTGCTTCTGGTTAACCAGCCTATTTTAACAACTCCTGCCACTGGTAGTAAGTAGTGGTTTCAGGCTGCGATGGGGCTAGTTTGAAATTACTTGCCTGTTGTGTTAGGCATGATAGAGTTTGGAGCCTCTCTCTTAAAAATTCTTCATGTAAGTGAGATGGAAAAAATACCATTATTTCCCTTTTACAGAAGGAAAATAGAGTTGCAGACCAAAGGAGTACTTTAGGGCCTGGTGCAGTAGATGGAAAGGCAGCATTAAGGTGTGGCAGGCTATAACAAGTAGCTTAGGATTCTGTGCCTTTGCAAAGAGCCCATCTCGGCACTGCCAGGAAGAGGTTCAGAGCTCTGCTTCCAGTATAGGCAAAGCTGAATTCAGGAACTGTTGTAAAGAATTTAAATCGCAAAGATTTTCCTCTTCATTATTTTTAATTTTTTCAGGTAGAATCTATTTAGAATTTTTTATTTCACCAGAACTGCCATACACAAAGAAAGAGACGTTGTAATTCTGCATCTTTTTATGTAAACTGTAGGTTTATTTTGGCATTTTGAATGGGGCTACTCAAAAGACTGCAGAATGGGCCTTGCTTGCTCAAGGCCTGTAGCAGCGAATAAACCCAACCGGCATAGTTGCAGCTACACCTATTTACACCAGCTGAAATATGTGGCCCCTGATCTTTGATTACTCTGGCAGAACAGAGTGCTACAAGGCAGGGATTTTTCAGTGGTCCTTTATCTACTTGAATTGTCTGGTCAGCTACAAGGTACAGAGGCTGTAAACAAGGGAAAATTGAGATAGCAAACCGATCAATTACAGAATATTGAAAAGATCAAGGAAATGGCAGCAATGCTGCTAAAGCCAATATGGAAAAGCCCTTCTTGTCCAATAACCTCATTCTTGTGACAAAGATTATAACAAGATGGAAAATGGCACAACATGAATGCATTCTGGTGGTGATGATTGCTGTGAGAATTGGGACTGGTTTGTACTTCACCCACTCTGTCTCTCTTTCCTAGATGCTGTATCCCAGGCAACTCAGGCAGAAGGTGTTATATTTATTATGTCCCTGTCGCTTTTTACCTCTTGTAGTGAAAATCGACATTAAATTCTCTGTCCATCTTCCACTCCTTTAAACAAGCAGGGAAACATGACTGCGTTTCCTTCTCTTAATCTCCTAATTAAGCCAGCAGAATATATAATTTTCTTCTCTAACTGATAAGGTGTGTGCCATGGGTCTCTAAAGTGGCTGCTGCCAGCACATTTTCTGCCTCATCTCATACAACGGGCTGCCCTGTGCTTTTGGAGATGGGCTTGGTTTCATTTCCACTTCACAGCAGGTTCAAGGCCTTAAAGAGGCAAGATCTGGAGACTGCACAGAGAGCTTGAGAGATGGCAAGGTATCTGTCTGGAAAGGGTAACGCTTACCTCATCTGTACAGGGTCTGTTAGATGGCTAAAGGCCATAGTTAAAAATTACATATAAATGGAAGACATTTCAGCATATTGTAAGATTTTTTCCTTCAGCTTGAGAAATCCTTTTTCTTTTTTTCTGTATTGGAAAGGCTTCTTTGAGCCATTGAAAATGCTCTTTATATCCCAGAGGTTGTTAGCAGTAGGAGGTGTGGAGGGAGAATCCAGCTTTGGCAGTCACAGGATCAAACTTGCCAGGTCAGATCTATATTATTTTTGATAGGTTGGCAAATGTTAAGGTCATCTGGATAAGATCAGAGCTGGTAACTAACAATAAAGAGGTGACACCTTCTTACAGCTGCCTTTGAATAGAGCTTGTGGTGCAGCTCGTCTCTCTCTGTGTGAAGTTTAATGTTCCAGCATAAACCACTGCTGCTGTGGTGGCAGTTTCACCTGAAAGAGAGTTTTAAAGTTTGCCATCACACAACTTTCTGCTGTCATCTCCCAGACGACTGCGTGTCCAAGTGGCACAAAGCATGCACTCAGTTAAAGAATGATGTAGCTTTCATCTTCTCCTAAAGGGCTGCTTTCCTTGTGCTTATCTCCAGTGTAAATCATCCATTCTGGCAAGGCTGGCCAGAGGACACAAGTCCAGGTAGGGTCACAGTGAAGGCTTCTTTCTCTTGTTTGTTGCCCCAAGGTATGTTACACCTAATGAAGTCTAGTCTGTTTTATTTCAGTCATCACTGCCGTCCACATGATGCTGCTGCCTGTAACTGGGAAAGTCCGAAAGGAATGGAATACAGCAGTCTGAGTCAACTCCATCTTGTCTGAGCTGGCAGCACAGGGCTGTGAGATCCAGGTAAAGTCACAACCTATAAGTGCTTACCCTAGCTTGTAAGCTCCTCGCTGTCTTCAATCTCTGCTCACTGCTCAGTTCCAGCGTGCTGGAGTGGGAAGGAAATGTTTGCAGCCTGGGACTGCAGCCTGTGCTCCTGGCCTGGCGGGACTTACCTGCTGCTGACTCAGGATCACATGTGAGCAGATAAGCCAAAATTGGATCCACACATTGACAAAGATAGAGAGGTTCTGCTCTCGTCTATTAGTATCACAAGGTGTAAAGCATAAGCAACGGCAAGTTTCAACATAAAATTTTAATTCCCTTTTGTTTTGCTCTCTGTTCAACTTAGCTGACTAACTTCATACTCCTTAGTGAAACAAGAGTCAGGCCTTGGAGCGAAAGGTGCTCCTTGGTCTTCATCTATGCCTAGAGAGCTGCAGAAGACTCTTGTCATAAAGCCAGGGAAGTTCTCATTTAGAGAATGGGGAAGACGGAAATTACTGCGCTGGTGATGAGGGAGAAACACTTCCTTCTGTGTGACATTATGTTATCCTTCAGCATCACCCGTATCAGGCGGGTCTGTCCCCATCACTGTCCTCCTCATTCATTTGCAGAAGAGTAGTTCAAAAGTCACAGCTGCTGTTTGAGACTTCATCTACCCCTTTGCTATTCCGCAGATAGACCAAGACAACAGCTTGTTAGTATTTAAATGAGCATATCCATATTTTTGCATGGAATTCGCAGTCATTTAAGCCTCGTGTCTGGTCACTGAAATGATCTGCTCTCTAATTCGAGCTTTGCTTTTAAGCCTAACTAGAGTGTAACACTATTATGCGGTCATTGCCTCTCAAAGGAGGGATAATTCTGAGCCTAATCTGCCATTTCTGGACATTTCCCCCCCCTCCCCCCATGTTGCTACTACAGTGTGAAGTGCAGGAGGATTCTGCATCATTTACATGAAAATGAGGGATATCAGAAGGAAATTAAGAAAGAGAGGGGTGGAGTAGAGTATGCCATATTCTGATGCTTCCCTGAGAGAAATTGCAGAAACTGCAGAACAGCCTGTCTGTCCAATTCTGTCTTGATGGAAATGCATACCAGCCTAGCCAGGGAAAGTTATGCACTACCTAATTCCCTTGTAAATGTAGACTTTGTTACTCCATTGTAGATGCAGTCACTTGTAAATGTAGACTGTGACTGAAATGCTCTTGGCTTCAGCTGACCCAACAACCTGGTGCTGCTGACTCCGCACCCACCAGTTAAAATTATAACTCATAGTCCTCTGTGGCTCAAATCTTTCTGTGTTCAGATGGCACAGGGCTTTTGCATCTCCCTCTAGGGAAGGCAGACAGGTCACTGTTGTTGCAGACAACAGGCACTCCAGGTCCTCAGTGCTGTGCAGCTCTGGGAAGCCAAAAGGTGTGTGTGATTCTGTGGTTTCGCTCTTTTCCCTTTTATTTTTTCAGGGAGCAAGGGAGGTTGTTTGCCACTCTTGTTTGCATTAGAGCTTGCAGGTGCTTTATGCCAACCAACAATACATATGCCATAAAAATGCCAGCTGATGTGCAAGCCAAAGAGCTGTAGCTGTCACTGGGTTGTATTTTTGGAACTGACTTGGATTCAAGATTTGCATATTTTGAACAAACCCACACTGGCGGAGATCCACGCAGACAAGTCCTTCCCCCATTCTGCTAAGTGAGTGACTCTCCCCGCGACCCGCTCTCTCTTGATCTCCTCAGAGGTAACTTCACTATGGCTTCAGGGCAGAAAATGACAATCCAAAATGAGCTGAGGAAAACTCTCCAGAATATATCTCCTGCTCTCCATTACCTTAAAAAAATTAAACTTCTGTTTGGTCTGAAGGGCTTCTGTTGCTCTCAAGCCGTATCTCCTAATAGGTTTCTTAGAGAATCGTTTTTCTCTATCCAAGTAATTTAAGCCTTACATGCCCTCTGGCTATTTTTTAATTAAAAGAAAAATAAAAAAATTCTTGGCCCAAGTAGGGGGCTTAGGCTGTTGATTGACTACAGCACAGAATTTTGTAGGAATTTTGAATTCTGCACTGCCACATATGAAGTCAACCCTATAAGTATAACCCTGACCTGAGGCTGGGATTTTTAAAATTAGATCCTTAATAAGAAAGTGAAGAAATAAATTTGACTTTGAATAAGCATAATGCAATTTCCCTTCACACAAATTGCTGCTTTATTATAGCACAGATATTCACATTTATCAGTCCAAATACTTAAGTCATATGCAACTTCATTTTGCTGGGCTTAGCTCAGCCCTACCTAAGAGGGAATCCATTACTACAGTAGTTTAATTCATAGGTGCTTGTTGTTTATGCTGCCACAGCCCACCAAACTCATGTGTTCACCAACTCCCCTCCTTTCCCAGTGGCTGAGCCAGGACTGTCTCTGTAGTAAAGTCACAGAGTGGTTTGTGTTGGAAGGTACCCTTAAAGGTCATCTAGTTCCAACCTCCCTGCAACGAGCAGGGACATCTTCAACAGGTTCTTTTTGCTCAGAGTCCCATCCAACCTGACCTTGAATGTATCCAGCAATGGGACATCCACCACCTCTCTGGGAAACCTGTGCCAGTGTTTCACCACCCTCACTGTAAAAAATCTCTATCTTATATCTAATCTAAACTTACCCTTCCTCAGTTTGAAGCCATTCCCCCTTGGCTGTCACTGCATGCCCTTGCAAAAAGTCCCTCTCCATCTATCTTGTAGGCTCCCTTTAGTTACTGGAAGGCCACAAATAAGACATTCCAAAGCCTTCTCTTCTCCAGGCTGAACAATCCCAATTCTCTCAGTCTGTCTTCATAGGAGAGGTGCTCCATCCCTCTGATCATCTTGGTGTCTCTCCTCTGGACTTATTCCCATGGTCCATGTCCTTCCTGCGCTGGGACCCCAGAGCTGGATGCAGCATTGCAGGTGGGGTCTCACCAGAGCAGAGCAGAGGGGCAGAATTCCCCTCCCTCGCCCTGATGGCCACACTGCTTTGGATGCAGCCCAGGATGTGTTTGGCTTTCTGGGCTGTGAGTGCACATTGCTGGGTCATGTTCAGCCTCTCATCCACCAGCACCCCGAGTCCTTCTGGGCAGGGCTGCTCCGAATCTGTTCATCCCCAGCCTGTGTTGCTACTGGGAATTTCCCCAACCCAGCCGCAGGACCTTGAATCTGGCTTTGTTATACCTCATGACATTCCCATGGGCCCACTTCTTGAGCTTGTCCAGGTCCCTTGGGATGGCATTCCATCCTTCAGCTGTGTCTACTGCACCACTCAACTCCAATGTTGCAAACTTGGTGAGGGTGCACTTGAACTCAGTGTCATTGATGAAGATCCTAAATAGCACTGGTCGCAATACAGACCCCTGAGGGACACTACTTGTCATGGATGTACATTGGGTGGTTGACTTCTGCCCTCTGGATGCTACCATCCAACCAATTCCTTATCCATCTAACGGGCCACCCATCAAATCTCTTTCTCTCCAAAGAATGTGGTGAGGGAATCATGTCAAAGGCCTTACAGAAGTCCATATAGATGACATCGGTAGCTCTTACTCTGCCCATGATGGAGTCACTCCATAATAGAAGGCCACTAGCTTGGTCAGGAAGGACTTGCCCTTGCTGAAGCCACACTGGCTGTCTTGAATTACCTCTCTATTCTCCCTGTGCCATAGAAGCAACCATCTGGAGCTGTGACAGTGCCATACAGCTGGATTTTTCAAGATTGTGGAGTAATTCTCCTTTAATTTTCAAGAATATTAGGTTTTCTCAGACAGGAGAGAAACTGAGGATGAAGTAGATAGCCTAATTTATGCAGTTAAAAACAAATCTATCCCCTTGCTGACCCAAATCCAAGGGACTTGGTGCACGCAGTACCTCACAGCACGCTTTCCCTGCTGTGCCATGCCTTCACCACAGCAATGGATGTAATGGCCCAGAGTTAGGGACTCTGTGGTCAGAGCATTCCTGTACTTGCAGCTTCTCTTGCTGGTTTCTGTGGGCATGGGGTGCATCTTTTGTTCACCATTTCTGGCCTTTTCATTTCAGAGAAAGATGGTCAGGTTTCTGCCCTCTTCTAACAAAATACTCTCATCAGGTTTACTAGGGAAATTAGGGCAAATTTAAAGGGTTTCCGTGAAGCAGGAAGGTACAGTTGGGTTGTGTGACTTTACCTCCCTATCCTTGCTGGCAGCATGTGAACGCAGAGGCATCACACCCCAGACTAGTGTGGGGCTGGTGGTTGTGGGCAAGAGGCTGATGACAGTAGAGGGCTTGGTTAATGCAGCAGAACACGTCCAGTGGGCAGGGTGACTTTATGTAAATTAACCAGTCAGGAAATAGTTAATGGCAGAGCTGCCCACAACATAGTATTTGAAAGCTGTTTTCTCAGAATGGGCTGACCTTAGACCAGTGGCTGGGGTAGAAAAAGGCCCAAGATCAGCATTGTTTCACCTGTCTGTTTCCCATATCTTCCTTTTCTTTTTCTTTTTTTTTTTTTTTTTTTTTTGTTAAGGCTGACTTTCTTAGCTGAGAACAGGCTAAGTATGTCCAAAGCAACTCAGCAGCTGGTGATGATAAAGCCAGAACTGTCAGAAAACGCAGAGCAGAGGTATTTTTGCAGGTTGAAATGAAGGATGGGAGAGCCACATTTGGATTAAAAAAAAAAGGAATTAACCTTGAACCTCTCTCCAAAGTCTGATTTAAACATGAATCTCATTTAAATTAAAAAAAAAAGGCAAAAAGTATAATTCACTGAGCTTTTTTATGCAGTGTCTGCAGTTCCTGCTTTGGGGAAACGAAGAGCTAAAGACAGCCAGAGGGCAAGAGAGTGGTTCTGACTACAAACATCACCTGCACAGGGGGCAGAAGCAGGAAAGTCATTAACTTTTCCCCCGGGTTTGTGCACTGTCTCCTGTCTGGTGTGCTGGATTGATCATCAGGTGGATTATTATCCCCTTGAAAATGCTGAGAGACATAATTCTTTGTGGCAGCACCAGAGACGGGCTCCTTATACAGGGTTAAATGAACCCATGTCTTTGTTTAATATTTTGTGAGGTCCTGGTGAGGAATAATATTCCCTGTTAATCCCTGATTTAGGTGGAATACGCCGGGATGAAGCTGCTTTTCACAAGGGAGTGTTTCTTGGCGGATACTGTTTCACACAAGAAGTAGGTGATGAGGGAATGGAGGACTGAGGAGAAGAAATGGCACACGGTTCAGCCTGGATAGATGGCCGAGCAAAGAAAAGTGCAAGTCAGGGAGGAGCACATAAATGAATCCAGCTTCAAGGCAGGAACATACACAAATCTACCACTAGCCATTTACATCTTCATCAGTCCATTTCTCTGATGCTTGAAATACCTTTTTTTCCACTACCTATTTTCATAACTTTCAAATAACTAGAGAAGGAGTATGAGAGGAATTAGTTTTGCAGTGAGCTCTGAACCCATCTAGAATGATGCTAGTAAACATAAGCTGATGAACCCCCATGTTTGGTTTTGTCTTCCTGCAGTTGTACATCCCTCTTCTTCCATGCTGGAAACCTTCTCTGAAGTACTTTTTCAGTGATTAGTGATTATCCCTTGGAGAGAGGTCCAACGGATAACCCCTAATCTGTGAGACAGGCAGATCATCTGGGTAGAGTGGGATCTCAGGGGAGGAGAAGGAATTTATTTTATTTTGAAGCACTGCAGTAGCAAAGCCCTAAAGAGGTTTTCCGTTTGGGGTGTTTGGTTCGGGTAGTTTTTATTCCAGTGGAAAATTGTGCCTTTTTCCTATTTAATCAAAAGCCCAGTTTGCCTCATCGGTTTTGATGGAAAATTTTCACATAGGTCTTTTTTGTAAGACACCAACACAACAGAATTATCCCTTTATCTCAGCAGATGTGCTTTCCAGAAGGGGAACATCTCAGATGATGAAAAACACAGCAGCTTTGCTGCCTCGGCTCTATCAGACAGTTTTTTTATGATAGAGAATTTGTCTAAACAGATTCTTGTCATTAAAACTGAAATGCTTTGTGGACAGGTTTTGGATTTGCTCGAGTTTTTACTGCTAATTTTTTGCTGCACAGTTATGTGCAGTGAGTCATTGTGCCTTCTGTAGTGACAGTATGTGTAGGGGTATGGGATCAAGCCTGTGCTTTGTCCTTTACTTGAACTAGTCTGTCCCAAAATGATTCAGATGCAGCCGAGTCATGACATGAAAGGCTCCTGTTTCTGAGGCTGTCAGAGGTAGTACACTGTTTGCATCTCCCATCTGGAATTAGAAAGTAGTGTTGACCTAGAAAAAGAAGTTTGGGCCTGATTCCAATTAAGCAGAAACCTTTGTGGGACTGGATTTTCTTTTCTGAGGACTACAGAAGAGACTCCAAAATGCCTGTGCAATTCTGCCACCAGTCACAAGTAGGAAAACCTTGCTTCTTGCCAACACCAGAACCTTTAGAGAAAAATCTTAGAATATAAAAGCAAAATCAGTAGTTTTCATTTCTTTTGAGGAACCATGACAATTTTACCCAATGTTCATTCATAAAGCAACACATCTGAATATGTCTGCAAGTGCATCATTTTGCAGGCTCTGGGAAGTGTTTGCCTGATGTGTGTCCTTGCAATCCTCACTATTCAGTTTGTACTGGGAGCAGTGGCACCTCCCTGGTCAGCAACAGATGCATTTTGCAGCATATTTGTTTCTCACCTGTTTTCTTCTAGAAAACGCCATGGGTGCCCCAGATGGAAAATGTATATACAGCAATGGCTCTTCAGTAAAGACATCTGGGTATTTAGATTACATCCAGCAAGGACAAACTATTTGTGAGCAGTGGGGCATAATATACTGGTAAAAATCAGCTTCCTGGGAGCCAGTGGAAACACATTTTCTTTTCTTCTTCCCCAGCCACCTTCTCCTAGCTCTGCTCTCTGCTGATGAACAACTGCCTACGCAAAGGAGATTGAAAAGGGGATTTACTTTGATTAGACCAAAGCCTTTCCTAGTATTTTCAGTCATAAGTATGGCAGCTTTAATAGGCAGGGAAAGAAGATAAATACGAGTCACAGACTGACAAGAAACTCAATTGGAAAAGAGTAGAAAGTTCTGTTGGAAGCCATGCTCTACGTTCTGTCTCTTTCTAGCAGTCTCTGATAATCTGCTCAGTCCGAAGAAGGTAACTTTCTGCAAATATCTGACAAGTACCAAATGAAGGATTTCAAAGGGATAAAATTAAAGCTTTAATTGCTGGGATAGAATTGAATTTGTATTCCACCCAGTTAAGGCTGGGAGAAGTTCCCATCAGATTTTCTCCTTCTGTGACCTATTGGTTCCCAGCCTTCAATGATCTCCTGCCAGTCCTGAACTGAAAGGAAGAGAGGTTGTGAGCTGATCTTTTTCATACAGGCAAATAAAGCCAATTTTATAGGTCATAAATAGGTAGGGAAAGAGCTGAGCACAGTTTGTTCTACAGTTTACCCAATGGAAGCTGTTGATTCATCATTTATTTAGGAATACCACTTATTCCTATCACCTTATTACCCTGCTAGAATTCAAATTAAGAGAAGAAAATGTATGCAACAGTCATGACAGACACTGACTTTATATTACTCGCTATGTCCTCTCTCAGTAGCATCATGAAATATTGATAGTAATAATTAATAATGTCTGATTATTATTAATAATGATAATCTGTAGATGAAAAACTGAATATGACCCAGCAATGTGCACTCACAGCCTAGAAAGCCACCTGCATTCTGAGCTGCATTAAAAGCAGTGTGGCCAGCAGATTGAGGGAGGTGGTTCTGCCCTTCCACTTCACTCTGGTGATTCCCCACCTGTAGTGATGCATCCAGCTCTGGGGTTCCCAAGCCTAAGAATGACACGGACCTGTTAGAACAGGTCTAGAGGAGGGCCACAAAAGTAATCAGGGGCCTGGAGCACCTCCCCTGGGAGGACAGGCTGAGAGTTGGGGTTGTTTAGCCTAGAGAAGGCTCTGGGAAGACCCTATAGCAGCATTATGGTACTTAAAGGAGGTCCACAGGAAAGCTGGGGATGGCCAATTTATCAGAATGCAGTGCATGAGGGATAATGTTTTTAAATTCAAAGAAGGGAGATTTAGATTGCTTATTAGGAAGAAATTCTTTATTGTGAGGGTGATGAGACACTGGGATAGGTTGCCCGGAGAAGTTGTGGATGCCCCATGCATGGAAGTGTTCAAGGCCAGGTTGGATGGGGCTCTAAACAGCCTGGTCTAGTGGAAGGTGTCCCTGCCCATGGATGATCTTTAAGGCCTCTTCTGATCCAAACCATTCTATGATAACTCTTTTCTTTTGTTTGGACATGTAACCAGCAGCTCCAGCAAAGTCCTGTTGGCTGTTCAAGGCATTTAAATTTCAGATGGAAGAAGTAGAGAAGGGATGTTTGGAAAGAGCAGCTGTTTGAGCAAAGAGGCAAAGGTCTGGCTTTTATGAAGTTCAGTGGCAAGGCCAGTGTTGTTACCTGGGGCTAGCCAGTGGCAGAGCCTAGAGTGATGATCTGTCCAGACTTTCTTTTGTCTAATAGGACAAAAACCACTGCTTGATGTTCAGATGTGATTCAGATAAGAGGTTGCAAAGACATAATTTAGCTAGAATTTTATGAAGGAATAGTTATTCCTCATCACAAAAAATTACATACTTGTGTTTTTAGCATAATTGCAATGTATGTGCTAATAAGTTATAGAAACATAGAACATATATTACCCAGATTTCATATTTTTATCTATGATCCTTATGTATTATTATGGAATGTGTTGACAAGTTTTGTTAAGATACAAAAGAGAGTACAAAAATGCCTTTTGGTACCTCTTCCCAAAAGTGACATTTTGCTTGCTAGTTACCTTATCCCTCCTGTGCTGGTCTGTAAGTTTTCCTATCTCTGCTATACATCAAGTGCTGGATATAAGGGGATGCATCCTTTCTGGGAACTGCCGTACTCCATGTAACGTGGAGATAATGGCCGAGGACAAAGGGAAACTTGTGAAAGTCTCCAGGAAATATACTGCAGCTTTATAGATATGTTCCCTGTTGGATGCACTTTTGAGGATAATAGGGCCAAGAGGGAGTTGACCCATTCTGGAAAAGACTGGCATCAAGGCTTTTTGAGATGGGACTACAGGAAAATCTGGTCTACTTCTAACATGATTTTTATACGATTTATACTCCTTACCCTAGAAATCTATTTGCTGCTTTATCTTTCTGATGTGTCTCTCTCAGGTTTGGATGGTGTGTGTTCCACAGACAGCTTTTCTCCTGAGTTAAATCCCCAAAGCATTTAATCTTGAGACAAGATTGCTGGTTCATTTTCAGTAAGGCTTAGTGCAGAACTGTGCTATTGAATGATATTTCATTATCTGTAGCAGCAAAAACTAAGAGAGGAAAATAATTGTATAGGGACTAGAATTTGTTGAAATTATCTCTGCATCTGACCAAAGTATGACAAAAGACAGTGTGTTTAACAACATAATAAAAGTTGCATGTGTCTTTTTTCCTCCAAGTGAAGGAAGAGACACTGTGGTGTGTCTGAGGACTTACCCTCCATCCTCTTTGAAATCTGGTGAGATGTAAGCGCTACTTAATTGCTACACCAGCCACAGGCATCTTCTTTGGCCATTTCACACCCTTGAACACTCATGAGAGTGGTGCCATTTTGTGGCCACGGGACTGTAGTTAAAGCATGAAAATACAGTAGTTTTTGATTCTGTAAGAGAACAAAATTACAGTGGTGATGAATCCAGCAGCTGTGAAAGCAGCTACCCTATCGTCCTCGAGGAAAAACTGGAAGAAAATCTATTTATTCTGAATGAGTGAGCTTGAAATTTAGTCAGGTTTTTGAGAGAAATGGTAAGACCAGACACTACTTATTTTTTATCATTGTTTAAAGACAGGTTTTTTTGCAAATTGCTAGTCCACTCCCCCATGATAGGTAGATAGATAGGTGGAAAGAAAATCATTGTGAAAAATATGTTCTGCCACAGTAATATATAATTATGTGACAAAAAAATATATCAGCCTGTGCTGCAGGCAAGGCATTGTGTCTCATTAGTGTTTGGTGGACTTGATCACAAATAACATGTTTCAAAACTGTCAGCTCCCTCTAATTCTTTTTCCATACTTATACTCATAGTCACGTTCAAAATTAGCAGATTTCTGGAAATGCACTTCATCTGGCCGGCCCTGTTTCTAATTATTTGGTTGTGTAATTAAAGGAACATGTCCTTCTGCAGCTGCACTTCGAGGCACTAAAAGCAGACAGGCTGTTCTCAGTAAGGGAGCAGTCATTTTTTTACCTAGTTAATGATACCAAAGTGTCCTGTGTGCTGTGTGTTATGATAACTGGGTTAATGCAGCTTTCAAAGACCAGTGCTGGCCATGCCAGGTACTCCTGAGATGCACAGGCCAGAAAGCCAAGAGATCCTATTTGAGATCCAGTATTTTCCTCCACTGGTTGAAACTGAATGCAACAAAGCCATTAACAACAGCAGACTCACTCTGAGCTGTGGATCTGTGCCTGGATGCTGATACACTGCAGGACATACATGAAAAAGTGAGCAACCTGCAGATGAGGGTGCAATCTCACTTTTTTCAGCAGTACTGCTGAAACAGATGCAAGCTTCCATTGTTTAGTCCCTCTCTGAGTTCCCATCTGTTAAGGCAGTAGAGAGGAGAGGTTTTTTCCTTGATATCTGCAGATATTTCGAGATGCAATTGGTTTTAATCCCATAGCTTTTAGTGCAGCCAATGCACGTTGATTGATTTCTCATTGTTTCCGTTTTCTTGAAAGACCAGCATATGAAGTTTGACATGCCGTATACTCAGAGACAGACAATAAGAAAGCATACTGCTTTGACCTTTTCAGTTGCCTGCACTTTAATTTACTGGCTATTCTCATTCCTTTCTGTTTATGGCCTCTCAGTATAACTGGCAAGAAGAAAATAGACCAGACAGCTAGACAAAATGCAGATTATTTAAAAGGATAAAGACTGGCTTTGTCATTCTGTTTAACGTTTATGTTATTTTGTGTGTCTTATTGGTCATTAAAGTCATGATAACCCATTCTTAGCTATAGCAACACAAAGTGGCAAAAGTTCGACTTCATTTGTAGTGGTTTATGGGTCAGCATCCAGTTACAGTAGTGGGATTGTAATCTGGATTTAGTTTTGTTGGAATCAAAAGATTTTTCTCCGAGTTTTGTAAAAGTCAATGTGATTTGTTTGAAAGTGGCTGCGTGGGCGCTCACCTGACCACTGCTCTGACTGACACTGCTGGCTAGTGGAAAATCAGGGGAAAGATAATCCCGTTATGGCTTTTCCCCCAACCAGTTTGACTCACAGCAGCTAAGCCTGCTGCAGGCTGTGGCAGATTTCCTCCACCACATGGTCATGAAGATAGTGACTCGTCTGACTAATGCAGAGAGATGAAAAGGGGTAAGAAGCTAGCTGTGATCTTTCTCCATGCACTTGTGAAATACAAGCCACAGTCAAAACTGCATCATGAGATCCTCACTGTGTTTGGTTGTTATCAGCACCCCACAGAAATTCTGATCATCCCTCAGTTCGGTGAAAGCCTAGGGGGAATTTTCACAGTGAGAATGGCAAAAGGAGGACAAAATCCACTGTTGAAAGACTTATTTGTGCATAGATGTCTGAGAGTGGGTAATAGCGGCAGCAGAGCCTAGATTTTTGTGGCAGAGCTTTGTGTATAATAAGATAGTTTCAGTTTCCTGGTGGTTCTGAAAAGCCGTAAATTGGAATATATACAATAAAAACAACAGGAGTCATGAAAAGGTAAAAAATGGGGGAAAAAAAGCAGCAGCTTTGGTAATTTGGTTTGTTTCATTTGCTTTTCATCTAATCATTTTGATTTCAGGCTTGCTGTTATTTTTTTTTCTATTTTTATATCTCTGTAGGGTTGCAATAAAATATACATCTAGGGGAATGAGGAAGGGTAGCCAAAGCTTGATTACATTCTGCTGCTCATTGCATAGATTTGTACATGGTTAAAACAGAAAGGACTGGGATGGTCTTCTAAACTGAGCAGATTGCATTAAATTTTACCCACTGAGTCCTGCCCCGAGTCTAACAACCTGGGCCTGAACTAACTCAAAGTTCGTAGAGTATGCATTCAGTCTTGCTTTTGAACACTTAAGGATTTACAAAGATCTAGAAATCTTTAAAATTTAACAAGACAGGGACTACCATTCTCTGGACATCTGAATGTTCTCAGAGAGCATTCTCCAAGACCCTGGATAACCTGCCAATTATAAATTCAGTTTAAAGGAAAAGCAAATGGAAACACATATCTCTCTATTTCATTATTACTCTAATTATTCCGAGTTCAAATTACAGCCTGCAGAGGTAGGAATGATGTGTCTGATAAGCTGAAGAATCTTAGAAGCACTAGAAATGCTCTTTCTCCTTGGATAAATTAAGGCAGTGGTGAACTACTAACACTTCGCCTTCAGTTTTAGAAAGCACAGAAGAAACCAAGAGGAAATCCTACCTCATGAGTCTGTAGAGGCTGGCATCAATTGACTGTGCTCCCAGGGTGGTATGGCTCAGGCATCACTATCTGGCAGTGCTGATCGCACAGACATTGCTTTGCTCAGAGAAAATCAATGGGATTCACTGTGGAGTGAAGCGTTACCAGCCAGGTAAAAATGTCAGAAAGAAAGGATGCAGTTATATTGGCAGGGCTGGCTGAAAATTTTCCATCCTAATGCTTTTCTACTGAAAACTATGGGTTTTATGAAAGCTTTTGTTCTCTTTAGGCCAAAGTCATTGCCCAGAGCTTGAATGTGTTGTTTTCATTTTGGCTTTGAAAAATTCTGATTTTGTTTGGGGCAAGACAAAATGAAGGTCTGAGCAAAAAGTCAAAACAGGAAAAAACTTGAACAAATTCAAGCACAAGGCATATTTCTACAGAAAGAGATAAATCTGGCTTCCGGTTATGTTTGTTTAACTTTTTTATCAGTTAGTTCTAGCTTTCTTAAAATATATCAGCATTTTGTGGGTATTCTCTAAAGAACTGGGCCAAAAAAAAAAAAAAGAAAAGAGAATTCAGACTATGAGTTGGTTTTGAAATGTTTGATACTTGAAAAAGAGTAGATCTCAGACTATGGTTTTACAGGTATAGCCATTTGTCCCAGTTTTCTCCAGTGACATAAATTAGCTCAGCTCTTTTGCAGTCATGGGATCAAACTCCTAGCTGATATGAATCAAAGCACCTCTATTGCTAATAGCCAAATTTATGTCTGGAATAAAAAGACACAGCTCTCTTTTCAAAGTCAAGGTGGACGACATCTGTAGGGGTGTAAACTTCAATTCATGAAGTTAGCTCATGTGGATCAGTGGCAGATTTGACCTATTTGAGGTTTTATTGAACAGTCTGAATCATTGCTGGGTTGTCAGCACAGAGTTTAGCAACTGAGAAGCTTTGAGCAGGATGGCTTGGTCAGACCTTGTTAAAATTAATCCTTGGAGGTGTTTACTCTGTTAATGCTGTTCTACAAAGAAGAGCTGAAAAGGCATGAGATGGGAACAGTATTTCCTGATAATGCAAATTATACTCTAAATAGTATAAGGATACAGGAAATTACCTTATATCTGTACATTCTCCGCTGGCAATTTTTAATTTTCTATTCTGTCTAGCTTTTTTTCTCTTGGATGACTTTTACTGTTGCACCAAGTGATCCACTGTCATGTGTGTGGGATGGAAGGACAGAAAGTCACAAATCTTTGTGTCCTGATGTACAGAGAGAGCTCGAAAGGGGGAAGACGCTTTCTTCCTCTGTGATTTCTGCTTTGTGCCCAAGCAGCTGCCTTCTGGTGCCTCACAGGGTATTTTTAGAGTGTGGATATACATCCCTTAAAAACCAGTCTGAGGCTTTGCATCCACAAGTTTCCTCATAGACACAAATTCTTAGTGAAGATCAAAGAAATATTGGGAGAGGAGAAATTATTTTCTCGCCTCAGCTCCTGACTCCCTCATTGTCCTGTTCAAAGAGGATTTCCTAATTCTCACTGGCATAATGCGTCCGGAGAGCCTCTCTGAAAAGATTTCTCAACAGGTAGCTCTGTAGCACCTGAGTGGGCACGCTTATATTCCCTTAACACCTCTAAAAGGATACATTTAAGACAGAGTTTTAATTCTCTGCTGAGTCCTTCTACCCTCCTGTGCATACACAGACCCTTCTGTATTGCAGCCACTACTGCCTCTGAGGAAACAGGATAAGGTTATATCTTATTACCTGCAGAAAATAACAGCAGATGCCATCGTAGCAGCAAGAGGCAGTCATGGCATGTCAGCAACATTTTATTCGAGTCCTTGCACCCTCCCCTGTTGGGGAGGTGTGGGTTTATAGCTGTCAGAAACTGAGCAGCAAAACCCAGGTTCAGAAAACCCACTGAGAGCCTGAAGGACTAATGATGGGTGGTTTTTTTGCCTGAGCTCGTGTTACTGACCACACAGTTGAGTTGTGGTGTGTTTAGAAAGCTCACATTTCACTTTCCATCAAATTGGTGCAAATTAATTTATTAATTTAGTTTTCACACTCTCAAAAACCTTTAAACAAGGTTTTTCAGCCCTTCTATTCCAGTATCAAGTTAAATTTATAGCTCTGAGGTCTGTACTTTTAAGAATTAATTTAGGTATTTGCCTTATATGTTATCTTGACTTAAGAAATGCAAGGAAATATAACAACATTAGAAGATCCTTTGTCAGAAGCTGGCTCCTATTTTCATTATCAGAGCTTGGAGAAGGTAAACTTTCTGGGAAAGATGGTAAGATGGTTGTCTGTTGGAGGTATCCTTTTGCAGTTCTCAGCCTGTCATTGTCATACTAAAAAAATGGAAATAATTCAAATGCAAGATGGTGAAGTTTATAGAATCAGAAGTGCTGCTTAGAACATTTCTTGACTGTTATAACAGTCTTTCTGCTACGCCCATTAAATTTCCTGCAAGTGCCTCCCAAATGATTCCTGCGCAAAATACTCATGAACAAAAGGATTTAAAAAACCCTACTTTGAGGACATCTATTCTTCCAAAATTATTTCTGCTTTTCTGACTTCTGTTATAAATGTGTTCATTTAGGTACACTTCTGGAAAGACTTGGGCTTACCCCTGCTTGCAGAATGATGGTGTATCCCATCCCCTGTATTGTGGCTCTCAAACTGGGCTCTGCATTTTCTGTGATGGCAGACTCTTACTCTCTGAATTCCTCAGAGAATTTCTTTGGAGGTAGTTATTTGCTAAGATATACCAGTGCTGCTTGGTTTCAATTTGTTGCACTCTTTTAATGTTCCAGATAACTCGGATTTAAGAACAAAAGCGCATATTCATTTAAGGGTCTAGTTTTTCAAATGGGAGCAAAATTAAGGATATACTTAATGAAGAGTCTGCTTGGCTGCTTCTACCTCCTCTTTGGTTAAATTGAAATCTCTATTAATGCAAGAAGCAACTTTACTACACGCAAAAAATGCTATCATGTTGCTGCTTTTGTAGTGTAATTTTTTTCTACTTTCCTAATTACATGGCTTCATAAACTGGGATTATAAGAAAGAATGCTAACTGTCAAGACTTGTAATAAAATTAGAAGCGTTGGTCAACTACATAATCCATGTTGCTTTTCTATAACCTCTTGCTGTAAAGTCACCAAGGCAGATAAGTAGGGTGATGAGATAAAGTGTATGTTCTGCTATATTAATATAGCTTGAGGTGAATCTTTTCTGATTCATGATAAGTTTTTTAGTGTAAATCCAAAATAAATTTATTTTACCAGCAAAGTTCAAAAAATAATAATAAAAAATTACTTCTTCCCGCTCAGCTGACATCAGTAGATGTGTTCCTCACCTAGAATGCTATACGATATTCCAAATTTATTGTGACTGTAAACAACAATTCTGCTTGCTTTATGGCTTTCCTGGGCTCCAACAGTAAAACACAATATCTCTATCTGGTTGGAATTATGTGTTATAACAGTTTTATGGTGGGGGGAGTAAAGCTCTGATAAAGATAAAATAGAGTTTTGCTTTTTTCTGTGACCTTGTCATTTGAAAAAACATTGCACTCTAACGAGATATAATTTAAAAGACCTCTGGGAGCAAATTGAGTTTACTGAGATATTTCTGAGAGTAATTACTTACTGTGAGTTGTCAGTGCACTCTGTTACAGATCCTTTCCTAGCAAATGTAGATATCTGGGACTGTGTAGAATGGATTAAAGCTCCTACCATTAATGTTTGATGGGAGACAGTAGTGAAAAAGATGGATGCTTATATAACTGACATTTCCAGCATTTATGGCCATAGACTAAAATGCCAGGCGCATAATTTCGAGTAAAATGGCAGACCCAACTCAATAATATTTAATGATGTAGTAGACCTTGGCTGGGAGAATAGCTAACGGAACTCATTGCACTGCATTTATCGAATTGTTAAAATGAGTTGAATAATAATTGTGTTTTGCAGGAGTTTTGTTTCAGAAATTTATTTCTCTGATCTGGTGCTCCAAAAATAAATTATTTCTCATTCCAGGCAACACAAAATACAGAAAAAGATTTCGAACTAGCTAACTTGATGGCTAGATTTTTACGCTGACTTTGTCCTGTGTTTACAGCACAGAAGTATATTCAATAGCTCAGACACGGTTTGGAAGATTGGGTGAGATTGATTGGACAAGCTAGTGAAAGACAAAATTGCCTTCCAGAAGAATCTCCTTTTAGTGTTTGACTCTTTACAAAGTTGGGCCTTTTTGTCTATCATCACACGTCTAGGAATGTTCAGATTTAGATTCTGTGGAGCGTATTAGTACAGAGATACTTGTGAGCCAAGACTATGATTTCACTGAGGACGTCACCTAACAGAATATTAACTTTTTCTGTACCATTCTGTTAATACTTTAACCTTGAATAAGCAGAAGGGACTCGAACTGATGGGGAATCTCAAATTAGTAGGGGTCTGTAGGGGTCTTGTTACCGGGTCTGCGGCCACAGAGTCTCCCATGGGTTCTTCCCAGGCAGTGCTTCTCCCTGTGGAGGGCACAGAACAAAGGTGGACTTGAGGAAGAAGTGTGCACAACCTACCATTTCCAGACAGCGCCAGAGGATTGTGCAGGCTTTCCAGAAGTTTACAAATGAAAAATGGAGAGTATATGCATTCAGGTTCAATGACAACAAAAAACCCCTTCGAATTCTTACTTTTTAAAAGAGAATTTTTAAAGCATTTCGTCTCTTCGAAAATCCAAATATCTCGATTTGAGTATTCCGAGTATTCTACTTATAAGAAAAAGAAAAATTTGGGATTGGGAAGAAATAAAAAAGACTCATTTTTCCAAAGCCAAGACACAGTCTGGAATTTTTCAGGTCAAACCAAAACCAGATACACTAGGTAAACAAACAGAACACTGATTTGGTGTATATACCTCTCTATCGGTATGGATCAGCTTCTTTTAGCTGTATATGGAAGAATGATCCAGGCACCTCTTCAGCTTTAACACTTCAGAAGGTGCAGCAATTGAGGACATGAGTTAAGTGGAGGGGTAGAAATTCCCTAAACATCCCCGTTCTGTTGACTGCATCCTTAACATACCTGTGCACCCTGCTGCCTACAATATCCTGCACACCTGGGGATTCCTTTCCAATGAATACAATCCTCTCGTTCCCCAGCAGGAGCGGGAGACAGGGCTTCAGCATGGGCTTTACTTTTCTTTTTGTGGGCTGTCACCTTGAAGGAACCATTTTGATTCTATTCACCAAGCTTTGGTTTGGTTTTCACTATTCTATTGACCAAGCTTTCCCCCACTTTTTTTTTTTTTTTTGGCACATAAATTTGTCAAAGCTGCATTACTGTCTGTGGGCCGTGACGTAGCTCTTAGCAGTACTTAGTAAGTCTTTCTGTTCTGTCAGAAGTAAAACTGAGCCAGGAAACAGCCACACTCCACATCAGAGAAGTGGAGACCAGGTTAGCACAAAACTTATGGAGACTTGAGCTTAACTGCAGAATGTCTTAAAATAGTTCAAGCGTGGGAGGAATGGAAAGTCTGTTGTTAATAGATCTCATAGGTAGGGTTGCTATAAACCTCCAAGAAATGGAGTGGTGGAAAGTTTCCAGATACTAGAGAAGTTTTAGGGGGCATTTCAAGACCAATGATAAAGTACTTATTTTCAGCCTTTCTTGTTTGATACTGAAAGAATCTGTTTGACAATCTGAGCAGTCTTCTGAGCTGGTAAAATTCCTGGGGTAGGGTAAATGGCAGTCATAAGTATAAATTCCTATAAACGGCAAGAATTCCTCTCACTTCAACAGGAATAGGACATTCCTGTAGTGTGAATTTCTGAAAATTTAAACTAAGCTTCTCTTGTTTCAGAACTGCCTAAAAAACCCCAAAGGAGTTGGAAATTCACCCCTGGAGAGTGTCAGCAGGCACCCAGAATACATCTCCAGGGTAACTTAATTCTCTGGATCCTACCCAACTGCTATTGAAGTTAATTGAAAAAACTCCCATTGACTTGAAGAGGTTTTGGATCCGACTCAAAAGGCTCTTAGTGGCAGCAGATTACAAGAAGGAACCCTACTGTGCAATTCCAGCCATCTGCCTATGGGTAAGCATTTATTGACACAAATGTATTTGCTTGGGGTATGTCATGAGGCACTTTAGGCAATAGTTCAGAATGAAGGAGATCTCCCCCTCCCATCTGAGATCGTTGTTATCAGACATCCGTTCCGACCTGGTGAGCTATAAAGTAGCAATGCAAGTTTACCCACAGCAATGTCACAAGTTCCTTCTCTGTCCTGCGTATGTAAAAGGATCAGCTAGTGCTGGGTTAAACTGGTGTTCAGATTCCTGTGTGTCTGCTTGCATTAGACAGGACGAAATCTCTTTGTTTCTATCTCAAATCCATGCTCAGTGATACCGTTCTCATTATCAGTCTTTTACTATATCATATCTGGTTTAGATAAGACAATCGTTGGGAAACAAAGCTGAGTGTAATATATAAGGACTTTCTTAATTAGCACACACAGCTGTGTGCTGCCCTTCTCATCTAAAATTGGTCAAGAAGGAGCATGATGTGTGTGGAAAGCACATTTGAAGGATGGTTGTCTCCAGCAGCATTGCAACATACCAGAAAATCAAATGAGTTTTGATGTAAAACACAGCCAGAGACTGTGTAAATTGCCCCAGCTGATTAGGAAACAGGGAAGCTGTTAACATCCTGGAACGGTGCGTGTAACAAAATTGCTCGATGGAGTGGCTTCGGAGGAGAGCAACTGATCGGCCTCATTGCGTGCCAGGCCTCAGCGGTGTCCTGTACATACTTTAATCATCAATTACTGTAATGATGGGGCAACCCACTAACAACTTAATTATTGTCTGGAGCTCTGGGCCATAGGTGGCTCCTCTAGGCTATGTTACATAGAAAATCAAATCAGCCAGTGTGCAGGCTGGAAGGGACTGTGCTGCAGCCTCTGTCTCGGGATGTAGGTGCTGCTTGAGCTTGTGCTGAAAGAGTCTCAAAGTCTTACTCTGTCAGACTCTGTGCACATGAGGAAGAGACATTCCATAGTCAGGGAATCCATTGCACAAGCAGAAAAAGACGGGCAGCAATATATTTTATAGGCTTGGGGCAGCTGTGTGCTACCAGAGGAGGCAGATGTAGCAGAAGGCACTTCTGGTTATGAAAGTAAGTTTTTTCCCAGGACGACGAGTATGAGAGCAGCATAAATTTTGCACCATGACAAAAATCAGAGCAGGAAACTCAAAATGGAGTGTAGCCCAAACTCACAGAGTCTCCTAAGACTCTTTTATTTTATTTCAGTCAGTTTAGTTAAGCCCTTGGGCTCTGCTCCAACCAAGTGTTTGTCTGCCTCTAGACATGAGAATCTGCTACTAATCTTATTTCTGTCCTGGGCTAGATTGTGTCCTTGATAGGAATTTCCAGTCTGGATAATACAGAGCTTTTGTTGCTTGTAGGTTTTTGCTTGTATTCTTTAGAAAATATTCAACATCCCTGGTTTTGTCCAACAAACATTTTAATAAACATGCCTATAAGCAAGAAAGAAATTTCTCTGTGGAGAGAAACTTTAGTTCAGCTCTGAAAAATGGTTGTGATCAAGAAGCCAGTGATACGATAGTTTCAATTTTACTCCGGACTGCAGTTGCCATACAGTACCACGGCTCGTGGAATCATAGAATGGTTTGGGTTGGAAGGGACCTTAAAAATCATCTAGTTTCAACCCCCCTACCATGGCCAGGGATACCACCCCAGATCAGGTTGCTCAGAGCCCCATCCAGTCTGGCCAATGGGGCATCCACAGCTTCTCTGGACAACCTGTTCCAGTGCCTCACTATAATCTAAGCAAAGAATTTTTTTCGAACATCTATACTAAATATCTCTTCTTTTAATTTAAAACCGTTCCCTTTTTCTTATCACTCTCTGTTCATGTAAAAAGTCACTCTCCCTCTTATTTATAAGACTCCTTTAGGTACTGGAAGGCTGCTTTAAGGTCTCCAGAGCCTTATCTTCTCCAAGCTGAACAATACCATTTCTGTCAGCTTGTTTCATAGGAGAGATTCTCCAGCCCTCTGATTTTCTCCATGGTCTCCTCTGGGCTTGCTTCAGCATATTCCTGTCTTTCTTGTGCTGGGGACCCCCAGACATGGATGCAGTACTCCAGGCGGGGTCTTACAATAGTGGAGCAGAGGAGTAGAATCACCTCCCTCAACCTGCTGGCATTGCCTCTTCCGATGCAGCCCAGGATGCTGTTGCTTTCTGGGCCACAAGCGTGCACTGCTGGCTCATCTTGGTTTTCATCCACTGAAACCCCCAAGTCCTTGTCTGCAGGGCTGCTCTTGAAGAGTTCTCCCAGTCTATACTGTCTGGGATGGTCCTGACCTAGGTACAGCCCTTTCCACTCACACATGCTGAACTTCATTAGGTTCTCATGGGTCCACTTCTCAAGATTGTCCAAGTCCCTCTGGCTGGCACTCCTTTCTGTTGTGTAAACTGCACTGCTCAGCTTTGTGTCATCTGCAGATTTGCTAAGGTTGCACTGAATCTCCCTGTCTTTGTCACTGATAAAGGTATTGGACAGCACCTGTACAACGACAGAGCGCTGTGGGACACCACTTGTCACCAGCCTCCATCTGCACATCAAGCTGTTGGCCACAACTCTCTGGTTTTGTCCACATGGCCAATTCCCTATCCACTGAATAGCCCACCCTTCAAACCCATGACTCTACAATTTGGAGTTAAGGGTATCATGTGGGACCATGTGAAATGCTTCATACAACTCTGGGTAGATGACATCAGAGTCTTGACCCCGCTAATAAGCTCATCTGCATTGATGAGCACCAGGTCCAGTAATGTTTCTTCTCTGGTTGGTTCAACACCCGGATGACTAATTTGTCCTCAACGCCCTCTAGAAGTCTCCTGAACTGCTCACAGCCAGCTGTATTGCTCTCCCAGCAGATGTCTGGGTAGTTGCTCCTCGGCATCTGTATCAGACAGGCACCTGCACATCCTGCAATCTCATGGTAGTCTCCTTGTGTGGCATATAGCAGGTTGTTTTGTAGAGAATTGTAGTAAACTGCAGAAAACTAAGAGTTAACGTGCAGGCCAGCAAATCTGAGTTACTAACTAAATTTCCCTTCAAGATAATAGATTGGAGGAGCTTGTCCATTGTGGTAAAACGCCCAGTTAATCTGAGAGCCAAACAGATGGGAAGTTTTGAGAAGGTAGGAGAGAAAAGGAGATAATAGAAGCTGCAGTTACATACACAAGATCTGGTCTGAAATAACAGCTATAAATGGAAATTATTTGCAGGATATTGCCCATATGCTTCCCAAACCTGTGTCCAGGCGGCAGCGTTTTCAATTACTTCCCCAAATGCTGTCACATCTTTTGTAGCGCTGTATTCGAAGGGGATTTTGAACGTGAAGCTGGGCCATCAGCAAGATTAATTTCAATATTAAAAGCTGATGATTTTTCACAAAGGTGTGCAGCAGCACCAGACCAGCACAGCTGCTGATCTCCCCATGGCCAGGCTGCAGGAGCAGGTTTCCTGTCCTCATAGCTGGGAGGCTCATACCAGCCCACTGCAGCCTTGCCAGGGATGTTGGCAATGCACACACACCTGCTCTCCTGGTGATAGAAGAAACATCAAATTCTCACCTTCAGAGCCCTGTCTTCTCATCCCAGTTATGTCTCCTTCCTGCAGCTCAAGTGGCTCCATATTCCCTATTTCATACTCATCAACCAGCTGGTTACAAGAAAGGCGATTCTTTAGATTTAACTTGACTAACTTCTTTGACAGATGCTTTTGAACATCTTGGCATTAAGGACATAAACCCCTCTCCTTGTAACCAATTTCTGGCACTTTGTTTGGCTGTCCTTCCAGCTTTAAAATCTCTCAGATCTCATCTTTCACCCCTGTGTTTACTTGTGGGATTTTTTTCCCTTTTGTATACATGCTTCCCACTGCTGGAAGCAAAGGGAAATGGCTGCTTTTATGTGGACGCCCTCAAACACTGAAGGTATACAGGAACATCAAAGGAGCTTGAGAAGAATAGGGCTTTCTCACATTGAGGAAAAGCGAGGATGTGGCTGACCCATCTTTTGCCCTCTGCCCTTTTGAAATCCTTGTATAATGTTCATTCTTCTGTTTCTTACCCATGAATTGGGAGCAATGTCATTAATGTCACAATTCTGGGTGGTTGGATAGTAAAAAAATCAAATTCAGGGTAAAAAAATCCAAACACCCAAAGTGAAGGATACTGGTGGAAAAAAAAACCCCAATCCTAACTGCACACTCAGTAATGGGTCATCAGCTATGGGTTAGTCTTTCAAGAGGGAGATGTTGGGGTTGAAATAGTGATATCTCAACATTAGGTTAATGGTCAGTAGCAGTTCTGAAAGCAGATGTAAGGTTAGGAATTATAATGAAGGAGTAAACACCAAGGTAGAAGTCATTATTATAGCACTGTATAAATTCATGACTCCCACATCCTGAACACTGTTTCTGGCAGCCTTATATTTGATTAACATTACTGGAAAAAATTCCAAAGGACGTATTTTGACAACCCACCCTTAAGGAGAAGGATATTTACACATATCAAGTACAATCAAATTATGGAAGACCCTCAGCACAGGGAGCGATCAAGCAGTTTAGGATTTTTCGAGTTGGAAAAGCAATGGCTGGAGGACTGTGAAATGAGTTTCTGGCAGAGAACAATTGTTCTGTGATTCTTCCAGGACTTCAAGTATTAGAGTAGACTGAGGAAAAACTATCTCACGAAGGCTTAAAGAAATTCAAAGAAGTATATTTTTACAAACCATATAGTTCAGTCATGGAAACCCTTGATGTAGAATGTTTTAACCACTGAAAGTTTACAAACATTCAAAAAATCCCTAACCAAACCCCAAAACAATCTACTGGAAAAATTCACACTAGAGTTGTGAAAAGCTAACTGTTCAAACAGAGGCAACCCTTCTTCATCTGGGGTCTCCTGAGTTTCAGGTGCTTTGTGCAGGGAGGGAATATTGTTCCAGTCTGTATCTCCTAGTTGAATTTCATGCGAACCCTTTATTTTATCCTTACTCAGGTCTGTAAAACAACTTTGTCTTCTCCCTTTCAACTTCGTGGAGAGATGGTTAAACCAGTCTTTCCCCTCTGTGAATGTCTTTGTGAGGACTGTCTCACAGAGAAAGACCGTGGCCTCCTGTTTGCAGGGTGGATGGCAACTTCTTTGCTTTGTGAAGAACCTTCTCTTTTGAAATCTTGTCCTACAGTTCATAACATGTGAAACTGATCTTCTCTGAAGGAGTTGTTGTGGGTTTTTTTTCTTGTGGTACTTGAGTCTTTGAAAGAAAAGTTGAGAAGAAGAATACAAGAGATCACAAAACACTTATTTCTCACAGTGTGATTCAACAGGAAGCAGGAAGGTGAGAAATGAAAGTAAAATAGCAATCTCTGGAGAAGGGGCTGGGGAGAGGAGGCAGAAAAGAAGCCTCCTGTCATGCAGGGAGGCTGGAATCGCTTGTTTAATGATTTTATTATAAGCTTAAAAGGCGAATTGCGAAGTTAGAAGTAAAAACTGCCCAAGGGCTCTTTGCAAGCTTAACAAACCCAGCCCATCTCGTGGAACTTGGCACCAAATGGAAGCCCTTTGGGATACAGAGAATTACAGATCACTCATTGGCAGTAGTGGCCAGTCTTCACCTAGTAGGTTATTGCTTTAGTCCCTCTTTTCTCTCAGATGAGTTTTGCTAGGGACTTCCTAGTCGAAAAGTGATATAATCAGGTTTCCTTTAGGCTAAACAACCCCAGCTCCCTCAGCTGCTCCTCATAACACTTGTGCTCCAAACCCTTCACCAGCTTTCTTGCCCTTCTTTGGACAAACTCCAGCTCCCTGCGACACTATTTGCGCCTGATGTTTTGGGGTCTAGAAAAGGTACTCCTGTGGGTCCTCTGGGAGTTCTGAAGAAGTTGTATGGTTATCTTCTTGTTACCTTTCCTTTCTTATCCTTTCAGGAAGGATGCCTGTCCTCACAGTTGTGGTGTCTCCCAAACCTGGGCAAGATTTCTGATTGGCTTCAGTGCTGAGCGTGATTTAAATGAATCTGTGTTACTCTGAACTAAAACAAATTGGGAGCGCTTGCATGAGCCACCAGGTGTGTCAGCTATGACGTGTTATAGCCGGTGAGCAAGGTGAGATCTTAAACTGCACTGGTGAGGTCTGCCAGAGAACATTTGCTCAGCCGTTTTTCCCATATACCTGTGCCATCCGTTGTACGGCAGACCTCTCAGCTGATGCTGGAACAGGCTTCAGCTTTCACAGCTTTAACACTATACACCCAGCCAGATATGTTCCGTGACAGCCTTTATGGGAACCTCTAGCTAAGTCTTTTTGAACCTGCTTGTGCTCCATCTATGGGAAAATTCATATTTGTCCTACATATTTGTCCTACTTCCTATTTGGAAGGAGGCTCTGGGGAGAAACAGTCAGGGAGCTGCCTAGCAGCATGGCAAGCTTTGAGAAATGCCGTTCTGTGTAGTAGCTCAAAGAAGGGGAGCTGACAAACCACAAACCTGAAATTCGTTAATGGTTCTAAATGCATCCCAAGAGCCATGGAAGTTCAGAGCCGAGTTCTTTCAAAGTGAGAGTGCTGGGGCTGTGGTCCTGCCATGAAGTGCCAGAGCTGTCCTGAAATGGTTTTGCCTGGAGAACTGGCATCAAAGCAGCATAGAGCTTGGTCCAGGCTGGTTCTCCCTTCTTCAGGTCAGAGCAGTGGGGAAGGCTGAACTCCTTGGGTCTGTTCATCTCTCATTCAAAACTACAAATTTCAGGGAGCAGCAGTGGGTGACAGGGAAGGCAGTGCTAGCAGGTGGCTTCTTGCCTGTAGAAACAAAACTGGATTTTGCTGCTCCCTAGAAGAGGGGTGGTGGCAGCACTGACCTATAACAAGCATTTCTCTCTGCAAGAACTCCAAGGCCTGTCTTGTATAATTGTTTGAGGAGAGCTGACTCATTTTATGCCTGGAGCCTGTGCTCGAGCTAAAGGCCCATGAAAGGCAGAAGGGATCCCTTCTGTAGCTTCCCTCGGTACTTTCTCGTTTTAAAAAACCCAAACACACAGGGATTACTGTGTCATTTGCAGCCATCTACTGAAATCAAATGTTAAAGAAAAGTTGAAGTTTAGTGATGAGCGCAGAAGACTGAGATTGAGGTTCCAGACTTTTTCCTCAAGTTCCTGGGGTTCAGTTACTGTTCAGACCTAAGAGAAGGATTACACAACTTGTCTGTGTTGTCAGTCACGTATGTTATTTCTTCAAGTATTGTATGTTCAGTGTCTGTGATATTTATCTTCTTTTTCCAACACTGGAGCTTTCTCTTTTTTTTTTTCCTATGCAATTATCTTTGCACCTCCCAAAGTTATAGTTCATATTGTTTAAAAAGTGACTGAGACAGTGAAGATAAGCAGCTGAGTATTATTCTCTACAACACAGCGCTTTCAGAAGCCGTACACCCACAAACACCCACCAAGCTGTCTCCAGCCTCCTCTGTGAAAGAAAGAAATTGCTGCTGAGAAATGATGAGAAGAGATCCTTGCAAAGAGATGAGGCTGAGTAAAATGCAGCAGGACATGGGAGTGTGCTCATGGCTTCTCATTAGAGGAGAAATCTGTACACCACATCACAGCACATGCAGGCTCATGTGACAGCTCCTGCACCTCCATGCTGTAATACAGTCAAGCTGGGAGGACACAAAAGCAAGAAATTTTGCTTTATTCTCCTAATATTTTTTTCAGCAGGTTTTAACTTACACAGTTTCTCACAATATACTGACAACTGCTTTCAAAGATGAAATTTTAAGTGAAATCAAATTGCTTTGTGAGAGAAGGTTTTGTGGCTGCATTTTCACGTCAGATTTTAAAAAATCCAAAGCCAAAAAGCATTTCTTTCTAAGTTATCTATTTTACTGCAAAAAAATCCCACCTACTAACAAACCTGACCCTGCTCTCTATTTTCTACAGAAAGTAGTGAGTATTTACTTTGATTGAGTTTTGTGGTTTGTTTTTGTTTGATTTTTTTTTCCTGGGGTTCAGCAGTGATTTATTCAGTTACAGGAAAGTATAAAGCTGCTGTTATTTACAGAAAAGTGAAACAAATGTTTGTAGTAGAATCATAGATTTTTGGTTTTGGAAATGTGTCCAGTAAACTCTGTAAAGCATTGATACATACATCAAAGCAAGAAAATGGTACAGGCTTTTACAGACTGTATGGAACAGATGCTAAATAGGCTTGTAAAGGATTTTGCACAGTATACATTTGACCTTAGAAAATGCATCAATAAAAATGCAGTAAAAAAACCGAGGAAGAATAAAGCATTTACATCTTGCCTGCTCTCTTACCATGGTCCTTTATCAGAAAAACTTGTGTGTTTATCAGAGATTACAATTTCCAATGACTTCCTTGGTACAAAGGACCAGTAATACTATTCTTTAAAAGAGCTGTTATTTTCCTAGTGAAATCTATGGGGATTTTACCTTTGCAAGACACGTAAACCAATAATTAGCTGCACTCGTGTCTGAATAATCTGTGTATCATGGCTACTGAAATGAGAGAAATGTAAGTTAACTGCACTATCTTTCTCTTAAAATTGGTAGGATTGACCTCAACTGGTAGATTTGTCCCTGCATTGCACGTTTTAAAAAGTGGAACTTCTTTACCTCAACTGTGTACTTTTGTCAGGAGTAGAAACATAGAGGTTTTTTTGTATTTGTAAATATTAATCCACAAATAGGCTCTCTAATGCTATTTTCCCACAAAGTACAGGTATTGCCAAATGTTAAGGTGCAAAAGTCTTGCTCTAATAAGAAATCTTGTCAAAATTAGGCTCTCAGTTGGTTTTGGTTTGTTATATTTGACTTGATTGTAGGTATCCTTTCCATGAAACAGAGTTTTGAAAGGTCTCAGCCTGCTGAAGTCAAGGAATTAGTTGCCACTGACTTTATTCTGACGGGTGAAGGATACCCTTGTGGTCCAAAGGGCTTCAGCCTGGAAATTACTACTCAATCAGACTCTTGCCTGGAGAAATGCACTAATCAAAAAGTACTTGGAGCTCTGTATTACTAATGCCTCTCTCTGAGTGCCAAGTCAGAAAACACTACTGATTTTCTTCGTTAAAACTTGCCTCAGATCAGGAGGTGACAGCTCTGCTGTCAGAGAGCCAAGAAACAATGATGCCATAGACATCCATCTTCCTACAAATGGAAGAAATTACAGTGGAGTCATGTTTTCCCATTTATAGGTGGGTATCAAGGTTTAGAGAGCCCACCAGAGAGTAACTGTGATGTATCAGACTTACAGAGTTGAAGGTTAGTCAAGGCTAGTGAGACATAACTTGGGTGGGAATAAAGGAGCAAGCACATTCCCAAGCAGAAAAAGAACCCCAGCATCACGCTTTGTAAACAGATTGCCAGTGGCCTTTGAGTATGTGAGTCTCAGGGACCATTAAATGGGATTCCAGGCTCATATAATTAAAAAAAAAAAAAAGAAAGCAAACCCTTATGATATTTTCATGCTGTAACTCAAATATTTTCCTCTGCCCTGTTTTATATTTTTATTTGAAGCATGAAATTGTAATCTGTTCTCTAACACCCTTCTTCAGGAAAAGAAAAACAATAAAAAAACACAACAAAATAAGCAACCTAAACCAAAAATCTCCCAACCCCCCCCAAAATAACTATGTCTCCCAAAAAAAAGGTATTTCACTTTGTTTTCTCTTGAGGCTACTGTTTAGATTGGACTGGATTCCGTGCCCTGGATTTTAACACAGAAATGTCCTGCCATTCTTTTTGGTAGTTTTGGATCAGGCTCTGAGATGAAGACTTTCACATTGTTTTCACTGCTGGAATTCAACCATTACACATTCAGAAATGCCACTGAGCTATTAGCTGTAAGACTGGGATCCCTGATCTATGGCTGCACAGTTGTGGGGATAATTTAGCCAGCTGAGGTCTATGTCTGAGAAAAAAAAGGAAATTGGAGATTTAGCAGGGGACCTGTGAGATCCAGAAAAAGTGGGGATGGGAAATGCTCAAAGAAATAAATATTCAGATGTTTTCTGTCTCACTTCTCCCTGACATATGTTTTGCTGAAGCCCATGTTGAACTATGTTGTTTTGAATAAGACTTTTGAAATATTTGAAAAGAAGAAAATTTCAAGGATATTTCCAAATGAGTAAGCATTTCAAAAGGAAAAATTTAGATGTTTCGTCACAGATTCTTCGACAGATTCAGAGCAAGCAGTCTAGTTCAGGGTAAGGATCTGTGACATGCTTGCTGATACTGTGAAACCTGCAGTTGAGGTTGAAAAAAGCCCTTTTCTTGGCCTGTCTGGAAAGAGAAGCCCTCTGATTCCTTGTCACTAGTCATAGGAATATTTTATTTTGTTCACAGTGTGATGTCTGTTAATGATATAGGCACAGAGCTCTCAGTGGGCTCATTCTTCACAGAGTATTTCTGTTACTTCTACACAGAGTTAGATTTAGACACGCACATCCCAAAATCTTACCAAATTTGTGGGTCAATGCCAGAGTAATTTATTATTAGTTAACAATTAATGCTGGGCACTTTCCTACCAGAAGCAATTGTAACCATACACTGGTGCAACTGTAGTCTCTCTGTGTCCCAAAGTGGGACGTGGCCAGTCATAGTAGCACATTTTTCAATCCCCATTAATGCACAAAATCAATAAAAATCAAGCTTCTGTTAAAACATGTATTCGCCTTAGGCATGAGATATGAATGTGTTTGAGAAGTGTGGGTGTAGGGATATATCTTCTGCAAACAAGTAATTTTGTTAATTTTTTATTATTCACTTAATTACGTTTTTGCCTTAATCTTTGGTTCTGAAAATCAGCCATGGGTGTGAACAGTAAGTACATCAAGGTCTTGTCATTGTTCAAGTTTCAAAGTTTTTTGCTTTATTGGTAGAAACAGCTAGAACATAAAATATCTGATAACTTTCCAGTGCACTGCTATGAAGTTGCACCTGCTACAAGCAAAGATTAGAAATATTGTTTCAAAGACAGAATAGGCACACAAAATTGAGGAATTGATTTTTATTGGACTTACTAGTTATGGAGGTGTCCCAGTTTAGGCTGGGATAGAGTTAATTTCTTCTCAGGAGCTGTTGCGGTGCCATGTTTTGGTTTTGGAACGAGAATGGTGTTGATACTATGGGTTTTTGCTAAGTCATGTTTATCTTAAGTTAAGGATTTTTTGTTTACTTGTCTCATGCTCTGCCGGTGAAGAGGTTCGCAAAAGAAACTGGGAGGGAGCATGTCCAGGACAGGTGACCCAAACTGATCAAAAAGATATTCCACGCCATAGAACGCCATGCACAGCACATAAACTGGGGGAGTCACCTGGAAGTGTGGCCGATCTGAGTTTGGGAAGGGGATCTGTTGTCAGTCAGCGGCTGGTGAGAAATTGTGTTGTGCATCACTTAGGGTTTTTTCCCTTTTTATTATCATTATTCACCATTATTATTGCATTTTACTTTATTTTCAGCCATTAAACTGTTCTTATCTTGACCTACAAGTTTTACAATGTTTGATCCTCCTTCCCATTCCACCAGAGTGGGAGTGAAAGAAAGGGGGGCTGAGCAAGCAGCTGTGTGGTGTTTTATCTCCAGCTGGGCTTAAAACCACAGCAGGGCATATTCCTTTAGGATGACAATTATTTTAGCTGAAGAATTTGGACTAGATTGGTTTATTTACAGGATTTTCTACTAAGGAAACTTAATGAGTTTAGGCCTAACATCTGCCTTAGGCTTTGGCCCTTGAGTTAATTTGCCCCTAATTCTTGGCTCTGCCCCAGCATTGACACCTGAAGGGAAGCCTCTTGGCCACAGAGGCCCACGGGAACAATACTGCTGGTATGAGTTTCAATTTGCCCGGTTCCACACCGGTACTAAACTATCTCCTATTAAAGTGATTATGTTTTTAGCAAATTATTCATCGTGCTGAAAGGTTACTCAATGTAGTTACTTATTAGTCACTTCTCAAATCATTAACAAGCTATTTATGACACCTTCATGTGCAGGTACAAAGCCTTCTGGAGGATTCCTTCGATTTAATTTCTCTAGCTTAAAGCCGAATGGAGAGAACAAAGGCAGAGCTCACAGTCATTAATTAAGAGGATGAAGGAAGGCAGAGGGGATGCTGACAGGAGGTGACAGGCTCATTGAAAAGAAAAAGCTACATCCTGAGAATGGGGAGATATTACAGACAATTCTTTGAGGCTTGCTGAAGTGCAAAACTAATCCGTGAGTATCTCGCTACCTCTTTTTGTTAAAAACTGCTTTGTCCTTAACTATTTACTTAATACTGCACAAAAGCAGCTTATAACTTCACATCTGAAATAATACCAAGCACAAATTCTGTTTTTCTTTGCCAAAGGACTTTGGTAGGACATGTAGTCCCTTGATGATTAAATGCTTCACGAGTAGCTGTCAAAGGAGCCAGGCTGGGATTAGGATTTCCCTGGTCCTACATGCATGCTGTCTGAGGTTGAACATACCACACATGTCAAAGTCTCAGCAAATCTTGCTGTCCAGGTGGCCTGAGTGTCCTCGCCAAGTCCTCTAGCAGAGAGAGATTTCACTGGAACTGTGTTGGCAATGAGAGAGGTTTGCTTTGTGGGACAAAGATGGGCTTTTCTGTCGGTGCCCAGGGGCTCTCTGGCATCAAGGGCAGCAACACGGAGGAAATTTCTGGGGTATTAGCAAAACCAGGCAATGCATTTTTAACAATCCCCAATCCCCTAAAAAATAGAGAGAGAGTCACTGATAATCACTTTGGCATAAACTGATTGTCAGCTTTTCTGCTGCCCTCACCTGCTCTTTGTTTTCCCTATGGTTACTCGACCTTTTCATTTCCTGGTTTTCCATCCTTCTTTTTTCTTCTCCCTTTCTCCCCTGTGTTTTTAAATATTAAGATGCTGGGCTCTGTGCAGCTCTGATACTCACCAAAATAATTTTCTCATCTGTAGACAAGGGAGCAATTCCCATCTCTGGAGCCTCATTTCTTCAGGGAATCACCAGGGACTTTGCAGTCACAGTGCAAATGCATATCCTTCAATTTCCTTTCTCCCTTGTTGTCTTTGCTGCCTCATACCTGTGGCTGTGATGAGTTTGGTGTCAACACCGACAGAAATTGCTTGAAGGACCCAGTCTCTGCTTGGGAGGCTGAAAGGACCAGCACCCCAAGCCAGGGGTGCTGCATCTCCAGCACTGCCTTGGATGGGCTCGCAGAGACCTTGTGTGATGTGGCTGCCCTGCATCCCAGCGTGGGGGCTCCGTGGTCAGCACCACCACGCACAGGTGAGTCCCCACCAAGCATGGACTGTCACTGTCAGAAGTGGGGACCCTTGCTGTGTGCTGGGCAGTCCATGGCACAGCACGCTCCATTCCCAGCTGGGGTTTGGACTCCTCAGGTGTGACTTTATTATAGTAATAACCGTAGGATTGATTTGGTTGTTCGTGGTAAATTCCTGTAATGTTTCTAATTGGTTTATGATCCTGGGGAGAAAGAAGTGAACTGTTGAAGCAGTAAAGCTTAAGCACTGCTGAAGTGCTGTTTTGTGGCTCTTGAGTTGAATGGCAGCCCTAGCTGAAGAGGAAGGCTCATTTGTAAAGCTGCCTCTTTCTTTGCCCGTTTCTAAAAATTTTTATTAACAGGACAACTGTTTCATTAGCACACTGATTAGCTGCGAATTTCTCTGCTGTTGGAGATGTGTGAAGGACAAGCTCTTAACACAAAAGGAGCAATCGAGGGGAAGCAACTTGTTGCAGCTTGCGGAACTGACTACTAAATGTTCTTACTCTGGCCTATTGTATTTGCTCTTGTAGAGAGGTCCTGGTGCTCATCTTACACGGGATGGGAGACAGGGCAAATTGTACAAGCAGCTGAGCAAGGACCTAGAGAGCTCTGTGAAACACACCTGCTTCTGAGTACTCCCAGCCTGAGGAGGTAATGCAACAGGGAGAATAGGAAATGATGTACACTGAAAGGTCCTCACAGGAGAAGTGAAAGCAGATGGGAAGTGGCCTGGAAGGGGAAGCCAAGTTTGGTCTCTAGTGCTTGCTAAGGAGGCAGAATTCAACATGTATTTTTTGCCTTTCTGGGAAAAGCATTCAGTCTCCAGAAAAGAAAGCACTGACTCTGTCAGCTTAGAACCACCCATGCTGGAATCATGTCCAATTTGAGACGTGCCTGAGCTGCTTTTTCTCTTGTGCATTCAAGTGATGAGCACTGATGAGCAGATTGGGGTGCTGCAGGACAAGCTGCACCCTTTGAGAACAGTGGCTATAACCCCTGGCTGGAGCATCCCAGGGTATCCAGGCCATGTGTCCACTTCCAAGCTGCAGACATTATAGGCAGCTCAGGGTCTGCCACTACTTGTAGCTACCAACCATCCTAACTCATGTATTTGACAAATAAAATGGGAGTGTTTTGGATAGTAAGAAGCTGGCAGTATGACAGAGATAATTTTTGTCTTTTCCTTTCTCGTCTGTGGGTGTAGAAGGACTGAGAATACAAGGACTGTCCCAAAAGGTGTGACTTAATGTTCATTGATTTCAGTGGGATTTTTTTTTTTTTTGGTTCAGCATAAAGGTTTTCTTACAGCTTTTGAGAAATCAAAAGGACGTTTTCAATTTTTTTTTTCTTGTAATTGCAATGGATGCCTTATTTTCATGTTATGAAACTTCCTTTTTGAAAGTGCTTTGATTTTTTCTCAGGAAAATCAACTTTGAAAAGTTATTAATTTCAAATTAGTTTTTTATTTTTTAAAACGGGAATTAGACAAAAAATTTACCCAGAGGCTATATTTGACTAATTTCAATTTTTCACAGTAAAATAGCATCCTCTAAAATGACACTGCTTGTTTCTGGTACACAATGAAGGTCAGATTCTCCATCCACCTAGGTCTGTGGTGTCTTGGCATCAAAGTCAATGTTCTTCCTGCTCAGTACCTGTTATCTTCATTATCTATACATTCTTTTTTTTAATACAATAACTGACTTTTCTGGTGTGTGATTAATGTCCTCAAAAAGGTACAGATATCAGCTGACATGTATGGGCTAGAGGTATTACATGAATTATGCAGGCATCTGGAGGAAGTTGGCATTTAAATACAATTCCCTTTATAAAACTGATCTCTCGTTTTTTCCCCATAATCACTCATTTATACCCTACTTTTTTTTTTTCACTCTGATCCTTCTTCTCTAATTAACTCTTTCATCCTCCCCTGAGAGATTTTGCAGCCTGACTAGAAACAGATCTGCTGGGAAAGCCTCTCTACTACCATCATTAGTAACAGCTCCAGTTTATTTCAACTTACAAGGAATGGTACATTTTGTAGGCCATAATTTTAGAAGAAATCATAAATATGGAAAGGTACCATTCCATGAAATTTTAACTATCAGTTTACAGAGTCCTCAGCTTCTGAGCTGTGCAAAGTATAGATATATACTGCACTACACTCTGTCCCAGAGAGCTTGCCGTCTTATGAGGAGGTGAGAGTGACAGGATTTTTGCTTACAGCTGAAGTAGCTGTTTGTATCCAGGGCCAAGTGGAAGTACCTCGTTTTTTAGCTGCTGATCCTAGTACCGCCATATTAATTAAGCTGTGCACTGTGAGTAGAAGGGTTGTCATCTGTGGGATAAACCCAAAGTGATCTTTATACTTGCCATGTAATTATGTTTTAGTTACAAGGTAACCACCTAATTATTCTTTTTCATATTTGTAATTAAACGGTAATAAAACCAAAGGTTTTCCTCCAGAATTTATAACAATTGTAGCGTAAATATACTTAGCTATTAGAAGCACATCCCTTAGTTTGTCAAAAAGGAAATATATACAATGTTGTTACTACCTTCAGCTTCATGTGTATCACCTTTAATTACATGATGAAGAGCAAAATTTTACAATAGAACAAGTTTGTAGTTACGTAAATCTAACTGGAATATATGATTGTGTATCTATTAATATCCATAACTAAGCTTTACTTTCAGCAGATATAAATTGTGGCATATCTCTGGTGACTGCTCTGGAGTGTGGGTGTAAAGCAATAAGCTCCTTTGCACTAAGTGATAATCACTATGAGGTCCAGCCCTAAATTGCCTCTCAGCACTAGCAGATTATGAAATGTTTAATAAATGCATATAATGGGAGGAGAACTAGACCCTGGGGTTTAAATGAGACATGCTTATAGCAAAAGAATAGTTATGTTACATTTAAAGCAGATTAAAATACATCTTAATGATTTGATTCTTCTTGTACCCTTCTCCGCGTAAAGTTTTAAGCAGGGTGTGCTATGCAAACCTGTGGGTGTACGAAAGTAACCTGTTGGTCTTAATGCTGTTCCACCTTCTCTACAGGTGACTTTCCATTTTACCTTTTCCAGAGTCTGTTGTTCTTCCACCTTCTTCTATTTCAGAGGCACAGAAAGAGGTGAGGCTCTGCTCTGGCACTGGCATTTCAAGTCTCTATTTCTTGGCTCTAAATAGGGAATACTGACTACTGACCTCATGCCTTTTTTTTTTTCTGTGAAAGTGAAATTGTGGCCATTTGTGAGGCTCTTATCTGCTATGATAATGGAGGCTGTAGTACTTAATGTAAGTGAAAGATGAGGGGACACATCTGTAGGAAAGTTTCTTGTATCATATGGAAGCTCCGATTAGAAGTTTTGGATGAAGGAATGCATTTCACCCTAATTCTGACCCTGCTAATATTAGCGATGTATGTTATTTAATAGCTCTACACAAGATAATTGGATATAATTAAAATGGGCAGACTTCTCAAGTAAGTCAAGATTCTGTTTTCAAAGGGCAAATCTAGCTAAGTAATCATTGCTGTTCCGTGCTCTTAGAAATGAAAGTTTGGAAAGCTTTCTCCTTTCTGAAGTCTGAGGGACACACCTTCATGTGTTTTCCCTAGACTCCCATTTCCCTTGCTCTGCAGACCTGCTCTGGATATTCCTGGCTCAGTTTCATCTAGTGTACATCCTCATTGTGGTGACATGCTTCTTTCCTGCTTAACATGTATGTCACATACGAATTATGCAAATTATGGTGCTTCAGCAAGGTCTGAGCCTGTAGAGAAATCAGGATGTCTGTGTGTGTTTGAGCATGGGAATGTGCCAATGTATTTTACATGCATGTGTAAGAGATGGAAAAAGAATTGCAGCTTGTTAATGAAATGATTCTTCAAGTGTGTTTTAACTTTTTTAAGTCCAGATTTTTAAAAGTGCCCAAGATGTTAGGTGGTTAAGTTTTCATTACCTAATGCATACTTACTCTGTGCTTTGATATGGGATTCCTTTACAAAAACTCTGAAAAAAGTCAGTGCTGAATTACCAGTCTATTTATTATGGTTAATTTTTAACAATGACACATGTTATGCCATTTGGAGAGGCAGGATTCCCTAGGTTCTCATGAAAACAGTAGTGCTTAACTTTAGTTTGCTTGGGAATAATTATGCCAGTGTTGGACGCATGTTTTCGTTTCTCCCTTCAGAGGAGTGCTGGTTGATCGTCAGATACCAGTATCTGTCAGTAAGCCCCTTCCTTTTGAAAACCACACAGTTAGTTTCCAAAAGCTGTTTTCACTGACATGGCAAAAACGTGCTTAAATATATTATATTTAAGTTACAGAATCCCTGAGCTTTTAATCTTGGTAAACCTGAAAACTTAAACACCTTCTATGGCTTTCAGAGCTTTATTCCATCCAGAAGAAACCATCTGCTTTCCACAAAATACCACTCTGTTTCCTTGATCTTGTCAAATTAATCCTACTGTGATTAACTTCAATCCAATTAAAAAGAACATGTAGGCAGCTGCACAGGTCTGATTACATGTGGACATGATAGTAGGGCTCCTCGTGGGGGAACCAGATTAAGGGCCAATATGTTATGCTAGACGAGGCTGGTAGCAACGCCTCAAACTTGGGTATCCTGGTATGACATGCAGTATATAATAGTACCATACTTGCAAGCTATAAAACTCCTTGCAGTCGAGGAATTTAGAGGTTTTCATGTGAACATATATCATTACACATCCCTCTAAAGATGGTTTGAGACGGAGCATTTATTTCTATAGCAAGATCTTGAAATAGGGCTTTATTGAGTGCAGAGGACTAAGGCATGATGGAAGGGAAAGGAATTCCGCACTTCATTTCCATGGGCTTGTGGCAAATAGTGTCTTCCTTGTTTATTCTCACTGAAAATGCCAAAACCAGGGGGATTTAGGGGCCTAATGTTTGATGGAGCTTTTTTAGTTTTCACAGAAAATTGTGCAGAGAAGGGGCAGAATTTTAGGTACAAGTTCAGAGAAATGATCCTGTACCTTGGCCCCCAGACTCATGATTCTCTCCCCTGAGCTGCCTCAGGGTCTTGCTGTGGGAAACAAGGCATGCGGTTTGCCACAAAAATCTGTATGAAGCCTGCGTGTTCCTCTGCACTGCACTTAGCGGGCTCCCAGCACTGCAAAGCCTTGTTCCACTTCACGGAGGAATTACCATCAGCTTGTGCAGATAATTTAATGAGAAGCACTTCAAAAACATTTATTGTTATGAATCATATTGCCATGAATAGCCCTGCAGTTGGTGGTGGGCCAGACTTGGAAATGGCTCAGTGCCCAGCGCATCTGCTTTCAGATACCTAAGTGGGGAGTTTTGGTGGCTGGGATTTGATTGTTCCCAGGTGGGACTGCTGGAGACTATCCTGCCTTGAAAAAGAAGCAAGAGCAAGCCCAATTTTGGATTTTTTTTAGCATAAGTAAAGAGAAAAGGAGAGAAAATTTCACCCTCAGTTTGATCTTTGAGTCATCTTTGAAGGACCTGGCCATGGTGACCAAACCTGAAAGCTACCCCAGAAACACAATTATAAGACAATAGGAAGAGCAGAGCACTTATGAGTAATGAGTCCAGCATTACAAATTAAGGCTGAAAGCTTTTATGATTGAATTGGTAGCATTGGGTATTGAATGTTTTACTGTGATTGGAATAGATTTGGAGGTTTTTTTGTTAGGGTTGTCTGTATATATATCCATAAGTTGTCATTAGTGGTTAGACACTGATTTGTAGCAGCACAAAATTATTCCATCGAATGTCACTGCAGCTCCTATTCTTTTTCAACATCTCTCTTCTTTCCTTCACTCCCTCTCCCATTTTTTAACTAAAAAAAAAAAAAAAAAAAGGCAGAGAAGACCATTACCACACTGATTTATGTAAATACAGTCCTAATTCAGGCTGGTGTTCCAGCAGTCACATAAAAATGATTCAGTGCCACGATGTTTGTATCTTTAATAGCTTCTGGGATGGACGGAATCATTGTCCTAGTAAGGCCACCTCTGAAGGACTGGAAACGTGCAGATTTTTCATCTGAGTTGCACTGAGTACTAGAATGATGAATCAATGACTGCTGAAGCATCTAATTCAATTAAAGCTCTGCATCAAAGAACTGTGGTTGTCAACATTAGCAGCCAGGTAAGGATCCTGTTGACCTGAGTATTTAAGATGATCTTCAGAGATTTGAGAACAGATGGCAAATATCTATCTACTACTGATCCAGCCTTATGCCAGGGAGAAAATACAGAGCTAACTAGTTGCTATCTGATTAAATCTGAAGATTAGCAAGAAATCTAGAATGTGCTGTTTATTAGTCTAACATATTTTTTTGACTTTTCTGCTGTACTTGTAGGTAGTTCTCTTACAGGTGTCATAATTGTCTTTCTCTGGGTTACTCTGTGTACATACAGGATATACATAAGTGAAAAATATAAAGCATTCTTTATAGGCTAATGCACCTAATAAAACTATTCAGCTAACAGTCTGGGCATTAACCCATTAACTACTTCAGCTAAACATCCAAAGTCTTTACTGGACAAACCATAGGATGGGGACATCATCTTCCATTGCTCCTTGGACCAGGGTTGATTCCTGATGTTGCAGAGTTTCCATTTGCTAAGTCTTCTTGTATTACCACCACCACCATCTTTTCCTGTCAGTATTTTTCATGTTCAGACACTGTACTGCTTACTCTCCTCAATGCGAAAATTACACTCTGTGCTTTCACTTTCCTGACCTTGCATGGCCTTTGTGTTCTCATGGACTTTCTCACACCATAACAATTGGCCCAGTAAAACACACCTGAGGCAAAACAAGAACAGATGCTGAAATACAGCCTTACCATTAATATTTCCCTCATCTTCTCCAACTTTCCTCAAGCATTTTCTGCAATTTGAATTAAATTGTTTCTGGCTACTCTTCAGAGAAAAAAAATGGGTGACTGGCCTTCAGTTCCCTCTTCCTTAGAGTTTGCAAGTCCTCTGCCTGGACACTGGGCTGCCAAAGCAAAGGGAGCTCTGCCTCCCTTGGTTTCCAGTATAATTGTGCTGCCTTGTATGCGCTGTTAGCCCAGAGATATCTCTGTTATCTCTGAATAAGGCATAATAATGTTTCTCTCTGGAAATCAGCCTTTCACTCCACCACCAGTATCTTTATAGGGATATATTTCAGCATCTATGAGGAAGTTCATATGTAAAGGTTTAAATAGCCAGATTTCCTAAAGCACTAAGCAGTAATATCAGCTGAGACTCCTTAAGTAAAAATTATAGAGACTAAAGAGAATGCAGTATTCCTGAGTTTTGGAGTTTGGGGTTTGTTGGGGGTTTTTTTTGTGTGTTAGGTTTTTGGTTTTGTCTTTGTTTTTTACCCTTAGCTGGTTTAATTCGGAGATACTGGTTGGTTAGCGCAGGTAATAGGAACTTATCTCACTTCTGGGTCTAATGTATGCTGTTTAAAATAGCCTGGTACAGACACCAGCTTTTGCAGTATCTGGCTTCAAAATTCATTAGATGAGATTCTGTGAAGGTGGATGCTGTTCAGATGGTGCACCAATGTTATCTGACTCTCCTCTTCCAGACATGCAAATAAAACAGTGATAATGCCACAGAGGGCTTGAAAGTTAGAGTGACTTAAAACTGCAGTTGGAAACAATGTCTGTGTGGATCAGTGTTATTCCCTGCACAGACAATAAAGAGAACAAGGACCTTTAACCTCGCACGGGGACTTTGCCAATTAGGTTCAAGAGGTGTTTTGCCATTTTCCAGAGCTACAAAAGGCTATCTTGCAAGTATTATGGATAAAACTCTTCCATCACTTATCTGGAAGAACTATTTTGAACATCTGTCTGAGTTACTAGGAGGTTACCAACAAGTAGGTCATTCCCAGTGGTGTTCTTTCCAAAGGCTGAATAATCCCATGCAAAGGCAGATGAAATGAAGCCAAAGTGAGTGTTTGTTGGCTAAGGAAAACATTCTTTTCTGTTACTGTCAATCATGTGCACAGAAAGAGAGATTCAACCACAGTGAAGACCTTGGACATTCAGCTCAGCTTGATTTTTCAATTTTATAAACAGTAGGAGGCTCAAGAAGAGACAATGAGGAAAAGCAGGGCTATAGAATCAGAAAATAGAGTCAACTTTTGATTCCTATGTCATTTAAATCCAAATTACAGTTATTTACTCAGTCCAGAGAGCCTGAATTTTCACCATGTTCCAATTTAGGCAGCTGTGACAGCAGACTCCATGAAAAAGTCCTGCTTCAAATTTAATTGAGAAATTTGTTGGGTTTTTTTCCTCCTTCTTATTCTGCTATGGCAAATGTAATCCCATGTAGCTTTTTGGGCTAGAAACAGCACAGACTGCAAAATAACCTTTGCAGTTAGCAAGATAAAAGATGTGTCATTAGTAAACCCATAGCTCCAGATTCCCATTCTGCTCAACCTCACAGATCAACATTGCAGAGAAACAACCTTTACTTGGAGTCCTGGTTCCTGCCTGCCTCCTGCAGGAACTGTGTGGACATCTAAGGTTCTGCCCTTCTTGCTGAAGAATAATTTTTAAATACAATGACTATAATATCAGTAATTATTTCTAATTGGATACTTCAATGTCAAAAGCAATATTTGGGGTTTTTTTCTCTATTTTAAAAACTCCCTACAAAAAGGTGATATTTCCTATACTGAAGAAATACCACTTTATTTATCGAATGTTGAAAACCATAGATTTATTCCAGTTAGCATCCATTTGTTCAAAACTGGAAAAAGAAAAGCAGTGAAACTTTGCTTGACCAAAAACCTTGAGCATCTCAGTACTTTTGGACTTTAGGACATAGTATTTTTGTCCAAGCAAGTTAAGCACAAATTCCACTAATTCAGGTTCCTCAAGATCTCCATGCTTGATGTTTTCTGTGGACTGACTGGAGACTTTCATAGCCTTTCGTGGCAGGAACACGGGATTTGGGTGAAATCTTAATTCTTTATGCTTAAAGTCTAGCAGGCAGATTACCACATTTTAAAAATCTTACCCAGTGGACTTGTCTGTATTCAAAAATGTTCTTTTTAAACAGCTAGATTAAAATCCCTTTGAAAACGTTAAAATATTAATTAAGAAATCCTCTGTTCTTCATGTTGGTTCTGGCAGTTCCATGTCAGTGGCTGTGTGCAAGTGTCCCTGTTGCCAGGGCCTGATCAGTGTACAGGATCTTCTGCTTATTGTTGAGCACCCTCTCCTGGCTCTCTGCTATTTGCACAGAAGTTGTATCATGGATTGAGTGCTCTGGAATAAACTGCAGCGCCCAGTTGAGTTTAGGAGGATTTCTTTTTAAATTATATGAGTTGCTGCTCTCCTTGAAGCATACCTGGTTTTTAACAACCTATCTGGTTTGCAGCCAAGAAATCCTTCTAGTGGTGAAATTCCTCAGTAAGGATTTTTTCTTGCCTCTAATGCTGCTTCTAATTGATCCCAGAAAAGCCCTTGCAGACTAGGGAATACAATGCATAAGGCACAATCTGATAAGGGCATGATGCCCAGCTGGTAAAAAGGTTATTTATTGGGTGACTAAGCCTACACATCTCTCAGTGGATCTTATCTTTCTGTAATACCTCAGGCGGCCTAAGGCTTAATCTAGGCATGTATTGGTGTGTCATAAAGCAAGGGGTTTTTGCTGGGATTCTGGCAATAAACAGCAGCTAGAATGAAAATAGGAGGTGAAGGTGCAGGGTTACCACTCAGTTAAGAGTTACAGTATGAGAAACCATCATCTGATTTTTGTATCTCATAATAAATAGACCTGGAACACATGAAGGTGCTCTTGCAGTGTGTGACTGACTGCTTGCCATGGCTAAGGCAGTCCGAAATTCTTTGAGCAAGTCATAGCAGAAAGGGCAAAATTCTTCACTCTTTGTTGCTCTCCTCTTATTCCACAGCCATGCAGCCAGGCAGCATTACTGCTTAATTTAGCAGTTCCCATGCACATCATCTGGAACCATCCAGCAGCTTCAGGTGTCTAATGAAGGCACCTACTTATCCAGGTCTTGGTGATCATCCTCTTCATAGTTTGCAGGAGTTCAGGGAGACGAAATTCTTAATTTTGGCCCTTTATGGATCGGCAAGGGGTTCTGCTGTTGTTAACAGCCCACGTCCCTGGTGGCTTCAGAGAGGTGTTTGCCCTTGGGACCTACTGTACCTTGAGGCAATCACCACTGTACAGAGACCAAGAGCAAGGCTCCTCCTAAAGGTGCTAACAAGACCTTTAAAACAGCATCATAGCCAGTTCCCTGAGTGCTGACAATTTTAAACATTAAATTTAAGTGCTTCCAGGCTGGTTTAAATTTGCAACATCATCCAAAGTCTCTGTGATATTTGCTCTAATTATCTTGTTAAACGAAACATTGATTTACCAAGGCGTTTCTAACATCAGTCCCTCTCATCTTACTCTCAGGCGCCACTCTTGCCCAACCTGAGGAACTCTCAGAGGAAGAGAACACTTCCGAGCACTGGAAACATTGTCACTGAGCATACACCAAAGAGTAAGATGCCAATTTTCAGTAGCTGAGGATTATACTCCAACATTTTTTATTGCATTGTGCTCTGTGGCTTTGTATTCTTATACAGCAAGTATGACCCTGGCTTTCATAGAGGAAAGCCATCATTTCTTAGATGCTATCTTGAGACTGTTTGGTGTAAGTAAAAATATCCTATTCAGTTCTTTGATTTCAGCCTTCAAGTCAGCTTTCATTTTGGATTACCCTCAATTAGAAGGTACTTTGAATTTTTCTGCTGTTTAATTGGAGGATGGGAATAAAGAAGCAGGTAGAAACAAAGAGAATACAGAAGTATTTTCAGGTCATTGAAAAATGAGAGCAGTGGTGTTACTGAATTTGAGTGGATGCAAGCAGGGGCTGTTTCTATTCGTGTGTGACTTTGATACAGGCAAAGACACCAAAGTCTTACAGTTTTTAAGTTAAGAAGCTCAAAGAATAAATTGACTGCAGCTGAGATCTGAAGGAAAATACTTAGTTTATTTCCTTTGTATGTGTTAGAGTACACCTTTTTAACTGCAAGAGAAACTTCCTAATTTGTAATAATGAGATTAACTGGAAGAGAAAGAAGAGCACAAAGAGAGACACCGTATCATGAAGTGTTCTTATTTATTTATTCCGCAGCGGAAACAATCATCCCAGCTTTCTTTTGTCTGATTCCTAAATCACTCGGATGGAGTTTTATCAGGAAGGAATAAATGCAAGTAGCTCCACGGAGTTGCAGAGGACTGTGTTCAGCAAACTATCCATGTTTCTTTCCATCTCGAGTAAGCAAAGAATTGATATGCGGCCTCACTGTAGCTGTGGCTTCGCTAGACAATGTTTATTGCTATTGGTTAATATTTTTGTCAAGTAATAGAAGCAAGCAGAGGCCATTATAATAGGCATGGAAAAAAGATGGTGAGATGGAAAGCTTTGGGGTTGAAGGCCAGAGTGGGAACAGGTTGCTTGCTCCGCTGCAGGCATGGGGTTTTTCCTGCAGGCCTAATGGGCTGCACCCGTCCCCTCCATGGGCAGAGAGCAGTTGCAGAGTGAGGAAAGCCCATTATATTTTCCCATACACCTGTATTCCCTTGCAAGATCCTGGTGCGGAGCAAGGCTTTCCCAGCTCACTTAGCATCCACACACCAGCCCCTCGTCGGGAGGAACTTGGCAGTCCTCCACTTGGCAGATTCAGCAGAGCACAGCCAAACTGCAGCAGCCAAGGAGGCCCTGCATCTTGAAGTAAGTGAATTTGCTCGGCTAATTGCACGCAAGTGCTCCCTCAGAGCACCTGTAAATTGTTAAGTTTAATAGGGTGGCAGCTGTTGCCGGCTGCCTGGGTTCTTGCTGCCTTGGAAGTAGCTGGGAGATGAGAGCAGCAACTTGTGGCGTGATTATCCTTTTCTCCATTTCCCCTCAATTTCATTGTCATTTTCTTCTCTCTTAAGAGTGCTTAAAAGCATTTTTTGCTACTTATAATACCCACAGGAGCTGTTGTGAAGTGCACTTTTTGCGTTTAAGGTTTCAAAACCTAAAATCTCTGACTTTAAGAGGTTTGGAGAGTGGCTTAGTTGGAAGAATGCTGCTGTACAGACACCTGCAAAACAGTGAACTTAAGCTGGCACAGCTGGAGGGAGGGATGCCTCAGAATGATGGGTGGTTACACTGTTGTGCTCCAGTTCCCTCCCTCTCCTGTAGGAATCAGAGTCTGTTGCTGACTGAGTGGAAAGTAGATGCCTGAATATTTGGATGGATCTGGACTTTGGTTTTGAGAACTTTATGGCCATAGTGGGACAGTTAATTTTCTGATTCTACCATCCTAGTAGGAGGGACACAGAGTCACTAGTAATAAATGACAGAGGTTTTTTTAGTTGTGCAAGGTGTGGGAAGAAGGTAGCACATCTATCCATGGGATTTACTGGGCTGGAGCAACCCTCAATCTGCAGAGGGTAGAGGGAGCTGAAGCTCTTAATGCAGGTACCTCCATCAATTCTTGAAGCATGTTAGAGGAAATTATCTTTGTGATACATTACTGATCACCAGGAAGGACTGGCAGGAGATGCATTGTTCTGAAGTGTAGCTGAGCTTATCAGAACCCCTTCATCATTCCTGAAGTAGGTAAGGATTGTTGCCTCTGCAGCTATAATGGTTGAGTGCAGGAAACTCAGGTAAGAGTTGGGATCTGTGGACTTTCTAGTCTTGCCGTTTTTGCAGGGCAGAAACGTGTGTGCGCCTGGAGTGCTCTAGCAAGGTCTGCCTTCACATGTAGGTTTGTGCCTCCTTGTCTCTTCCACTCTAGGGTGCAAGGCATGTGCTATCCCAGGCATGTTTCCTTCCGTGGCAGCTGAATCTGGGTGCGTGACCTACACAAATAAATGAATGTTGAGGTGTATGGGAAGATCCCCTGGTATGGGAGCATTGCCTGTAGTTTTACTTTAGAAAAAGCCACTTTTGTGTTAATGCGCAACTGGTAGGAGAGAAACTCTTGACCCCGAGCAGTCAGAGCAAGACAGGGAGGATTCTCCCCTCCCAGGAATAACCAGGCAGAGCAGGAACATACTCTGTCTGGTGTCACAGTGACGCCATGGCACAGCAAAATCCTCAGGAGTCACTGAATGGAGAGAGGAGAGGAGAGGGAAGGGGAGGGCCACACGCAAGGACCTGACTTTGTAATATGGTGGATAGGATGCTCTGCTGGCAGGGTGTGGGAGAGCCTGGGCCCAGCTTCCCAGCACTGTCAGCATTTCAAATTCAGCAGATGAAGCAAAGAACAACAGATCTCTTCCCCCAGTCTGACCCAAAATTAGATGGCAAACAAAGGAATTATCCAGACTAGTGAGCTTTTGAAAACCTGTCCATGGGTTTTGGAATTGGATTCCCCCTCCTTCGTTTATTCTTATACTTCCTGAGTGGCCAGGGTCTCCTCTCTTTTCCTGAATACAGACTGCCTTTCTTTGGCTTTGAAAGGAGAGTAAGTTTAACTGCTGTGATAATAAAAGGACAAAGCCTGTCATGATTAATAGTCACATGAAATCATGTGTGAAGAACATTCAGTTTTAGCTATCCTCAGGAGAGAAAAGTTTCCCAAATACCTTAACAGAAAGAAGGAAAAGGGATAATTTCTGTGATTCTGTGAGATGAGCCAGTTTGCACACAGACGTAAGGTAAGGAGTATCGCTGCCCACAGAGAGCATTTGGGGGGAATTGGCAGTGAAAGGGTAAAAAAAAAGTTTGTGAAACGTTTACAAAAAGTTTGGCTTTGCTACAACTTGGAGCAGTGCTCCACTGGGAGCTCTTCTAGCCCAGGGGCTGCTTCTGTTTAAAATCATTAATAGCCAGCTCAATTTCTGCCAGCGTGATTGGCTGAGCCAATATATTCCTATTAATTTGACTGAGCTTGAAGATAGAGAGGAAATATAAAAACCTCTTCAAGTTGCTGGTACCTTCTGGGATCTCAGGCATACAGAGGGCTTGAGAAATCTTGTCAAATTCATACTTGGGGGGAAAATTTGCTAAGTGGTTCACAGGGGCTTAGCTGCATGTTAATGGGCAGTGATCAAGCAAAATGTTGCAGAATGGTTTCAGCATAAACCTTATGATGTCTGATCCTTGTTTTTAGAGGGAGAGATGCTATCTCCAGGAATAACCTAGCCTTTTATTTGGACTTCCAGAGCTTGCTGATATTCTGTCCAAGTTTTACAGTGTAAATAAAATTGTTTTGGATGTTTATCACCCCCATCAGCAGCAGTTGTAAGTTATATAGCCCAGATAATAGTAGTGAGATCTATTGAAGTGCTGCTGGGCTATAACTCAGGAGTAGCTGCCCCAGCCTGCTTCCTTCCCCTGCATTTCGTTGAGTGGTTAGGAGCACTTGTCCATTGACTAAGCTCTTTCCTCACTCTAAAAATAAAGCATGTGAATTAATAGAGCAGGAAAGTGAAAAATTACCCTTCTAGTTTTTGAATTATTGTGAGGTTTGCTACCTGGGTTTTGCTGCTCCCTGGAGTAAAGTGAGGGTTTTGAATTGCTGTCTCTGGTTTTTACCTGGAATTCTGTCCTGGTCAAACTCTACAGTGATGTTCACGTCCATTTCCACAAAGTCTTGAATATACCAGTTTGAAAGCAATTTGTATCTACCATTTACCCAAGTGCCTTTAGGCTTGACTATGAAAGTGTAGAAATCCCCAAAGCGTAGTTCTTGTTCAAATTGCTGCTTTCCGTGCCTAAAATTCCAGGCAAGAAGTGGATTCAGGCATAGACCCGTAAACTGCTGAGAGAATACTGGGAGGCATGTGACGCAGCAACCTCAACATGGGCTGCTTTACCATTGCCAAGGGTGTCCTGAAACGGTGTACGTGCAAGAAAAGGATGGAAAACAGCTCAAGTATAGATGACAGAGCTTTTATGCTGCGTGTAAAAGGAATGAGATATAGAGGGTTCACCTGTCTACTGAACTCCAGAGAGGACAATGCTTTGCTGGTAGAAGAGAGCGATAGTTTGCTCATATGTGTGTGCGTGTGTGCATTAATCAGCAAAGTGTGCCACAATTTGCCTTAATGCGAAACATGTACCTTGATCAGCAAATTATCTGCTTGCACATTAAATTATGCACTGTGATCTCTGAGGTGTATTAAATATTGAAATCAGAAATTTTATCATTAATGGAAAGCTAATGAGCAACAACGACATTATGTGCCTCGGTTGACTTTTGTCAGAAACAACTCATTGTAGTTGGAAGGTGACTTTTCCAAGTCTCTAGTGGTAACGATGCCGTGATGATTTTTTGCTTTTTCATATACCTCTCTCATATACTCTTTCATATACCCTTTTATACAGCTTTGCATGTATCCTTAGTGCTTTTAGCCCACGTACTTGTAATTCCCCCAGTCTGATAACTAGCTTAGACCCAAAGTTCCATTAAGCCAGGAGACTAAACATCTTGAAAACCTCAAAGTTGGGTCAGAAAGCCCCAGATACCAAGGTCCTCTCCAGAACACATTCTGTAAACCAAGATAGGCCCATCCAGGGGGAAGGTTCCTCAAGACAGGGGCTTCTCTTGAGCCTCTCATTGGGGAATCTTTGATAGATATGCTGATGTGCAAGGTCTATAACTGTATACGCGAATTATCGTGTGTGTGCATCTTGGGGTGGGCATCCTGGTGTGCATCTTTCGGGTGTGCAGTTTCGGTGTGCATTCGGGGGTGCTTTCCGCCTGGATGTGGTGTACCAGAGAATCCTTGAATAAATACCGAGGTAAAACCCTTTTTCCCATCTAACCATGTTTGGCTTTTAATTCTAAGCCCAGGGAAAGGCAACAGTAATATGCCAATTAATTCAGTTATCAATGCCCGTGGAGGCTCCAAGTGCCGACCACGGATGTTTTACCTCAGACTGTGTATGGAGCAGGGTTTCTCAGCACGTAGATAAAAGTCAGTTTGAACGGACTGGAGGAAAGAGAGACCAGTTTTTACCATGCAGATTTATAGCTAAAGGCATTCTACCAGCTTCTGTGTTTCAGCTTCTTTCATCCAATGAGGTGGCTTTTAGGATGTGCGGTTTCTTTGGACTTTGGGTAAAAAAGCACAAGGTGATGCCTTCACCTACAGTTAGCATGTAGGTGCCTAAATTAGAATAAATACATATGCAATATGTAAAGTGCCTGAGGATGACTCTAGGTAATTCTGCCTCTGAAATGTTTATTATTGGGATTATTGAGCCATCAGAAATCTCAGTCAAGATCAAGGTCCCATTATAGCAGACTGCTTTTCCTGTCCCTGCTCTGCAGTTTAAACAGGGCTAGGGGAGTGGTGTGACTTTTTCAAGGACACTCAACTTGTCAGTGACAGACCAGGAGCTAAATGGGGATCTTCTGCTGTTTGGTTTACATTGAGGTACAAGTATTGGATTGCACATCATGTATATCTATGTTCAAGTCAGCTTTTACCTAGCAGTATGGGCTTCGTTTATGGTAAAGAGTGTCTGGGTGGGTTAGTTGGAGCCCATGTCACTACTATGCCTACCCATACTGTCCTTTCAAAGTAACTCAGCATGTCCACATCATCCCCGTTTGCACCATGAAGTCTTGCACAAATGAAGCTGAAGGCTTTACAAAATGCTTTCACCAGTGAACTTACCTTCTTTTTTCTGCTCAAGTGGATAAACTGAAGCCAGGTTTGGATACAACTCTAATTACCCATGACATTGCAGATGTCATGGGCTCACTGCTTGATGGACAGCAAATTCCTGGTCTCTGTTCCTCAGCTGCTCTGCTGGCTGTGCAGCCATGTCTTTCCCCCTCCACTGCTTGGATCCGTGCAGCAGGAGTGGGGCCAGGAAGGTGGTGGCACTGCTCATCCCATTGTAGCAAACAGTGCTGGGTGCCTGCCTAGCAGGTGTGTGCCTGTGGGTGAAGTTGGGTATTGGCTTCCCTGGGAGGCTGACCCTGCCTACAAACACAGAGCTGGATGAGGCTGTTTGTAGGGCTTAGAGATGTCTTGCTTTTACATCCCTCTCCATTGCTGCACATTATTAGACTCCCTTGACTTTTATGAAGGTCCTAAATTGCTACAGAAAACAGTGCTGTTTTCTGCTGGCTTAACTATTGCATTCCTTAAGGCTTGTTTTTCAGTGCTACACTTTACTGCCTGTTAAGTTAACTGGATTTTTATCTCCTCTGCCTCTGAAAGTCTTCTGTAAAAGTCCAAAGTAAGCCACAGCTTGCCCAGAGGAATATTTCAGGAGAGAAAAGGAAGAATTCAGGAACAATAATAATGTAATCCTGGCAATACTTTTGCAAAATAATACTACAAAAACATTTTGGCATGAAAGAGTGGTTCCCTCCCATAGATACCTACTTAGAGTACAAAAGAAAAAGCTCCCCAGGGACTTGCTCTCTTAGAAGAGATTGCAGGTCTAGTTTATCCTCTGTAGAGGCAAGTGCAGCTTTGAGATGTGCATTAATGGGGAGGGTATTTTCTCTCATTCATTGTTCCTGATTCCTTTGCCCCCAAATATTGGAGGAAAATGGATTATGTATCATTCTACTCCCTTGGGTGTGATAACTGCCCTTCATTGTGCTGAGGCAGCAATCTGCGCCTTCTTCCTCTCAGTCCCCAAACAACCCCTGTTTGATGTGGGGACAGAGCAGAGATGCACAAAAGCAGTTGCTTTGGTAGCCCCAAGCAGTATGGGTTAGCAGTGGGCAGAGGTTATTCCCCATACCCTCTCTTGTGGAGGATAGGGCTGAAATGCAAAATGGGCATTTGGTGTCCTAGCCTGGTGCTTTATCCTCCTCAGTTCAAAGATACCGGGCTGTGCTCCTCCCTTGTTGGCTATAGTTTGCCTGAAGGCTTTGCTAACTTTACCCTGAAATATGTTCCCACAGACTGTTTATGCTCTTCTGAGCCAACTAAATAAAAGCACTGCTAAGATGTTTGTGTTTCCTTGTTTAGCAGCCACTGGGCTCTTTATGCTGCAGCACGAGCAAGGGCTGCTTTGGGAGGGGACTTATTGTGCCCACACAGAGCTGATCCCAGCAGAGCCCAAACCAGGGCACAGAAGAAACACAGAGTACCCTTTAGAAGGCTTGCTGAACGAGAGGCAGGGGTTTTGAGAGAGACATCTATACAGATTGCGAGGGTCCTGTGACAATTCAAATAGTTTGGAGTAGTGAGGGTTGAATGAAGGTCTCCCAACACTGCTTTGATAGCCAAAGGTTGCTGTGGTGAAACTAAGGGTAACGGAGAGTGTTTGACCACTTGTAGGGCTAAACGTGGCAGCAGGTTTTAAATTCCTTTTATCAGAAGTTACTTCTGAGCTAACATTGAGAGCAAAACCAAGCTGCAGGCAGCTTGCAGGGAAGTGGTGCATATCTCTTGTTTGCTCTTCAGTGTGTGTTTGGTCATCAGCTGGGTGATTAATGTGAAGAGGAATAAAAGATGTGTTCTGGTAGTGAAATTTAGGGAACACGCAGAAGTGCTACTGTAGCTTTTGTCTTATTTTACAGGAATGTGAAAGATTCATTACTTCACAGAGCAAGTAATGTATTTTTTTCACAAAGCAGGTAGTAAATGATGAGGAAGAAGAACAATCTTTAAATATCAATGGAGTCTGTTCATGGTCATATAGCATCACATGGAAGTAAAGAAAAAAATCGGTGAAGGAGTTTCAAGAACATTCAGGTAAACAAAAGCTTGATGCAAGGATACAACCAAGGATAGTCCTAAACCAAGGCCAGACCTCGAATTAATGTTCCTAGAAAAGTAGAGGGGCTGTCATGATATTTTATTCTATTCTGCTTCTGATAGAAGAATAAGAATTCTTCTTGAAGGACAGGGCAATTTCTGTTGCCAAACACACCATCCTGAGTAGCAGGAGAGAGACCTAAATCTTAAGATTTCTTCTTTGATTTTGTATGTTTGATAGCTTCTAATCCTTTAACAGCGCCTTGCTCTGTCCGTTTCAGTTTTTAATTGTATCTCTCTGAATTAGTTACTAAAATGATTACAAAAGACAACTGAAGTTATCTGGTAACCATGAATATTAAGGTTCACAGGATGGATATTTTGAGTCTTTCAAAGCAACAGCAATACTTTTGGCTTAGAGGGTATGGTTTCAGTTCAAACAGATAAAGAGGAGGAGGACACTGTGACTGAGTGAACACTGTTGTAATCTTGTGCATAGTTGGCTTTCATGAGCTCGGTATACAGGGCTAGGAAAGTGCCTTTCCCCTGTGTAAAGAGACTATAATTGCATTTCAGCAAGTTAAAATATTAATTCAGCAGATGTGTGCTTTGAGATACCAAACGACTTTCTGGAAAGGAGCAATCAATCGCTGATAATATGAGAAATGGTTATTTTCAAATATTCAAGAGCTATTCAAGAGCCACATGTGCATCAGTTTAGCAATACCCTGGCAGATCAGGTTGACTTTTTTGACTCACAGAATATGAATGGTAACAGATGGTGTCCGGTTAAGCTGAGTTGCCCGTTCCCATCCTTCTGTCTCCAGCTTGATAATTGTGATAATTAGACACCTTCTAACTTTAAATATCCTCAGACTTATCTCATCATGTATTTCCTGCCATTCAGCCCACTCCTGGATGGAGTATTCCGCACGTTTAATGCTGAAGAAATTTTACTCCTATCACATCTTGAAACTGTTAATAAAAAATGTTATTGTGAGACTTTTCCACTTATTCCAGAAGTCTCATTGTAAAGATGTCTTCTTTCTTCAGTGAAACAAAGAACAGTGATTGGTGGCAGGCAAAGCATTCAGGTGACTGACCTGTGTTTGAACCACTGCTGTCACTTTTGTGCGAAGATCTGTGGTTGTATGAATGTTGGGATTATGGGAATGGAATGAAAGCCCAGGATCCCTCAGGAAATAAATGCTACTTCCTCTCTGTAGAGCAATTAATTCACCAGCTACCTTGGAGAGAACGCTTTGCCCTTGGACTTCCTGCCATACGGAGGACATCAAGCTGGCCAGACTCCAGCTAGGACAAAAATTGTTACTTTGAGAGCTGTTTTCTGAAGCACCTTGTAAAATGTGGGATGTGCCTTCCCCTGACACTGAGGCTTGCAAGTCAATTTGGTGCCTTGAAAATTGTGCTGATTGGTCATAATACGTGTGTGGCAACAGTCTGAGGGTGGGGGATGCCCCTGTTTTGTTTCTTCATTGACCTTAGAGGAAGCCTAAGGAGATACCTGAGGCTCAGCATCTGATTTTGGATAAAAGAACCTAGATAATTTTGAAAACTCGGTTGAGTGTCCAGTTGCACCACTGAGAACTAGACGTTTGGTGGACTGCTTCCTGTAGCTCAAGAAGGCTGTGAAGACCCGAACATGCTCTCCCCAGGTGTCAGCTTGTAGGAAACCAAGGGGTTAAAACTTCCACAGACAATGACGGATTTGACCTTAACCCTTGGAGAGAATTTGGGTTGATGTGATGACAGGACAGGGATTCCAAGCAAAAGAATTACAAACCTATGTTCTTGTAGCTATAAATAAGAAAGTGTATTGAGTGATTTGGTGGAGGGTTTTAAAGTATAGTGGTGTGATTTTGTAGTTTAAGCTAAGAATTTAGATGTTATAATAGAAGTATTTGGGTGTACGTGACTTAGCAGGTAATTGGTAGAAAATTGACGCACTGCAGTAAAAGTGACCAAAGGTGATAGGTTATCAAGTCAAAACAAAGTTTCGTGTTAATTGCTTATTGGACCAGAAAGTTATAAATTGCTGTGTAGCCCTGAAACTCGTGACTATCTGCCATTATGGCAATTTGTTACTAAGCTCCACGGACTCTGAGACTGATACCTTGTTCGTTATTTTAAGTAATAAATCGTGTATAACCGTGATAGTCCCATCTCTTTATTGGAAAGTCCGACCGGAAGGGAGTACAGAGACAGCGAAAACCCTACATCAGCTCAATCTCTTCACCTCTTGGAATTGAGTAAGACCTCTCCCAGACGTTTTTTGTACTGAAAATTTCAACTCTTCTAAGTTGCTGAGAAGAGAGCAGTCACCACCCACCGACCTGAGTCCTGTCCCCAAGAATGCAGGTGGCAGGTTACATGGTTTTAGTATCGTGCTTCAACTTTTTCTAGCTTCTCCATACCCTGTCTGTTGCCATGTGCCCTTTGCAGAGCAGGCACTCCCTGGTCCTGCGTCAGGCTCCATGAGTGCAACTCAGCGTTCCTGTGCCATTGGCTTGATGCCAAACTGGTGCTGCCGTGCCCAGTGTGGCAGAACAGAAAATTCTTCTTACTTCACTGGTAAGAAGCACAACATACATGTGTTTTGCCGCATACTGCAACTGGGAAGGGGGAGTTGAAATGACTGATTGAGCTTCTCTAGGTGCTACTGATGATCTCTCTGTCCTTGAAGTTTAGGACTGCTTCCTTGTAGCTTTTCAATAAGAGCTGCTGCAGACTTGGCACGTTGGCATTAATTTAGTTTTCACAGAGGAACACAGAACACCCTTTACAGATGTGCAAAAAGCACTAGCTGGAGCTGCCCCTGCTCTAAGTCTCTAATAATTCTGCCTTGGGAGAGAAGAAATTATCAAAAACCTGTGCTCCTGAATCCTTTCCCTGCCTCTGTCCTATGATGTAAATGTGTTACTGAAATCCACAGAGCTGGTGAGTTGCAAATTCCCTGACCAGGGCACTCAGCTTGGATGACTGCTTCTCTCTGAGTTGTTCATGCAGCTGTCACTCGCAGCTGAGCAGCAGCCCATAGTGCAGTCTTTCTGGGAAATGCTGCAGCCAATTATAAGACTGATGGAATCAAGGATTTTTTTTTTCCTAGACTACAGAATACAGAGAAATAAATATTCAGGCTCTGCAGCTGCAAGTAAGCCCAAGGGCAAGGTCAAATGTTAACATTTCGGTGACTTTTTGGTTAACCTGTAATGGCCTTTTCAGCCTTCTAGCATATGAGAGTCATCGGGCTTCTGGTCAGAGTATTGGGTTGTGCTTAGAGCTCATGTTATTTCTTCCCTTAGGCGAGATATTGTGCTTTGTGGTTATTCTACTGTAAAGGTCAAGCTGCTGAGGCATTAAATGCATCCCTCCTTTTCCTGTATTAGCTGTTTTCTCTTTTAGGTCTGCTTCCACGTTTGGAGTTTGTGCCTTCCCTGTGGTTACAATGAGTCTACTTCACAAGCAAGTTAAACACCTTAATGTACTCTCATTCTGTCTATTTTCTTCCGCTGGTTTCACCAACTGTTTCCAATCTTGCATATTGATATCCCCAGGAAGGCAGTCTTTGTAAGCAACTGAACTAAATTGAGTGGCAATGCTTGACACCAAGTTTATGGACAATTGGTGATTAAGTTACCTCTGAGAAGCATTTGACTCCCAAAGAGAGACACAATATATTGCAAATATGCTCTAGTCTTCTTCAAGGATTTTTCATGTGGGGGGAGAATTATAGGATCATAACTAATGCCTTATGATTAGCTAGAAATTGGTCTTTCGAAAAACAGGATCTCAGCAGAAGGGTAATATGGCTGGAAGTAAAATTATTGTGCCTGTGTGGAGGTGTTGGACTGGTGGTGGTTTGGGACTTTTTTTTCCCCCTTTGTTTTGTTTTTTTTTGGTTTGGGGTTTTTTTTTTGTTTTGTTGGTTTGTTTGTTGGTTTGGTTTGGTTTGGTTTTGGGCTTTTTTGGGGACATGATGGATGGAAAACTGCATTTAATGTCCCATGCTGGAGATGATGTTATTGGGATCTAGGAGTATATTTGGGACCACCCAGCACAGCCAATATGTAGTGAGGAACTGACAGTCAGGATATGGTCATTAACCATGGATGGCCAGCAAGTCCCTCCGTGAGGATGGCTTCATTTTCTGTAACATTCAAAATGAATCAGGAAATGAGGATTTTGTTACAGGGTTTATATGTTTTCTTCTATTCTCTGAAATTAATATGTGGGAGGTCATCCTTGTCTTTTCCTGCAGTCCGGCCAGGGTTAAAGGAAAATTATTAGGCAATTTTCAGTCCACCTTCTCTGACTCTTCAAAGCAGAATCGCATGTATGGTGCTGAGCTCCCAACCTGTAGTCTTATGATTAGACATGGCAGGATTACTTGTAGCTCCTCCATTTGCTATTCAAAAGTTTACAGTTTTAAGACTGAGTATCTGATTTGCTTTAGCCTTGAGTCCTGATTCTGCAAACAGTTCTTATCAAAAGGGGATTTTGTGCAGGTTGGGAACCTGATTTGCTTTTCTGTCTTTAAGTATAACCCTGAAAGCTACCTTGATGATTATGGCCTTGTGACATAGCAAAGTGCAGCAAGTGAACTTTTCTTTTTTATGTTGGTTGTTGCTTTGGATTTTAGTTTGGCTCATTTCCTAGAAGCTAGTAGCTCAGATTGTTTTGGGAATTGCTAAAAGACTGCCTTAGTGCTCTAAGCACCAAAATCTGAGTCCAGCAAAACTCTTAGATGTAGGTTTAACTTCAGACATGGTTTTTAGATTCCATCACGCAAAATGGACTTTTGGGAACACCTGAGCATTTTATTCAACTCCAGCCACATTTAGGGGGCAGTAGTACCCCTGGAAGTGCTGTATTTAGTCACACATGGCAGTGCTTCACTCCCTGAAGATGAGGAGTGGGACACAATTTTAGCTAGGAGGTGTTATTCTAACAGGATGTCTCCAGTATTTAGGATTGAAGGGTGCTTTTGTCCCTAAGTGTGCCCTTATGTTGGCACTGTGGCTAATGCAGCTGTCTCCAGCTCACCAGTGTATGAATGAGAGAAGCTTGGAAGTGGTTTATGCTCACTCAGACAGCAGCTCTGAGACAAGAGAGAAAGAAAGAAATTAAACATGCTGTTTCTTTGCACAGAGATTAAAAAGCTGCTGCAGACTGTTCTGCCCAGGACAGGATGTGGCAGTCTGAAAAAGAAGAAATAAAAGTAGTTTGGGACTTGGTTTCATTTCAGCTGGTGCCCAAATCAGTATTTGTATCTGAATGAGTGATAACAGGTCTTATATTCCCGCAGAACTCATTGGGATGAGAGATTTGGAAATGTGTGCTCCTTTTGCTTTGCTTAATAAAAACTCAGGTCACAGCATCACTCAGAGACTCAGTTTCTCACAAAATAAAAGGGAGACAATATTATTTATCCCATTAATGTTGTCTTAGGGGTTGGACTTACCCCCCATCACAGGAGTTAATCGTGTGGCAGTCTCTCCGTAAGTAATAGAGACAGAAGAACTTTCAGAGAGCCAACAAGCCCAGCTGAGATCTGAATTGCTCTCTGGAGTTTCATCTCTGTCAAGTGGCTAAAGGAGATATTTAAGCAAAGGCACATCCCTTTCAGGTGGCTTGATTAAATGCCTGCAGGACAGTGGAATGAAGCAAGATCTGAGCTACAGATGGTACTGAATTTACATGGCCTGAAGTATTTTGTCTGGCTGTGCAGGAATTTTGTAAGTGTAATACACCAAAGACCCTTTACTTGGAGGCACAAAGAGAGAGCCCCATCCGCATGGTTAATCTCTCCTAGTAGCCTGTCGTTTCTGGAAGCTTATGCTAAAATTGTCATAAGGAAGAGAATTTTTTCTATTAGCATGCAAGCAGCATTGCATTTCCAAGTGCTAGGTGTCATTTGGGGTCATTAAACTGCTCTTCTGCTGCAAATGTGGGGAAATTAGTGACTGACCTCATGCAAAACCAGAACAGGGATATTAGAAATCATAATTCGTAATTAAGCAGTGCCCTGAGAACTGCAGTTAATTAAAAGGTGTTTTTATTGGAGGGGGTTTGTTATTGTTGTTTTAGCTTTTTGTTTAAAGAGTCTGAAGTCTATTTCTTTTGGGAAGGCTTGCATAAGCACTTTCTAACCATTATAATGTCATTATATATGGGATTCATTACATTAGAAACATTAGGGAAGATTAAAAAGGGTCTATTGGAGGCATTGGCTGAAAAAGAAAGGATAAAGACTAGTTGCAGTTTGAGCTTTTATTACGTGACTTGAAACAAATGTTGAAATATTGTATTTAAGCTAAATGTGTTTGTTGGAGGTAGCATTAGGAGGGAAAGCAAAGCAGAAAATACCACTCTCACCACTGAAGAAAGAAATCACAGTGGCTGTGAACAGTGTGTTAATTAGCAAACTAATTTCCTTGTACTTTAAGTGCATAACAAGTTTGAAATGCTTCCCGAATGGATGGTATCAATTGCATTTTGTTCCTTGAATGTAATTGTTTCCATGGCAATGCTGAGTTCTGCTGTACACGGATTATGTCTGTAAATCCTTCCAGTCATTTATGGGAAGTCTGTATTAGTTTGGCAGCTGACCTGTATTCAGGTTATATTTTACTTTTGTTGCAGCTGTTTTACAAGCAAATGAACAAAAAGAAAAGTCGTTGGAAAAGGGCCAGATCCTCAGTCCATCTCGTTTGGCTTCATTTCACTGATTTTAGTGGATCTGTGCTGCATTACATCACTCCCTGCCCTGTTCTTATGAATATCTTCTTTATATATGCAGAAAAAAGGGCCACAAATGTCATTTCCCTGATAACATAGGCCATTGTTCAGGTCACTTTTAATTTGCTGCTTGCGAGATGCTATCAAGTAAGATTTTATTCCTCAGGGAGAGCAGGTAATGCCAGGGCACTGCTGTAGAGCTGCTGGACAGTGCTGGGCAGCTGGAAAGGATCGAGAGAACAATTGCCTTCACAAGGCAGTAGACACTGCTTGCAGGGTGACCTCAGAGTCCTGTTAGTGTGAGAAAAGTCATACAGGAAAAGGACTAATGCACCAACAACTTCTGATCTCTTTTAGGTTAAAGCAGCAGCACATCTCCTTTTCTCTGCCAGCTGTGCCTTTTCTCCTTGACTTTTACACAAGGTGCTGTAAATACACCTTGCTCAGAATCCCTTCACCTTTTCCCATGTAAATTAGATTTTATTTTTTTTCTTCTGGTATCAGAAAGAATAGTCTGTGTTCGATAATTCTCCCAAAGCCCACGCTAACGATGCTCAGGGTTATGACAAATGAGAGGCAGCATTGTCTAAGTCCATTACTCTGGTCCCTCTAACTCAACTCCAGCCAGGTTTTGTTAGCTCTTGTAATACCTGGGAAGTGTTAATGGACTGACAGGCAGTGAAGAACGGTTGGGAAAATGGAATTTTGATTCAGCAGTCAACAGGGTTGTTGCAGATAATTTGTTTAGTTCTTTTGGGAGAATGGAGACAAAAAGCCTGTAAGCACAGGCAGGTGCTTGCACCATTTTTAAGTACTTACACATAGGAAAAGTGTGGAGAAATCAGGTCCTACGTTTTCCTACTCATTGCACATATATTTCCTTCCATTCCTTCATCCTCTTCAGAACATCTTGCTGGGCTGACTCACTGGACTGCACTCTGACTCCTGTGCACAGCCTGTCATGCATAGCCATCCTTGTGTGCACTATACATACACACAGACCCGCACACACATTCTGTCTCATGTTCACACCTAGTGGGAATTTCATGTTGAGGCTGTTTTTCTGGACTTTGGGGTTATTCAGACGTTTATCTCTAGGTGACTTGGAGCCTGTTAAGGTACTGAAGAAGTAACACATTTTCTTCACTGAAAGGGATGCTAACCATATCATCCAGTTCTGCATTGCACCCATGCTCTCACAAGGCTAGAGGAACCAAATACCTTACAGACTCCCTTACTAATGATCTGCTTGATGAATCCCACTCTCTAAGGGCCTGGTTTCTTCCAGGAAACTTCAGGAGCTCTGTTCCCAGAGGGACGTTTCAGGTTCTGCATCTGAGAAATTTTAGATTCAGGAGAAACAGAGATAATATATTTAGAATTTCAGGAAGAGAAGTTTTTGAGAGATTGAAGTTAAAGTTGTACATGTAACATGGAACACTCCAAGCTCCTGAAAGATGACCTGAGGTATTAATGTATGAGAGACTGTGACGATGGGCTGGAAGCATCTATTCTAAATCCCTTTGAGTTTTAATCTGGGGCAGATGAGGATGTGGGAGAAAAAAGAAGATTTAAAAATAGCTGTGTGCCTTTTGCAGTCAATTCACTCTGCAGGAAATCTGAACAATATTCAGGAAATAATATAACTCCCAGAAAAGCCTGTTGTTTCTAAGCAAAGCCAGTTTGGTCTTACCCACGCTGAGGAGCAAATGGGATTGACAAGCATGTAAAAGAATTGAGACAGAAAGTGTGAAACTGTGTTTGAAAGCAGAGAGAAGCTTAGAGACAACGTTAGTTTCGGTGTGATTGAGAAAGGAGAAGGAGGGAGAGCATGGAGAAAGGTGTTCCTTGAAGGAATTGGGTCTGCATTTGGCAAAAGGAGTGAGCACCTGAGAAAGTCCAAAGAATACCAGGCTAAAAGCTAGACTTTTGTGCCAAATAACAAAAAGTTGCTGAGTATCATTAAACAGAGCATGTGACACCCACTTTGCATCGCTTCTATGAGTGACTGCATGAAGACAGGGAGCCTGAGCAGAGCAACCGGAGCAGTGGGAGGGAAGTCCCACAGGCTGAACACAACCCTCATGAAATAACTGTCTGCATGAATAGTGGAATTCCTCACTGACTTGAGACAGGCTACAACTCAACTGAGAGCTAAAGGTTTGATTTCCAAAGCTGCCTTGCACGGCATGGTACCCTGTCCACACACAAGCCTTTCATTGCAATAGCATCAACATCTGTGAATCTGGTTTTTTCCTCTTGGGTTTGGACAGGTTTTTGTTTTTGTTTGTTTCTTTCTAAAAGCCGGAACAAAATTTGTATGTTTGTTTTGTCCTGTACAGTGGGATTTTTGTCAGTCTGAGAGAAACTGTGCATACTTTTTAGGAGGTCTTTGTTATTTCTAGGAAAGGAAAAGCCACCCCTTATGAAGCTCTCCCCTAATCCCTCATCAAAGGAGAAAGGATTTGGTGTGCAGGTAACTTTCAGACCCCTAAATACCACTCGAGAAAAAATTCTTAGAAACAGAGGGAAAAATTTGGTATTTTTTTCATGAGAAATGAGTAATTTATGCCTTTCAAACAGCTCTGCTGCGCTGAAGAGCGTCTGTGTGGTAACACAAGTCTGTGCTGGCAGAGCTGGTCATGCCTGTGCTATAGCCAGAGCTGCAGCATCTACTCAGGCCCAAACAACACCTGTGAGATTTGGGTTTTAGGGCTGAAAGCTTAATCTTCCAGGGTACGACCTGTTCCTTTGTTCCTTCTATCATCCTCAAGGCTAAAAGAACCCACCTGTTGCTTTGTACACTTGCCTAGCTGCCTCTGAGAAATGACACTCCCAAAACTTGCCCTTTGCTTCCTGCTGGGCATTTCTTTCTGTTCAGGATTCACAGGTAGTATTGGGAAACAGGAAAAACTTCAGCACAGCAGAAAGGATTTGCATGCAGAGCAGCTACTTTCGTGACCAGGATGAGCTCATGCGAAACTCCGTCTTGTGAGCGTGTAACTTACTCACTGATCACAGATATTTAAATAGTGCTGATTTTAAGCGTGTCATCGCTCTTTCTTTGACTAAAAAAAAAAGAAAGGTTTTGTTATTTTTCAAGTTGGTTATTCTCTTGATTTGAGTATGCTCAGCTATCTGTTGAGTGCACAAAAAGACAGAAGCAAGTAATTAAGCAGACCAGTTGCACTCAAATAACAAATAATTGAGATTAAGTGTTTAGTGACAGTTAATAGGCTAAAAGTAATTTCTCACAGGTAGCAAGTGCTTGTGGAAAAATTATGCGCTTGTGAGGGAAAGGGTGGCTGCTGAATAAAAGGCAAATGAGAAATAGAGTATCAAATCTGGAAAACTAATTTTTGGGACTTTTCTCACCTTGCTGTGTGGTCTGAAAGTTTCACTAGACCTGTAGGCACTTCTGAGTGTTCAGCAGAGATCTGTACACTTATTAAATGAGTTGCTCTCACTTTTTAGATGTCGTCCTTTCCCAGTACTCCTGGAAGGAGCACACATCCCAGGGTTATTCAAGACATATTACTTCAAAAAGTAAAGTCAGGGGAAAAGTGCTGTTCACAGAGTGACTTCCCAGCTCCGTTAAAATCCAAGGCAATTTTGCTTTTGTTCAGTATTTTCTGAAAAAGAGTCCATTTAGGAAGCAACATCCCCCAGAAACTTACATTAAATGTACAAAATTATAGGGTAGGTTGAGTGCTAAACCTTAAGTTTAGAAACAAGCAAAAAGGGCAGCAGATAGCCAATACTTCTGTGCCTTCCCAAAAAGCCTTTTTTTTCCCAGTAGTGTGTGTTTTATCAAAACTGGCACAAACCACAACCTTGAATGGACTTTTTACGTGAAGTGGTTGAAATAAAAGGATATCTAGGGGTTTTTTTTTTTTCAATAGTCCTTTTTGGTAAAGTAAGCCATTGTGTCATCCAGTTTTTTCAGAGTGGATATTAAATATTATTGTATTTGAGGTGGGTCTCTGGATAGCAGCACCATTGTGACCTTATCCAGAAAGTCCCAGTAACACTGGCTGTGACTTCTTTAATGCTTTTTAGCAAATTTACCCATCCTTATGTTCAGAGTTGCTGGTAATATCCTCCCTGTATGGAAGGAGCATGATGACAGTTTGTGGAAGGAAGGAACAAACACCATGTTGGGAATTACTATCACTTGATTTAATCAACTTTATTTGTGATGTGTTCACATAACACTTTAGGAGGTGCTGGTGGGAGAAAAGCACTCCTCACTCATGCTGTTGCCAAATTCTCCAAGAGGGAACTTCCTCCACCCTGGTTTGGGGTAATCTGGTCCGGCAGTTCTTGTGGAGCTACGTGTGATTTTGCAGTATATCGGACGTTATCAGCTGATGGGCAAAATGACTTATCAACTTTAGAGTGGCTGTACTTTGACAGGTATTCAAACTGAAAGATCAATTTACATTTTCTGAAAGGAAGGAACATGCAGTAGATTAGTTTTCAAATGGCTTTTAGTACAAGAAATGAAACTACTTACATCAGTGATTTCTAAGGTTACATTTGTGTTTGCCGTGGTTTTTTTCTCCCCTTCTAGATGCAATTCGTATTTGCTAAGGACTCTGGGCATTACATTAGAATAAGGAAGACTTGGAGGGCAATTTTAGAAAAAATAGGTATCCAAATCACTACCATAATCCTTCTGGCTGTTTGAGAATGAAAAGTAGAGTGTTTCAGAGGGATGTTTATTGGAAAGATTAGTTTTATCATGAAATTGTTACTTCAGCCCATGGTTTGAGATTGGCCCTTACCTTAGACAATTCCCAGATGAAAACACAGGGAGAGTTGCCAGTGGAAGTCCTAATGGCTGAAAGTGTCCTTTCCTGGTGCACTTTTTTATCCCCCATAGTTATATATTGGCTTCACCTGGGAGAAGTAAACAATCTGTTAAAAAAAACCAAGGATGGAAAAAATAAGCTGAAGTCTACTGCAAATTTTGTATATCAACTCTTTTTGTGGGGGTAAGTAATTTTACTTATTTATTAATACTGCTAGGTAAATGTTGAAAAAACTCTAAATATTTATGACAGAATGATTTTTAGAAGTAAACTGTCTTTAAACCTAGCTGTAAATGCTTACATGGGAGCCTGGAAAAGAGCTCTTAGCTTTTGAATGAGTATACGAACAGTATGCAATGATATAATAATCCTGTTAGCGGGAAGGTTTTACATGCAAAAGGCAAAGACAACTCCTAAGATTGTTAACGCATTGACAACCTTAACAGAGCTGTTTCTAACAGGTAACCCCTCGGGAAAGAGCTCATCAACATCACCTAAAATCAGAAACTATCTGCCAATTGAATGCTCTAAATGGGAGATCACTCTGCTTTCATGCAGCATCACTTCACCACCTGCCTAGTTTAGATCTAGAAAGACCCCAGCATGAAACTGGCTTTCATTCCACAAAGGAGACTCAGATCCTGTTAATGAAGCTCTGAAACTGTAGTCCTTCCACATATGGAAAACTCTCATACCCATAGCCATGGACCTTGAAAAAATACATGAATGGGTATGTACTCATTTCCATTCCTGATATGGAGACACATATTTTGGAAGAAGACTTCTAATGCTGTAGTCTTTCATTGTATTTGCTCATTTACTCTTGTTTCATTTCAATTTGATTCTGGCCAATGTAGGGGTTTTTTTGAGTAAAACCTAAATACCTCCATCAGGAATCTGTTCTCCTGTGTTAAAAAAAAAAAAAAAAGTTAAAGGAAATTGGATTTTAAAGTTCAGAGTCATATAATAATTTCCATATCAACATAGTGGCTTTTGTGATGAAAGGGTATTACTGAAACTTCAGCAGAAAGTGATGAAAGGAGAATGCCAGTGTCCCTTTAAATGTCTCACACAGGTTGCATGAAAGCAGGATTATATCAGTCTCAGGATGCCAAGGTTTTATTTATAAAAATAAATTCTTCCAGAAAATATCCCAAGCTGGTGTCATGTTGCTGAGTGCGAATGGCTCCATTAGCAGTTAGTGGCGGCTGTACATATGTCCATCCATCTGCCTTATGACTTTGTATCTGAGGAAAGGGCTGTGTGTTAGTTACTTATGTAAAAGCGTGCTTTTAGTGTGTGTAAAGAAAAGGATTGCAGGCAGTGATGATACACTTGGCTAAAAGCATTCATTGCTGTAGACACACTTGTCCCTGGGCAGGATGAATCAGAGTTAAGACCAGGCCAGGATTTAACAGAATTATGTACGTGTCCTCTTTTAATTTTTTTTCTTCAGTCAATCCTACAATTTTCATATATAATTAGAGCACCTTTCAAATTGGCAAAGGAACTCTTTTCTTTGAGTGGGTTGGTCTGTTTGTCTTGCACAAGGCACTGAAGTATTCTCACTAGGGTGCGTAAAATGCTGCAAAATGGCATTTGCATATTCTCACTGCAGTTCTGTTGCATCTCCTTTTGCCTGAACCTGAGGCTGCTTTTTATTTGCCACAGGTAAAAATTTTGCTTTTGGCAGTGAGTCAAGCGTGAGATGATGCAGATTCAAATCTTAGTGGCACTTTTTGCCAAGTCTCTGCAAAAGCCTAGAATTTATAATAGTAAACTACCATTGCAACTGTAGGAATAGAAGTGCTTTACTTGATGAGGAGGGGTTACTGTCATGGGAACATGTTGTTTATTCATTTCTTACTATTTCTCTGTGGAGAAAATTTCAGTCTTCCAGTAGGAGAGGAGAGACACAGATATGTAAGACAGATGCAACTTCAATGTAACACATTGTGAGTAGCAAATGACTACTTTGAAAATGTCTCAAATTCTACATTGTGCGAAAAATCTTCCTTATAGCCATCTGACAAGTATGCATGGAATTGGGCTTGAAAATATATTCTGATTTCCAATGTTAACTGAGAGAAAGGAGATAAATTTACAGCTAATGTTATTTTCTGTTCATAATCCAAGCTTTCTATGCTGACTAGTGTTTGTTCCAGCCACAGACATGAGCCAGTTTGCTGCATGTGGTGGTTTATTTCCACAAAGTTTTTGTATGTAAATTTCTGATTCAGCTTCGATTCTGCAGTCCTCTTTAGGAGAATATCTGAGCTGGAGCAAAGATTTTAGCTATTGGACAGTCAGTATTAATCAAGATAAACTATGTTTTCTTCCAAAGATTTCCCCTCATGCCCCGTGCTTTTTGGAAACATAAAGCTTCTGGGGAAATACCTTGCATACTCTCTTTCAACAATTTCTATTTATGCAGTTATAAACTGATTTTGCAGCGATGGAGAAGACAACTCCGTGGAAAGTGTTCTTGCCAGTGGTTATCTTGCCTGCCTCCTTCCCTGTCTGGCATGGCCTTCATCTTCATTTCCCTAAACTGAATGGAGTTTGCCCTCATCTCTTATGCCCTGCATTGCCAGATGGCAAACTTGTTTCGTTGCTTATAAAATCTGTTTCTTGTCTGGTCGTATCTCTCCGGCTGGCTGGCTAATCCAGCTGTGTGTAAGCTTCTCCATGAATCGGAGTTTATCCTGCTTTAGGAAACAAAATGGATAAATCTTCCCTTTTTGCAGGAATACAGGTTACTAACCTGTATTCGTGGCAGCTTCATGCAACTCTGTCCAACCAGTAAGATGGTTGCCTGCTGTTAATCGTCTTATATGTGGGGTGTGGTTTTCCTTTTGGAAAAATCAACAAAGCAGAACAAAAAAATCTCAAAAGTTAACTGAAAATTATCTGATTTTCCCCCCCTCTTATTCTTTCTTAATTACTCCTCCCAATCTGTTGCATCTCTCTTGATAAAAAAGAAAGAAAATTTAATGTGATGGAAAGGACTTTGCTAAATACAGTGTTAAATTTAGTATAGGTACTAAGTATACCAATGCCTGCCAGTGAAAGTCTGTAGATCTCTTGATTTTTTCCTGACTCTGGCCACAGGAAGATGTCTGCTACTTGTAGCACTGCAGAACTACCCTCCATCAGATCAATTCAAAATCGATTCTATTAATCCAAGACAAATACAATGTAACAGGCAAGTTGCAGATAACATGTGGAATGAGCATGCAGGATTGCCAACTGTGGCACTTAAATATCACAAATATGTTCAACTCTCTACTTGCTCCATCCCCATGACGAAATATTTGGCTGGAATACTTTAAGAAAAGATGCTCTCCTCCCAGTCCCAAACGTACTGTTTTTTTCATTTCACTTACCAGCAGTTTGAACTAGTTGAAGCTCTTTTAATTGCAGCTGTGATGCTTCACGTTGTCATTGATTTCTGTAAAGAAGGTGCTTTGGCTGGTCTGTGCTTCCCGTGACTGACCACAGCATCTCCTGGCCATCAAGGAAAGCCTTGATGGAAAGTAGAGAGAGCTGGCCTGGGGCTCCAGCTTTGTAAATTGACAAGAGTTAAAGGATCCATGGTGGATCCCCAGACCACCTAAACTCTAAAATTTGTGCAGATTGGCCTTGCCCTACACGGGTAGCTGAGAAGCTCAAGCCCCAAAGCGTGTCTCCAGGTGAGCCCAGAGCCGTAGTGGGTTTCAATGAACTGCAAAGCGATGAACTAAACTTGTGGGCTTTCCTTCCGAAGAAGAGCTTCCCAATTCCCAACGTGGTAGCTATTTTTGGGTTGGTTTCTGCTCTTCTTGGCAATTTTCCAAGCAGCAGCTTCAAAAGTTTTCTCTCCTACTTTTCAGAGGACCTTTTTAAAAAGTAGTGTACAGACCATGAAAAAAATACGAAACACGAAAACAGTCCAAAGCCAAGATGAATGTATTCTGCTCAGCACTAGTTAAAAATACTAATACTAATAATAATAGTGGTAATTCAGCACTAGTTAATAATAATAGTGATGATTTCAAGTGAATTTATGTGCATACTCATCCATGTAAGTTGGAATCTATTTTGTCGGCAACACTTCTGGTAAGATTTCAGAACTTCCATCTTTAGAAAGAAAAAAATTAATTTATTTAAATGTTCAGGAGTACAATTGTAACAGCCTTTCTGCATTATTTGTCCCTAATGAGAACAAACTGTCATTGTCATCGTTTCCAGGCAACTACCAAGGAATACTTAACCTTACATGGGGGTCTCGCAAACCACATATTATGCCAGGTAAAGCATGTCTTTGAAAATAAACTAGCTCAAGAGATCACATTGAAACATTTTATTTAATCTTATTTTTAATTAGTTCTTTTTTCTTATTTTTAGGGCAATTATTTTTCTGTCAAAGACTTGCCTTCCTTAACTAGGAAAATCAAATAAAACATGATTTTCACATTCTATTTTTAATATTTAACAAGCCAAGAAGTCCTGTGGGCTACTGTGGTTACTGTGGGGTCATTTGGAAAGATTTTGACAGCTTGAGAGTGTTGCCTCTTGATGAAAATGGGAAGAGCCAGCAAGAGAAGTATGATGGGCAGTTTTAGAGGCTTCCATAGAGACTGGAGCCTCATTATGCATCGTGCATACTGCAAATGCCCATCTCTTTTAACAGACTACAGCCTGAATAAATAAGAAATTGACGGAGAAATGAAGGTACAGCAATGAGTGGCACGATGTGCAACAGGGGACTCTCCACCCAAGTCCCAAACAGCATCTCATGAACTGAGGGAGGTGTCAAAAATTAATCCAGTCTGGCAGTGACCAAAATTGCTTTTCACTTATTAAGTGAAAAAATATATATATATGGCATTGAACTTTACTGTGCTTCACATCTGGCAGCATCTTAAACCAATTTTTGTGGTTACATTAGAGTTTGATCCTCACCACATTTTCTATCCATGCTTCCGAATGGTGCTTGATGACTAAATTGGTAAATAACTGGAATCTTTCTTTGGCAATTCACTAAAGTTTACATTTTCTCGCCACAACACTATTCACTTTGAAAGCTCTTATTACTTGGTGTAAAGAGCAGATTAAGCTATAAAATAGAATGCAATGAACAAACCCTTTTTACAACCACAGTCCAAGGAGTCCAAGGTCCAGTATGTTTTCTTACCCAGTTTCCTCAGCCTCCAGGGAATGTAGAGGAAAAGTGGATAAAGGTTCATGAGAAGATAGTCTTATCGGTAGTCATCGATAAGTTATAATAAGTGACATGCTTTTCTAGCAAGACAAAAATTTCTGATGGAAACCAGTTCGCCAAATCTAAAGTCAAAGCAGCACTGCTCTCTTGACCTGTGCAAAGATGGGCTTTATTGTCTTATCTTTGCCAATACACAGCTTAAATTCTCTTTTCTTCTAGCAAAAGGATATCATGTAAGGCCAGCATGGTATAGCCTAAATTGAGAAAGAGATTTGTCACTTTTTTGACAATAATTCACACAGACTCCAAGACAAATGTACTTCTGAGCAGTGACTCCATGAACAATAAGGCAAACACTTTCGGCTACCTACCAGCCCATCCATCTTTTTAAGTCATGTCAGCAGGCTTCAAATTGTTCACTAAGCTTTATTGTTTCACAGAGAGGGAAATAATTTGTGGTGAAATACACTGAGCCATTGAACTTTGCAATTGTTTATTACTTGGTCTTGATTTCTTGCACATTGCTGCTCCATCATTTACCTATCATTTGTTTTGGATGACATGGTTTATCCTCTCTTCAAAACTGCCTGGATTGCATAGGGAAATTTGTAAACTGAACTTCTTAGGCCTTCTGCTTGTAATAGCACCCACCTACTGTTTGTAAAATCTGCAATAGTGCTGTGTGTGCGATATTGTTGTAGGCAAGGTGTAAGCTCTTTCTTCCATCAAGGAGAAACAGGTTTAGGCAGCCTGATGTGAAGCTTGCTGCCTTTTGTTTGAACTGGAAGACAGATGAACAGACTTCCTGGAAAGTGAGAAGGTACAGGCAGCATAGCAGATGGATACAAAGTGGTTGAAGTGGCAAGTAGGCTTTGTGCCATAAGTGACATCTTATGGTACAAGAACTACTCAGATAGGGGTCATTTCTGTGCCATGAGGGAGAGAGAGGTGACTGCACCTGCGCTAAGTCTGCTGTAATTTCTGTTGTTATTGCTGTTATAAATGGGTGTCCTAATTAGAACTGAGGGAATTTATGGGCAGATATGAAAATGTGGTTACTATAGTTACCAGGTGCTCCAGCTCAGTCAGGAAATGTGGCTAATATAATGATAGCCCAAGGGTAAACACATGAGGTAAATGATGAACAAACCCCCCTGCTTCAGGAGAAAAGATTTTTCTTCACACTTTTTTTGGTGGTTTATTTGCCAGACTAACATCTACCACTACAGTTCCTTTTCTGTACTTCCCTTTCTTGCAATGGACCGGTTTTGGTTAGACTATAACGAGTTTTGGGGAAAAGAATGTGCAGAATGAAGTAGCATTTAGAGGAAGGATAAAGATCTATCCACCTGTCTGTCAAAACTCTCTGCTAAAATCCCTCCCCATTCCTCTGTACACAGGCTAGATAGCAAGGTGAACTATGTGTATTTTCCCAAGTTCAGAAAGAGAATCTTTTTTTGTTTGTATTTTTTTTTTCTGTTGGCCCTAATTCCAGCAGTGACCCTTGATCTCATGCTAGCCTGTGGACAGGGAAGGAGGAGAAAGGCAGGGAGACATTGACAGGAGGAATCTTGTGAGACAAATGGCATCTCAGAGGGATCAAACCCCATGGGAGTGGTTAGAGTGGGCTCTTGCTTGGTGCTGCCTACAGTCTCTACATAGGTTATTCCATTTGTTACAAATAAAAGGAGAATAGTGAAGTCAGACTAATTTCTGCTGCAATTTCTCTGGAGTCAACAAGATGTCAGTACTGATTGTTTTGACTTAGATTTTTTGGTCCTGAGTAATTACCTGTCCTTTTAGAAAAACAAAACACATGAGGAGACAGAAAATCAGAACAGCTGCTGCTAAGGGAGCTGATCCCCACCACCTTAAACAGTGCTGACCATGAGTTGTTCTCTGGCTTTGGAGGGGATATGCAGGAGGAGAAAAAAGCCTGAAGGATCTATATCCTGCTCAACCAGCGATAAACTGCAACTATACTTATCAGTATCCAGCATGTTGCCTGATGTTACTGGTTGATGGAGACTAAAAAGCTATTGCTCCATGATACATTTGTTCTCTGTGACTGTAGGGCTGGACTCCAGTGACCTACACTAAAGCAGAGCCACAGCTGCAGCAATGAGAAGGTCAGTGTAAGGACTGTCTTTGGCTATACAAGTTCCAGATCCTTTCTAGGGATTTTTGCAGGCTGATGAACACACATTTTGAAGCTGGAGAACATTGAACATTGCCTATCCAGTTAAATCTCAGATACCTTGCTGAAGTGCCTTAATCAGACACCATGACCTCATTCTTGAGCCTTAGAGAGAGACAGGAACTCCAGAGCAGTTGGTTTCCTGCATCCTGGCATTCTGCCTCTCCCTTAGCAAAAAATGCAAAAAAGACTGAGTGTGATTGCCTCAGATAAGGTCTTAGTCACAGTCATTGCTGTCGTGATGAACTTGACCATCCTGAATGGTTTAAATTACTTTGTATGATGGATTTATCCATTAGCAAGAAGGTGATATACCAGCTCTGTCACTAGCCTTCCCACAGGAGGATTTAAATGTGCTGAGGTGCAGTGTCTGAGCTTCAACATTAGCGGTGCTTTATAAAAAGAAGCAAAGTGCACATGAAAACGCGTCCAGTCAGGCCGTGTCTCCTTTCTACCCAGAGCATTTTGGAATGCTGTGCCAGTGCCAAGTACAGTTGAATTAGGTTCTCGGTGGAAGTAACCAGGCAGAAATTACACATGGATCTGTGTAGGCACATGAGATTCTGCTTTGCTGCAGGCTGCAGATCTTCAGGATTTGTCTTCGCTGGACCTGTTTTTTGTATCATCTCTGTATGGCTTAAGAGAATGAGACTCCCATCCTACCCACTCTTACGTCTCTTCTGGGTACCTCCTACACTCTGTACTAATCAAGAGCTTCATAGCTTATATGTGCATTTGAATTTTTGGTCAGGTTTAAAAATGTTCCGTTTTCCCCCACATCCAGACAAAAGGAAATTTGAGTCTACTTGTTTACATTGGGTTTCAATTTTGCAAAATGTTAACATTGACTCTTTTGAACTTCTTAGGATCTTGAGTGTAAACGAATTCAGCAGCAGCATTGATACGTTTTGCAGGACGGATAGTGAGGGGACAAAATTCTTTAAAAATGCTCAAATAGAGAAATTGTGCTTGGTCACAGGAACTGTCAGTGATCCGTGCCCTTGTGACAGCACTGGAGAAATCCCATCTTCCTCACCTCATTAAGACCAAGGGCAACCGCTATGTGCTGAATCTCTGAAAAAAATGTGAAACTCGGTGCTTCAGACCTGCCTTTCTTTATGAAGGTGATTACATAGGCTTCCTCCCTCCATGAATTAATAGTGTTAGAGATACTCTACTCACAAAGCTGGTTTTCTTTTTGCTGCAAGAATACAGCACACAGCCTTTGCCTGGTGATAAGCCTCTCCCTAATTGCCTAGGCTGGTTCCACTCTTTGAATTTTGGATTGGGCAGGTGGCTTGAGCCAATTTTTTATGCTTTGACGTTTTAGCAAGGCCCAGCTGCCAGGCTGGGTGAGCTGTGAAAACACTCTTCTGTAGGGCTTGGCTATTTATCTTAGCCACATCTTTAATGCCAAAGCAGTCCAGGAGCATCTAGCTCTCCTGTGGTCTATCAGCCTTGAAATAGTGCCATGGCTCAGACTGAAGAGCCAACAGAAGCGCTTTTCGTCTGTACAGTTCCTATACATTTGCTCTTGCAGAATTTTTTTGGAATGGCAGTTTACATGTCAGTCTGAACAGGATTCTAGCTGTTTATTTCTCCGTTTGGAAGACAAAATCCAAGAACCCTTCAGTTTTTTGGGACACAGAAAGTGTGCTTTTTCTCTGCTAGCTGAATTGGTATTATAATACTGTGGACAGAGTTTACTATTAGAAGTCAGTAAGACAGATTTGCAGACTGACAAGTTTTCTGGGTTGGCCTGGAGTACAAGCTGACAAGCCTGATCACTGAGATTGGATAAGTACATACCTCGTTTTCACACCTCATGTTAGCACCAGGATAAACAAGACTAATTTTAAAAGCAATAGAGCTAGCTGGAAAGTGAACTCCCAGCTCTAAAAGTGTTCAAATCTCAACACCTTTTGTCACTTGACTTTAGCCAGAGATAAGGACACTGCTAAGTCCTCCCTTACATCTCCTAATATCTGCTTTTTTTATGTGTTTTGGGCTACATGGATTCTTCAGCTGGAAGATGGAGTTCCTATCGAGCGGTGTTTTCAAAATCTAGCCAGATCATTCTACAGATGTACTAAAGATCAGTAATTAAGCTCCTTTGAGAAAGGCAGTCAGATGTCAAGAGAGTGAGACCCCGTGTTGGTCCTACCAAAATAACAGCCTGATTGCAGTGAAGCAACATTGTACAGCAACATCAAGACAATAAGAAAACTTACATTTTATTAGACCTCAGCGAAGCCAGCCAACGGGGTGGAACTATGCAGGAATACAAATTTTCAGTGATGTTACTTCTCATTGAATAATGACTTGCTTTTAGGAGAGATTATAAAAAAACAAGAGAAAACATCTTAATAGTATATATCACCTGTGACAATGCAATAACTATGAAGTAATACATTTGCACGAACTATGAAATTAGGCACTCACTTATGAGTGCATCATAGAATTTCTCCTGAAACATATCAAAATACTTCACTTTCTGTTTGATAAGATTAATGACTGCTTAGAGCTCTCTGTAAGCAATACTCAGTGGTGTCTAGCTTTGTATCAGGTTGTGCAGTTACTCCTTTGAACCACAAACCAGCAAAGCTTCTCCTATGTGTGCAAATCAGATTAAAATTCAGCAATACAGAGGCACCTAGAACATGATAGCAGACAAAGCAGCAGCTTCTCTGTAAAATGTTAGCCACCTCACTTGGAAGTGGAGGAACAGGAAAAGAATTGGTAACTACCATCTGTAGAGATTACTTTTTCAGGTAAAGTTGTGTTTTGGGGTAGCTTCACGTATGTGATAAAAGGGTAGGACAGTATGGGATGGTGATCCTTAAAGAATGGGACAGCTTTTCAGTGTTTCAAGTTGGAGAAAGTAAACAGTGGATGGCATGTAAGGAAGTGAGCACTGTCAGGGCTCCCATCAGCTGTGGGCAACATCTGTGCTCCTAGATTAAACAGTAGCAGAGAGTGGGTTTTGGTTCTCAGGCCAGCTGGCAGGACTTGACCTTGTCCACACTGTTAAACTCCTTCAGCTGAGCTGCATGCCCACATGGAAACTGCCTGTTGGACATAGTTCCTGGGTTGTGCTAATGGCAGAATTTGGGAAACGCTTTGTTGGCACAGGCAGCAGCATGCTGGAGCTGATCAGCAGATGAAGCGTAGCTGACTGTCAGGCTCCTGAGCACAGAAGTGGTGTCTGGCATGGTGTATTTGACTTGTGCAGCTTCAGCCCTTCTGTCTATCCCTGGATTCTCGTATTTACAGTCTGTTTTTTCACAGGCTAGAATTATCGCACATGCGGAAATTTGGTGAGGTGCAAGAAGCACTTAACATCTGAAAGTGCCTTAAACTCTTCCCTGACTTTCTGAACCTGACTCAGGCAAATCCTCATTAGCCCTATTAATGACATGAGATGCCGGTGGAACCATGAATTTGGTTTGCAGTAGTGACAGCTCCTGTTCTGCGAGTCAGACTTGTGTCACTAAGCCGTGACTCTTTGGAGCTGGCAGCCCCTCTGCCACTGGGAGAGGGCAAAGGCTTTAGGAAAGCTTACGGGTAGTATGGAACAGCATCATCAAGCAGATGGGTTCTGGCTGCCCCAGTCAAACAGCTGTCTTTCAAGACATGTCCTAGATTTTAACCTATTGAACAAGAACACAACAAATCAAATGGAAAACACACGGTTCACTGCTCTCAGTTTTGATAGCATCAGGAAAGTCAATCAAAGATTAATGGGTGTAACTGTTTTCTAAGCCTATCTATAATGCTTTTAGCTTGGTTTCCAAAGGAAATAGGGTGTATGTAGAAATCCTCTTCTGGTTTTTTTTTTTCTCCTTCCCAGTCATTCTTAATCTGAACAAATCTGACAAGTGTGTCAATTCTTACGAGTTTTGTCTATCCAAGTATAGCAGAAGAGTCTCTGTCAGTGAAGAAAGATGGTACTTAAGCTCCGGGAAAGACGAGCAGGGATTGCACAAGAAAAAGCAGTTCTATTAACACCACAGCTGAGGGAAGAGCTGCTTCCTGAGTTTTCTCCATCAGCAGAGATCTGTAATAAAATAGGGCTTGAAAACTTCCTTTTGGTTACTCTCCATTGCATCTCAGTCTTTTTTTCAAGGTAAACTTTGCAAATGGAACAAGGTTAATAAAAGCTGCTTGGGAAGGTGAGGCTGGTGTTTACAACTCTGCCTTGGTAGATAAGAACAGTAGCTGCTTGAAAAGGAGGGTGATATCATCTGGCATTACTACCTAGAAGGGGCACTGCTCCACAAGCTGCAAAGAGATCCAGCTGCCTGGCCCTGCAAAATGCCATGTGCTCAGAAATCTGTGCACACTGCAACTTGTTCTTAGTGGTAACAGACAAGAACGAATAGGTGTGCTTTGCCTGGAATGAGAGATTCTCATACAGAGTATTTTGAATGTGTCCTGTCATTTCTGTGACTTTTTGTGTTTAATTTAGAATAACAGCCTAAATGCAAGGCCAGGGTAACAGAGCTGCATGCAAAACCCCAGACAGCTTTCGGGAAGGGAGAAGGCAGTAGTCAAAGGTGTGGTTTATTATGCAACTTTTTCTAAATTTTCTCTTCCTTTGTTTCTTTCTGCGTATGTCTCAGCTTTTTCAGTGCCTCCCAACCACCTTCTATTTTTGTCTTTTTCTGTGAACCTCGTAGCTGCTCACTGTGTATTTTTTCTCCCCTCTCTTCCTCCCCATTACTTTATTATTCCAGATAAATCTCATTTATCTGTTTTCAGCCTTCTCACTCCATTTAACTCTTGCCTGAGACAGTTCATTTTCTTCCCCCACCCTGCTCTGTATTTTGTCATCTTTGTCTCTGCTGATTCTGCCAGAATTCAAACACCATGTCTCAGGTGGACATCAGATGTCCCTGAGCACTGAAGAGACCCTTCATCGACTAAAGACGAGCTTGAGTATCTGTATTCTGATTAAAACAGTGTTGCATCTTTTCCCATCATGACCTGACTTTTCTGCAGCCCTGAGGAGGGTGAAGAATTGTGCGTCATTAGGATTAGTTGTCTCAAACTGGAAACAGCAGAGCTGAATCCTGTTGGAACAGCACTGTAGCTACCCAGTGTCATTTGACAAAAGCCATGTGTGTTTGCAGTAGGCTGAACCCAGGAATGCTAATGGTGCTCCCATCCACCAGAGGCAGTGGAAATGAGCACTTGCTCTCAGCTGTTTCAGCTTGCTATTATTTTGGACCATTGACTATGAAAGAAGTTCAAGCCAAATTGAACACAAATCACCTAGAGCTGCATGTGAAAGGCCTCAGATAAATTAGCAGTAGAGCCTCTAGCCTCACACAGCTTAAGTGAGCCATCGTTGCATATCTGTCCCTAAATGCCAGCGCTGCTCCTCCTGCCTCCGTGTTGCTGCACATCTGAGAGCACACAGCCTTGGCAAGGCTGGATTGCCACCCTACACTCAAAAGCTGCCTGTATGGATTGCCTTCCTCTGTGGCACTTTGTGAGCAAGCAGAGCAACTGCTGAAAATCAATAGGACTTGTGACAGTGGGGACTGATGTTTGTTCTGCCTCCAGCAGCATGCAGGTAGCAACGGGGAGTCCCTTCTTCATCGTCCTACATGTGACCTTTCTCCTTCACAGCCAAGGAAGGCTCATTCTGCTAGTTATGCATTAGCAGTTGCAGGAGGGCTCTGAAATGACAGGCATCAGCCATAAGGACTCCCTTTCAACTCATTTCTGGAGGGGGTGCTTGGGGGGGCACAGCAAAAAGAGATGCAGGAGCTTGCATGGGAAATGTTAGAGGACTACTTGGCTTCCATTCCAGACCCTGGAGCTGTGTGGCTTTGTGTGTCTGTCAGTAATCGGGAGTGGGAAAGAGACTCTTCTCTCTAATTGTCCCTCTAATTTTCTTCGATTGAGGAAATGGCTCTTTTTGTGGACATTTCTCTCCTTTGGGCAGGTTCATGCTACGAAGGGCTGTTTTGGGCATCTTTTGCAGTGCTTGAATGAATGGGAGGAAAAGTGCCTCTGGCTGCATGGCATTTATTCATTGCCTCCTCCTTGAGAGGGAGGTTAGTGTATCACAGCATGATTAAGGGCAAGAGAATCTTACTCTAAATCAGAGAAAGATTGGGAAGAAATTAAAATTTACTTCCTTAGGCCACATATATTTTTTTTTCTCACTGCTGTCTTTCCTCCATCACAGAGCTCTAGCATTGTTGGCACGTACAATCTAATGGGTACACCAGGGCCAGCAGTGTGATGGATTTCAGTGTCACAGAGAGAGTACTGAGTGAAGCACATAGGGGAAAAAAGAGAAAAGAAAAGATCCTTGGATTTCATTGCACAAATAAATGTCAGAATGAAACAGGTCTGGCATGACTTCAGCTCCCTGCTACCCAAAGCCAATCACACTGAAATGCTCCTATAAGCAAGAAATACTGTACTGCTCTGGTGCAGGTGAAATATCGGGTCTAGAACAAACCTTTTTGACCACTTAAGTGCTGCTTAAAACTTAAGAATAAACTTAGCAGCACCTTAGTGGAAGCTGGAACTCTTTACCCAACCTTTTAGCAAGGGTAATTAGTACTGCAGTTTGTTAGTACTTCAGTTCCCCCTGGATGTTAAAGAGACCACTCTCCTGGCTGGCTCGCCAATAAGTATTTGTGCTGGTTTGGCCAAAATCTAGTAATATAGCCCCTGAGAGAAAACCAGGTTGCAACCACCCTTCCCCACACAGGGTTCGGGAAAAAAAAAGAAATTTTTCCTCGAAGGAAAGTGAAAGAGATAAAAACTATTTATTTTAACAAACACACAGGAAAAGGATAATGATGCTGAATAATGAATTAAAACCCCTGCTATAGAGAGAAACCTGGGAAGATCTCAGAGTCCTTCTGTAGGTGTGGTCTCTCTCCTCCTCGGAACTGGTTGGTGAGGGCGTGGGCCCACCCCCAGGCCTTGGGGAGAAAATTCTCCTGATGTGTTCTGATGTTGTTGAAACAGTTCAGAAGAGAAGGGTAAAAAACCAAAGTCCCAGGAAACAAAATTCAGCTCTCTGTCTCACGCCAAGAGGGAAAAAAAAGAAACCAGCTGGCTGAAGAAAAAGCAAGCAGGGTGCTCCCTTCGTGCCTTCCGCAGTCATAAAAAACACTGAGGAGTATATCTCTGTGTCCTTGAGAAGCTGCTTTGGAAAGTTCATCTGGGTTGTTTTTTTTTTCAAGCTCAGTTTAAAGGCACAGAAAAGGCACAATATTACTTTTTGGGCATAGAGCATGATAGGGGATACACATGATAGAGTCACCCTAAGACATTAGCCTAGGTTGGAGGGGTGATGCTGAGCTGTGGGACCCCAGCTGAAGCTTTCCTCACCCCCTTTAAGTGCTGTGCATTGAACACAAGAGGTGTGTGTCTTACACTGCACCATCACCAGTCTTCAGCCTATTTTTTTTTGTGCAACGCAGGTCCATATTTCCCATGGAGAGCCCAAGTGTCCCCAGCTCTTACAACTAGGACCTCAGAGAAAAAGAGCAGGAGAGCATCTCTCAAAGGAAAGACAAAGGTGACTTGGCACCTCCGTGTGTTGCTGGCTGAAATGGAGGTAAGGGCATGGTTGTAGAATTTAGCAATGTGTCGCAAATTCAGGTCATAAACATGTTCACCTCCAGATGTGCTGTTTGCACTGCTACTGTGTGACAGCAGCTCAGGTCAGCCCTTCTCAATAAATATTTAGCCTGGATTTACTTGACTCAGGATATCAGCTATTGCTGTTTAATGGCTTTTACTGAAAATCCAGGAAGTAGAAAAAGGCTGGGTTTGCTTTGCTTCATCCTTTTTCCTCACCACTTTCCACAGGCAGGCTCTCATATAATTTGGAGCAAAACACTGGCTCTTCAAGGTAAATGAGAAAAAACAAATTCTAGAAGTACAAAAAGTCTTTCTTTGTGGAATAAGTACCCTTTAAGACCCACCGAAAGTATTTTTGAGATTTTAATCACAAAATCATAGAATATTTGACTTGAAAGGGACCCACTAGGATAATCAAATTCCAACTCCTAGCCCTGCACAGGATAACCCAAGAATCACACTATGTACCTGAGACCATCACCTAAACGTTTCTCGAACTTTGTCAGGCTGGTGCTGTGACCACTTCCCTGTGGCCTGTTCCAGTGTTCAGCCACCCTCTGGGTGAAGAACCTTTTCCTAATATCCAGCCTAAACTTTCCCTGATACAGCCTCAGGCCATTCCCTCAGTCCTATCACTGGTCACCACAGAGACGAGATCTGTGTCTGCGTCTCCTCTTCCCCTCACCAGGAAGTTATAACTGCAGTGAGGTCTCCCCTCAGTCTCCCCTTCTCCAGGATGAACAAACCAATGACCTCAGCCAGTCCTTGTATGGCTTCCCCTTCAGGCCTTTCACCATCTTTGTTGCCCTCCTTTGGACACTCTCTGATAGCTCAATACCTTTCTTACATTGTGGCACCCGGACCTTCCCCCAGCACTTGAGGTGAGGCCGTCCCAGAGCAGAGCAGAGCGGGACAATCCCCTCCCTTGCCCGGCTGGCGATGCTGGGCCTGATGCACCCCAGGACACATCAAGGTTGGAATAGACCTTTAAGACCATCAAGTCCAACTGTCCCCCCAGCACTGCCACTGTAGCCCTTAAACCACTAAACCACATCGCTCAGTGCCAGATCCAGACACCTCTTAAACACCTCCCTGCAGGGCCTCTCTGCCTTTTAGTTATAATATTGCTTGTCACAGCACAATCTCTTGTGCTTGTAGAGCCTTTCACAAGCTGCAAAAAGCACAAAGCAGCAAAATATTCACTAAATATCCTGGTAAAGGGCACACTTGTGACCGGGTCTAGGTAGCAAAGATATTTTCTTCCTTCATTAGTTCCTGCATTTCTTCAGGCACTACAGGGTGGCTTAGCACATCCACTGTTGTCTGGAAATAGTCTAATCTTTATTTGCCAAAATGATAGCTTAAAACCAGAAACCTGCCTACGAGGCATCATGTCAATTGAACAAATAATCCTGACAGTTTCCATGGCTTCTGCAAGGTTTTTCTTATTTAAAATAATAATAATAATAAAGCTGAAAGCAAGCACTGAATCTTTGTGTAACCCTATGAGGGCACAGACAATAAAATTGCTTTATATGAGTCCCTCTCTTACACTTATCTTTCTTCAGAGTATCAAAAAAAAGGGGGAAAACAATAAAACCAAATACTTTATAGACCATATAATGTAACACGAGAGTGCTCTTTCTCTCACTGATGCCAGGCTACAGTGTAAGGTTGAGAGCTGCGTCCTGTATGTAGCTTTGGAGCTGCTACTTGAAAATTTGGTTTAGTTAACGTGGTACAGATGTCTGGAGTTACCTGTATGGTAATGCTCTTGGGAATCGTTTCTTATAGAATACTACAGTATAAAATCAAGTCGTTAACTATTTGGGATGGAAATCCCAGCTCTTAAGTGTCATTAGCACAAAATCTTAAAGTAGAACAAAACTGTATGAATATGTATGGTTTGGTTGGTTTGTTTTTTCCTTTTGGTTTACAGGACAAAAAATGGGAAACAAGGTAATTAAAAACTCTCGTTGTTCTTATTGAAAGAAAAGACAACCCAAGGGTGTTAAAAGAACTTTATTTGACCTAGATAACTGAATTTTTTTTACTTTTAAAAGTATAATTTATCTCAAAATTGAAATTCTATTTGCGGTAATAGAAGCATTGAGTGGAAAATAACCTTCTGACTCTCCAAATATGTCTTAAAAAATGGGCACTTGCAGATCTCACCCCTATCTTCTTACCACTGCCTCTAGTTTCAGTCAGAATCACCATGAATTTCCCATGTTGACTGTATGGGACATCTGAGAGGGCCTGGCATTTTTGGGAAAAGTATGGCATATCAGAGAAGACATCCTTTCAAAAGAGCTTGTGATCACTTAGTTACACTTTTAAGTAATTATCGTAGTTTCTTTGACTATACACTTCCTCTTCTTGTTCTTTCCCTTGGAAGATAAATATCCATTAATAACATGTACACACTGTATGGGGACAGAACAATAGCTTCCCATGAGGTCTTGAAATGCTTCATAAAGTGTTTGCCCTCAAGCTGTCTGATGTGTTTTGCTGGGATTATTCTTTGCTGTCTGTAACATCATTGCTGCTGAATCCCTGGATGCCTCAAACGTGGAACTCTGGGACATGGGAGGTGAGAGGATATTTCATGCTCTTCTGGAAGCTGTTTTGGTGTGAAAAGAAATGGGACAGATTCACCCATTTCCACTATTTTATGATCCCGTGTATAGGAAAAGATGTTGATAGCACAGCTCAAGAGAAAAATATGTTCCTCGGTAGCGCATCCCTCCAACATTGGGCAAGAGTAGGATTGAGGACATTTCCACAGACTTGTTAACAAATTACTTTCGGAGGAGAGACATGTTATGCCTGTGCTTCTGTTTTTCATCAGTGGAGAAACTCTAAGGCTTGTTTGCTTTTTTTTTTTAAATCTGAATTTGGACAGAAAGTACTCTGGCATAAATATCAAGCTGGAAGGAGTTTTTAGGGTGGTCCCTTATGATTCTTCTATTTCCTGCACAATTTTTAGCAGAGAGGTCAACTGCTTCTGTGGCAAAAAGCACAAAGTTAGGACATGACAGTGCTTAATTTGCAGCAGATCTTAAGTGTCTCCTTCATTTCTGATGATGAAAGTCAGTGAGTTTTCCCACATCTTTTGTTTCATTAGGTTATTCTCAGTGCTCTGGGATGAAGGCTTCCAACCAGTAATCCTCTAGAAATAGAGAGGTTCAATTTGCCACCCAGATGCAGCTCTAGCAGTAGCTTCTTTGCATTTTTTTGCTGACAAGATAGTATCTTCACCTGTGGAAAAAAACCTGAAAATTTTCCAGAATGACAGCGCAGAAAGGAATCAAACTTGCAGTTATTACAGGCAAATGTCAGTACAGCAACCTCTGTTTCACTGATGGCAAACGAAAGGTAAATATTGTGAATGATGGGTTTGTTTGAAGGGCTGAAATGAAGCTTTGCTCTGACTCTTCAACGTGGCTTCATTTCCAGGCAGGGGAAATCTTGGCCCATCCTGAGAGGTGCACCAAGAGCAGCTTAGGAGACTGCAAGGAAAGCCAGCCTCAGAAGTGTGATTTTGTCACTCCTAGGTCCATTCCACAAAGAGAAACATTACTCAGAAGGTGCTGCTGGTGTTTGAGGGGATGGATTGTTTGTGAGCATCTTCTTACTGCCTTTGTTGGGTCCAGTGCTGATCTGTAGCTGTTATAGCCTTACAAAATTCTTCCAGCAGCACCAGACCAGTCTGAGTGGCTTTTAAAGGAGATGTGGTAGAGTAATAGGGTCTTTGTTTGGCACGTTTCTGTGGAACAGCTTGCATCCACAACCAAATCAATTCATTTACTTGCTTTCAGTCCATGTTCTCATCTCTTTAAAATGGGCACTATAATGCTGTCTCATTATGCAGACTTTATGGGAAAGGTTCAGTAATCATTATGAAAAGGTCAGATGCTTCTGTGAAGGACACCTATAAATGAGTCTATAAATAAATAGTCTGGAAGCCTTTAGGAGAGGCTAACAACTTATTTATCTTTTATCCTGCTGGTTGCAAGGGATTTATAAAAGCAAGAGCATACTGCTAATTAGTTTAATGCTGGAATTTTGGTTAGGGGGCACTGAGACACTGCTGGGTGTAGCAGTTAGCTTGATATGACACCTGACCAGCACTTGGCTCATACCAATGCACAGTGTGGCTCCACGAGATCTGTGCTGAGCCTCGCTGGGGACTGTGTTTCTTAATTGGGAAAGGATTGTGTTTATTGTGATGATACTCACTGCTAAATATATCATCAGCAACGCTGTGGCACCACTTTTTTCCACTTGGCTTAGAGGAGAAAAGCGACTCTTAGTAATGCTTTTTATTGACTAGTCTGAGTGCTGCTGGTTGTTTGGTTAGCATTCAAAAGTGTCAGCTCTGGGCTTGAAGCTGTCTAGCAAAAAGCTGGTTTCACTGCACACTCCCATGATGTTTAAGGCAGGTAATAAGAAAAACCTCATTTGCTTTTGAGATCATTATATTTTTATGGGAGAAGACCCTCCTGATCTGCCTATATACCAATGGGATGGATACTTTTGTTTGCCGCCTGCCTGTGCAACAGGTTTTGGCTTCGAGAGAAAGGTCTGGAGTAGAGCACAAAGAGAATTCTGTGGGGTGGCAAGAGATGGGGGAAGTCCTGGGGTGGCTGAGGGGATGCCTCTTTGAAAGGCTTCTCCCTTGGGCAGCTTGTTTAATTGCTTCAGTATTGCCTAGCTTTTTGTCACATGAGGTTCAGCACTTCCAGCTGCAGAGAAGCCGACAGTCTCAGTGTGGAGGTTCTGAGAGCCTCTGGCACACGATCCTTGACATGCAGCTCCTTAGGAGATCCATCCAACTCCTTGATCTCTGGCTGCAGACTGAAGCACAGAAAAAACACTTGAACTTGACTGTAGGACATAGAGTGCCCCCTTCCTTTTCTCTCTGACTAAGGAGACTGGACTTATAAAGGGTATTCAGTCCCAAAGCATTCTGATGCTTCTGAATCCAATCTGCTCCAGGTTGCAAATCTGCTTAGTCCTCTGACTGTTCCCTGTGCCACATAGTTTAACGCCAGGTAAAGAGATAAGTCAGTTATTCATTGTCCTACCCTCATCTGTCTTCTGAAAGAATTGAGCCAGGCTGCATATTTATTTTAAATCTGGTTTAAATATCCAAGTTAAGAGACCGGCCTTTTTCTTTGACAGCCTGATCCCACCTGGGTTTGCTTTTATCAGCGTTCTGAATGGAATAGGGCTCAAACACTCAGTGGCTTCATGACAGACAGTCTCATTTCTGCCTGCTGGGCTTGCACAGGATGGTACTGGGTGTTGCACTCTTTGCAGATTTAATGATTGCAACCTCTCTTCTGTTGCAGCCCTTGCTTTCAGAGGGAAACACATGCGTGTGTCCAAGAAGAGAAAGAGCAGAGACTACTTAAAAAGGGAAATGCCCTGATGCACTAAGAAAAGAAAAAGTGAAGCTGCAGACTTTGTTCCTCAGTGCAAGATGACCCATCTCAGGAAGGCACATTTGGTAAGTAGCTCTGTCTTCAGACCACTGTCTCGTTTGAGTATCTCAGCATACAAAATATTCTCCTACTTTGGCATTTGCTCTAGTTTGATGAGGCTGGAGAGAACTGCAGGGCAACCCCTTTCTCTGATGGCACACTGAGACATTCAGCCCAAGAAACAAGAGAATGCACGCTACAAGAATATAGAGGAGCTACAGCAAAAGATGCAGCTGAAGAGCACCTGCATTCAGGAGGGTTCCCAGCTGGTGCTAGAGGAAAGCATTAATATGTTACCACATTGCGGAGTAGTCTAGCATCTGTCTCCTGAGCACCCAGGGCAAGCTTACGGTTGGGGTTCAGTTTCTACAGAGGGGCATTGCCTGAATTGAGGTAGCTGTATGTATTGATTGAGCCACGTGAGAGCTGTTCTATCGGCACATCCAGCAGAGCAGTTTTACTCAGTGTCAGATGCAGCAGTATCTGCTGGACTCCTCCCTTTGCAAGAAAAACATAGGGCTGAAAAGAGCCTAAGCTTGGGCCCTAGCAAGCTCCTGCAGTGTTCACTGTGTGTTGTCTTTCAGTGAGATAACGGACTGCATCTTCAGAATCATTTGGTCATTTGACCTCTTTCTTTTTCCCTGGAGGTCTTCTCTTCTCCTCCAACCCCCCTGCCCCAACCCAAATCCTTTTTTCCACAAGAGACTTCTCCATTTTACTTCACGCCAACCTTCTGAAGATTGTTGAGCCGTGTATGAGGTGGGACAAGCTGAAGTAGAGCGTAGATGGAGACATTCTGGATAAATACATCACGAGGTTCCTCAGAAGCTTACAGCAGTTCTCTCCACCCTTTCTCACAGGGGTTTTGCCTGTTTCTTCTGCAGCTTATTCTTAGTCCAGAGCAAGAAGATAACTTTTCTTTGCAACTTTAATCATCACTGAGGAGAGTTGGATCTTCGCTGGAGCGAAACAACACATTTTTGCAAGCAAAGAAAAAAGGTGCTCTGATGACCACTAGAATTGACTTTCAAGCAGAACAAAACGGTTTTGTCAACCTGAGGCTGTTTTACTTTGGGAATCTCTAACAACGGGGTTTATAGCCTTTGCCAGCCGAAATATTGTCAGTTCTTCAGGCTCTGTTTCAGGCATTAGTATGCGTGCAAATGAGAGTTTTCCAGATCAAACTTCACACCATATAAAAGTATATGGAGCCGGGGTAGACAGGACATAGCATTAGCTAGACTTTCATTTACAGTGTGTTATAGTTGTAAGGATCATTCATTCAAGCCCAGATTTTTGCTATTTTCATTACTGCCCAGGTGCTCTCCTGGAAAATATTCACCTAAGAATTTCACCTAAAGAGCTACTTAGTTAATATGTATGTATCTCATTTTTCCCCCTAGTAAGCTAGTGAAATAAGAGCAGTTTCCTCAACATCTTTCCTGTGTGAAGTTGTTTTTCCTGCAGTACCAGCAAGACATTCCATCACTCTTCATTTATGTTTCCCCTTTTTGAAACAGGCGTTAAAGGGTTGGCTCGCTAGGCAGATTTTTAACAAGGATAAATTCAGCTGTACACATGAAGATGGCAGATACTGAATAAGGAAATGCTATCCCAGATCAGTGTCTCACTGTCCAAGCTGTGGCTTGGCTATGGGAGTTGCCAAGTAGCTCCCATCAGCCAAAGTATTTTTAAATAAATGATAATATTTTTTTGTCTCAAGTTAAATGATGACCAATTTGGTGCTGGCTGACATTTATATTTGCAGTCCTTTCAATTTTTAAGAAAGAGAATTTTTTTTTACATTTGCTAATGGAGGAGAAGTAGGGATCTTTGTTCTACAAGCGCCTGCTCTAGACAGAATATTCATCTCTATTTATATTTCTTCTTTCTACAATGGGCACAGATATTTTTGTCTCATTATTCATAGACTTCAGAGGATTAAATAAGCAATAATGGTGAACAGGCCAGATTTCTTATTTGGAGTTTCCAGATCAACAAGGCAATGAATAAATAGGACAAGCAGATTTAGCCAAGGCTTACAGTGTATTAACTTCATCTCATTTCTCATTAGTTTGGTACTGAGCTTGTCTTATAGTCTGCTGCAGTCGTACTGTATATAAAAATCTGCTCTCAAAAGCAAGTTAGTAGTTTCTGGGATTTATAAATATTGATGGCTGAATGTGGCTCCCGTGTGTGTCATGACATTTCACACTGGAAAAGAAGAAAGATGCAGCAGCTGTGCGCATCCCAAGATCCCTTGCCACCAGCCTTTTTTCCTCTACTGTTCAGCCTTTCTTTTCCACCCTCCTGAGAACAGAGACCTCTTTCTTTTTTCATGGGTTTGAACCTGCTTGGGAAATGAACATTTTGCACGCATAAAGGCTAATAGCTAACTGGTAATTTTAGGCTACTCTTGTTAAAAACCCCACCTCTTACATGCACCTTTGTGCTGTGCCCTCAGGCATGGTCAGAGGTTATGCTCTTCCATGTCTTGGATGGAAGTGTCAGAGCTGTAATGGCTCCGTTCTGTGAATTAGCTGCTCAAATTCTTTCTCAGTCCTGGAAATAAACAATAGGTAGGTCTTGTGTCTCTAAGAAGTGAAGCACGCACCTTTCTGTCTCTGCAAAGATCATCAGGTTTAAGAGAACAAAACAGAAGATATTTGCATGTATCTTGCATACTTACTGAAATGGAAGTGATACTGTTCTTAAAAGCAGAGGTGTAGAGAGCAATCCAGGCTATTGATTTTTGAACCAAGCCCTTTTGTTCCAAGGGAGAAAGTAATTCATTCTTACATTAGGCTGTGGTTACATTAGATATCGGAAATTTGTATAGCAAGACAAAAAGGAATTGCTGCCCTAAAACTTATATAAGTTTGTGTCTTCTCTGGAAAAATCCCTGGGTAGCTGCAGAATTGGTGACATCTCATCAGCTCTGAGCAGGAATTGTCCCAAAAGAGAGTTCTTGAGTGCTCTGTCATGCAAGTTTGCAGTTTGGACAAGAGCAGCTGAACACTGGTCACTGCCTGACAACTGCCTGTGCTGCAGCTTCCTCCCGTAATGAGCAAGTCTGAGTGTTTTGTATTTTTGTGGTTTTATGTGTCTCTGTCTCCACAGCTCTTGTAACATTGTCTTGCTGTGGAAATCTGCTGTTACAACAAATGCTGTACTAACTGGAGATGAGACGTTTTAGGAAGCAGCTCTGCTTGTACTATGATAAATGAACAGAAGGGCTATTTCGTAGTGGTTTTTTGGGGAGAAAAAAGAAGTCGTGTTTCCCCTCACTCTCTCTATTTTTGAAAAGAGTTATCTTTATTTCTTCTTGGTTTGTTGTTTTGTTGGGATTTGTGGGGGGTTTTTTTCTGACTGCTAGACCACCAGAGCAGCCCAGTATTTGGGAAATTTTCCCAGAGTATGTTGACACAATCAGCTTGTTGTCTGTCAGTGTCCACAGCTGCTGTGCTGGAAAGGGAAAGGGACCTCCTTATTATTCACTGATGGTTTCTTGAATGCTTAGAGGCAAGGATTCCCAATTTTCCTGTCACCTAGCTCCTTCATTTATTCTTCTGAGGAGAAAGCAATCTTATTTGGGAGATGTAAAGGGGATATAATGGGGTAGAGTTGGGATAGTTCTTTTCTCAAGGTAATCCCACCCTATTGTAAGACATATTTTCACATGGGCGAACGGGGAAGAGTTTTCTTGCCCAAATACTGCTCAGCAGCGTGGCGTACACAACATTTTAACATCTTTAACTGGCTGACAAAATAGGGGTCTGCTTTTGTCTCCTATAAAAAATGCAGCCTGGATCCAGAGACAGAGACTGGCATTTGTTGTCCCCTCTTGTCACACATCTGTGTGCATATATACTTGTTTCTGTCCCTACTTAATTACGATTAAACCCAGTGCCTGGATGCAACCCAAAAGTCTCACACATGCTCCTGTGAATTTTATGAAACTAGGGGTCCGGATGGAAAACAACTGCCCTGCTGAGGAAAGGCCTTCCAAATTCATGCTGTGTTAGACTTTGGGGAAGCCGTATAGTGGAGCTTCTCAGGTCATAGGATACATTAGCTCTGTGGAACTCAAAAACCTACCTGTTGGGAGTGTTTGGTTTTCAGACTGCCAACAAACCCCTAAAATCAATTAGTTGTGCAGCTCTACTTGCAGTACATATTTTCCTGCTGTTCACAGGTAGAAGCTATTTTCTGTTATCCCTAATTATTTTTACATTTAGCTTTTCCTGCTGGCTGAGGCAGGCATTGCTTTTTGTGCAGGAATTAGATCCCAGGTACCTTCTGAGTTTTTCAAATCTGCTGTAAACTGCTCTGAATACCTTCAATGGTATTTGTTTGTGTCTAGTACACTTGATGAGGAAGGAGAAAGGCTGACAACTGCTTAATCTTCCCCAAAAACTTTGGCATCCCACTTTGGGGTAAGTAGAAGTCCATTTCTTCTTCTTCCTATGGCCAGAGGTCCATATTTCTTAGATTCAAATGGATCTTCGCAGTTCAGCTCAGAAAGCAGGAAAATGTGATTGTTGGGTTACACTGATTTTAGTACATGGTGTTTATACTTGTTGGTGTATGCCTGTGCGTTGCAATCTGTTGTAAGATTGATCCAGGACTTTACATTTCTCATTGGGTTAGCAACTGGTCCATCACCTAAGTTTCAGCCTACCACAATTTCTTAATGTTAAGCATTTTCCTTTGTTGTTGAGATCTTCTGTGGTGTGTGGGGTGTAGCTGTTTCACAATGGGGAAGCGATGCAAGGCTGGGTGCTAATTTTCCAGCAGTTATCACGGCACTAAAGGTTGGATAACCCAAGCAAAATTCACCATCCTGTGGCTGTGTCTTTTGCAGACCGTTGTCGTGCTAAGGAAAATGGCATAGAGAAGAATGTTTCCAGTTAATTTGATATGTTTTCCCCAAAACCTCATCCATCAGTTTCTTTATTTGCCAGGCTGAAGAGGATCATCCTCATCACCTCTCACTCTCCTCCTGCCACTTGCTCCACTTTTTCCTCATCTACCTAACTCCTTTTTTGCTGTCCTCAGCTTCCTGTCCCTAATAACATCTCTCTGCAAAGTGATTTCCCAGGAAGGAGACGGCACATTTTGAGGCTCATGCTAAGCTGCCCAGTGGCTTCCCCGTTGCTCAGCAGGACACAGGGCATGGGGAATTGCTGAACTCTTCTACTCAGCCCCAATTTTCACAGTTTGCTCCAATTCATCTGAGAGATTTCTACCCTCCCTTCCAACTCAGTTGAAACCAGGCGAGCAGCTCAAGTGCTGTTAAGAGGAACCTTTCAGAAAGGCACAGTGCAACCATGCAAACACACACACTTAGAAAACCTGGGCCAGAAACACACTGTTCCACCTAAAGGGTGAGAACGTAATAGGATGTTCTCCACCCCAGCAGAGTGTTTCAGGATGATGTGTGAGAGCAAAATTGGAAGCTCTATCTCTGCCCTGTCCAGTAGCTATCCTAGAAGCAGATAATTTGGTAATTTCATTCTTACAAGTTCAGCTCCCCTAAATGACCTTTAAAATTTATTTGCTTCATTTACTTGGGTTTTAAGAGATTATGCTTAAGTAATGCTTCGCCGCATTTAATGTTTTGTTGTATTTTAATTTAGTCTGTAATGATAGTCTATATTAAATAATAGTAGCAACAGCTGAAATTATTAATCAACAAAAGATGACAGATAATACATATTAAGTTCTCTGTGTATTTTGAATCATTTGTCTCCCAGGTAACATAAGAAGAATGTTAAATCCTACTGGAACACATTCCTCGGCTGATGTAAATCGGCAAATGTACAGCAGCTGAATTTCTGGCCCATTATGTTTTTCTATGAAAGATGTCTTTGCCTTCTGAGTATTAATTATCCATGATTCTTTTACTTTTCTTGTTTTCTGCCTTTGCAGGTGCTGCTAATTCTCTCAATTTCTTCCAGAAATGGGAAAATTTATCTATATTAGGAAATGTGTTCTTCCTTTCTTCAGTAAGCTGCATTTTCATTTTTGGCATCCATATTTAAATCCTAATGCACATAAAGATATGAATGATGTGGGTTTTACTGCTGACAGTTTTAAATCCTACCATCCATCAGCTGCATAGACAGCTTAACCCCTTCATGTTCTGGCAGAAGACCATGTATTGTTTTGTAAAAGATGACCATGTCACACACTGCACAGATGTCTCTGTAAACAAACTGCCCCCATCTTCAAGTCCCAAAATTAAATCAGGTAATAAATGATGCAGTAAGACTGGGTACTGGAGGGGGGATAAGGGGAAGGCTCAGACTCCCTTACCCCACAGCCTGCTGGCACTGGCAGATGCACCAAAAGCTCCCACCCAAAGGGATGCAGTTGAAGAGGTTCCTTTCCCCTTCCCTGATCCCCCTTTCAGAAAAGCTCAGGGCAAAGCCCACAATTTCTGAGCTCTGGAATAACTTCCCATGTCCCGCTGCTGTATGTGAGGGGCATTTCGAGCACAAGTGGGTTGCATGCCAGGGCATGGAGCATCCCATGCTGCTCCAGAGGAATGCTTCACTGGTGACCTGCATCCAGCAGGCATGATTGGAGCCACAGCAATGGGAGAAACACCCTCCCCACAAGCCTGTGTGTGCGATTTGCCACCTCTCAGTATTTCCCTCAGGAGCTGTAGCCTGGGTTGAACAGGGGAGAGGGTTAATCCTTCTGTCTCTACAAGAGTTTAATTGGAAGGGAATTGTCTTTGACTTAATTTCCTCTCTTGTCTCCGCTCAAGCCTAGTGGATCAAAAGAAATGCAAATTGAAAGATAATATTTTGGATGTGCCTGATTTTAAAGCTGAACATGAATAATCTTTCATTCCTCTGACTTAATGTCTGTATCATTTTTGTCACAAAAGTCTTGAAACAATGAGTATTTCCTTCTGTGACAAAAAGAATTTACTTTTCATCAAGAGAGGAAACCTGAGTGATGCTCTCACGGCATTAAAACACAGCTACAAATTAACTCATGTTATCAAACCTGGCATTATCCTTTACAGTAAAATACCATATGTTTTATTTTATAATGAGAGGGCAAAGACCCAGCTACTACAAAGTATCAAGCTACTGCATGTTGGGTGCCACTATATTGCAGAGTTTATTCACAAAAAAATTCAATTGGCTGATTATTAGATTATTGGTTAATGCAATTTAGTATAAAACCCTTCTTTTCCTTTTTCTTTCCTCTCCCTTTCTTTCATTGTTGTTTTGAATTATAGCACTAAGTAAGTATTTTTCAAGTGGTTAACTTAAGTTTGCTTTCCAACATCTCTTTATTTGTGAAGAAATGAATTCAAAGGTTCTGTTTTCTTTTTAGTGCTTGTGAAAATGAAGGATAGTTGTGCCTGCACTACAAGAAGGGTGATTTAGGTAAATGTCTCTAAGGCAGCTTGAGTCAATTTAGCTTAGACTCGCCCTGAAATTCTCTATTGCTTTGCTGCAAACCTTCCCAAGAGAAAAGATTTACTCTTGCTGAGCTGTATTGGAGTAGAAGGTAGTTTTGTTGGTGTCCTACATTATGGCTGACAAAAAGGGTAGAGAAAAATGCTACACTGAACCACATCAATGGGGAGGAGAAAAGATTTACTCACTTTTTCTTCCCATGTTCATCTTGGGGTGACGGATGTCAGTTGTCATCTCTAAAATTCACATCAGACTTACCCAAGAAATCTATAAGGATTTTTTTTATTGATGGTTTTCCAAGAATTCCTCATTTTTGAAACACACATGAGAGATTTTTCCACAACTACTTGACTGCAGATACTAGAACCCTACATTTTGGCTGACACATTGGTAGAATAATGCCCAGGCCTACATTCAGCCCTAGCTTGGGAAGGCCTAAACATGAATTTATAGATGGAAAAAAAACCAAACCTGCCTACTTCTCTGCCATTCAGACCAGTAGCCCTGAGAATGTGTTCCAGGTCTGTACCATGGAACATAAGGGAAGGCAAAGTCCTGAGACAAAAACAAAGGGAGAAGATGCAAGGGTAAATGCTGTTTTTCCATTACCAGGGCACTTATTCATAGATTGGGAGAAATAAGTTGTGCCCACTCTTGGAACAGAGCCATTCCTTTGCTCATGCAGAGGCATCTCTCAAGCCAGCTGTGCTGCCTCTGAGTTGCTTGTTATCAACGCTTACAAGTGTGGGGGAAAGCAACAAAATCATGACAGTGATAAATGCTGCTTCTTTACACACTCACATGGTGCCGGCACGGTTTGTGGTCCAAAAGCCCCACTGTGGTCTGGCTCTGAGTAAACAGAGTTATTAACAGTCACGGGAGGCTGAGAGATTGGAGGTTCGAGCTGACCAGTTGTTACAGAAAACCAGCAGATTCCTTCTCTTCTTCTTCCTTTTGATTTTTTTCCCAGGCTCCTTTTATTGCTTAATCTTTCACACACCAGAGAAGAGCACTGCTATTGTCTGGCGGCTAAAAGCAAAATCACATAAAGGAGGAAGAGAAAGGAGAGTAAAACAAAGCTGTCTCTCGCCCCCAGCTCGTTAACAAACGCAGCAAGCCATCCCATAGGCACACCAGGTAGTGCCCCTGGGCTGGCACAGTGCCCATCTGTGCCATCTGCTGAGTATCAAACCTTCCTCTGCTTCCCGTCGCGTAGAACCTGCTGCAGCCAGGCATTGCTTTCCTGCTGGAATCACTGCAGCACACAGCCAGCCCAGGTTAGCAGTTTGATAGCTTTTGCTGCAAAAAAGGGGAAGGAGGGGAGGAGGGTGCATTACCTCTTTCTATTTTCGCAGTTGTAATCTCTGCTATGGTATTTGTGAATGTAATAGGACATTTCTCTAGCTATTTATAACAGGTCAAGGCAAGTGTCCTGCTTCCCATATGCCATCTCACTGAAATGGCTCTTTTTGTTTGCTGAGTACAACTTTAGGTGCAGGTTAGTGAGACAGCCACATTGAAGTCATTGACGTGATTACTGGGTTGAAGCAGAACAATAAATAAAAATATGTTGTGTATACTATGAGATGCAGGACTCAAAATGACAGGCTGTCATATAAAAGCGGGAACGAAATAGGAAACTGAGACCCAAAAAAAAGGCAGCAGTAAAAAGCTCTGTATTTTATTCCATGTCAGATGGTTTCTTTTCTATCTAAACTGGCATGTTTCCTAAAACAATATTGTTTAAGGAAACAGCTGGTCCATCAGAATGTTTTCCTTCTGCTGTGTATCATCTGCCCAGCGTTTTTCTCTGATCAGAAAGGTAAAGAGTATGAGAACAGAGGAGGTTGAAGGAAGAAACATTCCATTCCTCTAAACAACAATGCAGCAGCTCCAAGCAAAGTCATAGAACTACAAGAGAAATTCACTAATAAGTTAAGCATTGATATTTTCAGAAGGAGAAAATACATCCCAAATATAATAATTTTCTTTCAGGTTTTACCAGGCCACAGCATCAAGTACTTCAAATCAATAAGAATGTTAAGACTAGTGTCTGAGATTACAGTAAAGCCATCTAATTTCCACAGTGCAAGGAATTTCCAACAAATTTTGTGAAGTTCATAAATCTAGAAGTCTTCCATGTGAACAGAATCTTGTTGTTCTAGTCTTAGAAATTGAAAATATATGATGGTACAAAATGTTTTGAAATATCATGTGACTGTCCACTTGGATCAGATGCTGTTAAAAAAGCCTGTTAGGGTTGGAAAATTAGGTTTTAGTTCAACTTCTGCTGGTCTATGTTAAAGAAGAGTTTGATTTAGAAGCCCTTCTTTCTAAAAAAACCCAATCTTTTTTGGGGCAGTGCCCTATTTCTCCACAGAAGAGTTTAATTTCCAGTCTCATAAACCTGGGTTCTTCTGAGAACTCTCACCTCTGGCATTTTAGTTTTTGGGGTTTATTTCGACTTGCAAAGCTGGGAATCTTGGAGACACATCAAAATTAAAAGCAGGATGGGCAAAAGAGGTGTTTTGCCAGGAATAGTGCAAGTTTTATGTGACGTTACTTTTAGATTGCTTTTCTCTCAACCTGAATGGGCTCACTATACTTCAGAGCACTTGCAAGAATAGCTCATACATTGATATGTGATGTTGGGTTTGAAGTGTTAGGCAGACACCCTAATAAATAATGTGATATTTAGAGAGTATGAACGCTGAGTGACACCTAGTGAGTTATTAACTTTTATTTTGCTCATTTTGCCATCTGTCTTTCTTGCTAAGCTTCTCGTTATGTCAAATGCAGATCCAGTAGTTTAGCTGATTTTGTTCTGAAGCAGCTCTGATGGACCAAAACCAAAGTTTTCAAGGCAATCTTGCCAAGTTTGCCAGTGCTGATCTGGAAGTCAAATACCCAGGTGTTTTGAAGGGTGAAAATGCTGGAAACTGAGTATCTTACTGAGAGTTTTGAGTTCCTTTCAAAACCTAGCATTCATATTGCCACCTCTCCCTGAGATCCTTTGAAGAATACAGTTCTAAATGTGTATGTTGAGCATTTAAAAATTAGCCTTTGGGTTCTTTTTGGAAACAACTCTGCAGCTCTTTTGAACAGAGTTAAGGTAACTACTGCATCCCCTGAACTCTACTGATATGTTGCCGACAGATAGGAAAAAAAGCCATCAATGCCTTGCATCAACACTTGATTGCATTCGACTAAAGCACACATTTGCTGGAAGCATGTACTCCAAAAACCATGCAGATGTAATTTTAAAAATGTTGAAATGAATTAGCTTGAGCTTTTTACTTTTTCTAAAATACAAGTCAGTGCTTTTATATTTAAAAAACGTCATTTCTGTTTCAAGTGATTTGTTAGAGACTGTAACCAAAGCCAAAGAACAGCTGTTCCACACAGGCACAGGAAAGAAACTCTTGTCTTTTCCCCCAAAATACATGGAAAACCCATAGTTTCTGATCTTGCTACAGCTGATTTATTACAATTTTAACTTGGCAATCTAAAGTAATACGTCACAGACTTACATTGCTTTAGTTTTACCAAAACTCTTCCTCTTACATAGCCTGGTATCAACTAAAGTTGGGAAATATTTTCCAGAGCAGGATGACAGCATCAGAATCCCCTTGACTCTGCCGTGGCAGCCACTGCTTGGGCTGGACACCCAGATGGAAGCAGCCCCAGGAAAGGGTGCTCAGAGGGTTCCTGCAGCTGAAGAAAGAGCCTACACCAACCCTAGGGCTTGCCTGTGGATCACCACACTGCTTTTGGAGGAGATTTTTAAGAAGTTGTGTGACTTCAGACTCAAACGATTACATCATGGTGAAATCAGGTACTGCAGTTACTGTGGAGAGGCACAGCATTTGTTCTGGGGTAACTAGAAATAGTTCACTTTTTCCTTTTCCAGGGAAAATTTCTCTTCAGCCTGACTTAAAGAATTCAGTTCACTATCCACCAAGGGTTTCCGATTGCACATTTGGGGGTTGCTGCTTTAGGTTTTGCCCTTTTTGTGTGCCACCTCCAGATATTTCTTTTTGAACCCGCTGGCATGCAGTACTCCAGCATGTCTCATTTTTCCTGCCTCTTTCCTAGGCAAAACTGCTCATCAAACAACCAGAATTTGCAGTTTCCATCTGCCCCAAGCCGAGCCTTGGGCTGTAGGAGTAGCTGCAGGCTGCTGATCTCCTAAGAAGCACAGGATTTGGGGTCTGACTGTGTCACAGTGCCAAGAGTATTTATCTCATTTTGGTAAGTACGTGCAATGTGGACACAGATGTAGCTTTTATGTAGCCCTCCTTTAGGTGAACATCTAAAGTTCTCCAAATGCTGCCTTGAGCCTATGATTTGGGTGAGTACATCCCATAACAGTCTTGGTCTGTGCTGGAAATGTTCATATAGTAAAATCTACTCAGGATTTCTACTAGTTGTGCTGGACTTGGTAGATGGTGGTGTGTGGAGTGTGCAGACTGAGCGGAGTTGTGTGAGGGTACTTGGGCTGACCTGTTCTAACTTCAGAGCTGTGCATGGAATTAAATGCAGCAGGGAGAGCTGCAGGGCTCCTTTTCCTAAATGCTAGAAGTCCTTCTCATCAGACATGGGGAAGCTGGAATTGCTCTATGGCCCCCTGTACTGATACAACACCGTTTCTAACATTTAAACAACAGTTTAATTTTTCTGGGGAGAAAATGTCTCTAAAATTTCTGGGGGAGAAGCAAAGTAACCCTTCAGAAAACTGCAGATGGAAAGCTTGCATTTATGTAAAATGGAAACATGCTGTGATTCATTGGAGAAAACCTATATTTTCTTGCCAATTATAACAATATTAGGTAGCAGTGAAGGTTTCCAAGGCAACCTGGCCACGGGTGCATTCATGTGGAGTGTGTGTGACTACCTGCTTTGTCAAGCCAATGGATGCATGTCAGAAGGTGGTGTGTGGGGGGAGTACAGATCATTTCATCAATCTAAGCTACAAAAACTATTTAAAAGCAGAGGGTTTGGGGCTTCTTTTTTTTTTTTTTTTTTTTTTTTTTTGTTTTTTTGTTTTTTTGTTACTTTATCTTCTTTTTC
>VZTD01006000.1:2527684-2793563 GCA_013397725.1 Rhagologus leucostigma
ATTTAAAAAGAGGGGTTGGTGTTTTTTTTTTTTTTTTTTTTTTTTTTTGGGTGTATGTCTGATTGTGACGAGCATTTCACTGCTTTTCTAGAATAGACAAGACATAGGAATAGGTAAATGTGTGGGAGCCAGTCTGAAGACACCTGGCTGGTGGGGTGTCCATGGTTAGAGGGGGTCTTCTGGGCAAGGTAGTGCGAAGTCTGCTCACACATTCTCTGCGGATGTAAACAAATGTACAGCATCTTCCCCGAATTAACTTTCTTCTTCCTTTTGCCTGAACTGACACCAGCCTGTATTTCCCAAGGTGCTAAACCAAAGGAGTTCTTTCAACACCTAGGTTTCTTGCCTTCAATTGCAGTGCTTGGTACCGTCTTCTCTTTTCCTGCCCCTCATTCCTCTCCAACACATCTTTATGTGGTGTGTTGGAGCTTTCCTGGCCTCTCCAGCTGTCCTGTGAAGCACAGAGAGCAAAACACAGTGTGGTCCTCCCGTATGTTTTCTTCAGGCCATCACTCTTTTTCCCTCGGAAGAATCATTGCAGTTAAATGTTGTATGAGGACCCTGCTGTCAGTCTCCAGGGAATTCACTGCCTTGTCTTTGACCTTTTAAAAACTTCCAAGAACCACAGATTAGGTTTGTTTAGAAAAAAAAAATGCATCAGTGCTGCCCGATACCTGATACAGCTGTCAGGAAAATAAAAAAACAGCCCCATAGCCACCCAAGGGAACTGAGAAAGGAACATGGGTCATGTTCATCAGTCTTGACTGCTTTCCAGATTGCCAAGGCAGCTGTGACACAGCCATGATGTAGGGCAGTCCATCCCTCACTTTAGCTGGTCAGGTAAGCTGAGCCTGCCAGTCTGAGCTGACATTGGAGCAGGGCAGATCACCAGGGGATGCAGCTGTAACCTGAGATTTGGTCAAGAGTTTCCACTGTTCTTCAGTAGCAATCCCCTTTCCAAATTAGTTTTGCTTCAGGAAAAGGAAGAGAGGATTCCCAATTATCTTTCTCTAAACCAAAACTGTTGCAGTAGTGAGTTCACTGTAGCTTTGCAGCTTCCCCTGGGAATTAAAAACAGTCACAGGGAGGTGTTCAATGAGCGCTTACTCAGGTATAGAAAAATGCCAGTGTGATCCCTGCTGGCTCTGGCGTGAGGGCTCCAACCACACTGAAACTCTGGTGATGTGCACAGCCGTGTTCCTTACTCAGTGCTGCTTTCAGAGTAGCCACGGCAGCTGCTGTGTGCAGCCAATGTCAATCACACCCTGAGCACCCGGAAGTAAGCTGGAGTGAGAAATTAATATGCTGGTGCTTAAATTATTTTACCTAACCGTTGCCTTTTACCATGGATTACAAAAGGTCCTCTGTGCATGCAGATGTGCGTGCTCACACACATCTAACTCGGCTCAAAGCTCACACTTCTGTGCAGTGAAAACTCACCCAGCTAACCAAGCCAGGAAAATGTACCCATCTACCTTCCCAGAGATTTTCCTCTGCCCTGCCTGTCCTGAAATTTTAGGTATAAGCCTGTTTTTTCCTTGCTCATGGGCAAGGGAAGATAAAACTTGGAAAGAGTCTGTCTAGATTGTGTCCTTTCGGTACCTAAAAGGGGCCTGCAAGAAAGCTGGAGAGGGATGTTCTACAATGGCATGTAGTGATAAGAAATGCAGAAATGGTTTTAACCTGACACAGAGTAGGTTTAGATTGGATATTAGGAAAAAATTTGTTACTGTGGGGATGGTGAGGCACTGGAGCTGGTGTCTCAGAGAAGCAGTGGGTGCTCCATCCCTGGACATTTATAGAGGGCATCTAAAGGTGGCAGTAGCTCTTAAACATTGAATAAGTTAATGGATACTCGGGCCCAAGTGATACAGGTGCTCCTGACATTTAAGTCTGGTGTTTGAGGCTCTCAATCACCTTAGTGTCCCACATTATTTGGTATTTTGGGTTCCAGAGAAAGATGCATCAAGCTCTTGCCTCTGGAGGCAAAATCAAACACAGGATTGAATTACCTTTCCCTTTTACAGTATGGGACACTTGACAGAACTACAGAAATCCCATTTGAAAAACGATAGCTGTTGATTTTCTGCTTGCTGAGAATTATTAGTATTTTTTCTATCCTGCAAAACCAGCCATTAAATCAGCAAAATGCTTTGGCATTAGAACCATTTGGAATGTAAAAAATACTGCCTCTTCTTGTTGAGCTGCAAATGTTCAGTTGCAAAGTTAAGAGAAAATCTAAAAGTACGAATAATGATCTTAATTTGAAAGACATTTTACAAGTAAACATACTACAATTGTAGCTACAAATCAGATAATTGCTGAACATTTTAAAACCCAGGAGTATAAAATTAAAAACAATAACATCAAATTTAAGTCCAAACAAACAACAGGGGAATTCTAAGTAGAAGGCTCATATTATTGATTTTTTTTTATGGACCATTTCTTTATCTCTAAAACCTCAAATATCGCATAGTGGTCTCTAATCATCTATGTTATAATATTTAAATGAGCATATACTTTAACATAAAGTCGTTTACAGTCGGTTTTTCTATTACTGTATAAGAAATGTATCCATGAAACATAAAAAGGTCAACCACTTCAATGAAATAACTTTTAAAAATAATACAGTTTTACAGCCATACATAAATATATGTATTTTATTATGTCAAAGAATATGAAAGAATATAGCTAAGTGTTAAACTGCAAGTCTTTCAAGGAGCATACATTAGCTTTAAACTGGGATATATGATCATTGAAATACATTATTTCTCATTCCTTTTTTTTCTTTTTTTTTTGGACTTTACATTTCCAGGTGAAAGGCTTTTCTTCTCCCTACTTCCCATCTTTTTTCCCCACTCATAAGAGTTTATCTATCAAAGTACTAATATGTTTTGTCATCATCTATTTTAGTAATGACTGATTAAAAACTGGGGGCAGTGCTGTACCTCTGCATTGTGTCCGACTCTGGCCCAGCTCTGCAATGCCAGGACATCCCAGCTGTCCTGACCCATGCTTTGGGAGGGTGCTGGTAGCTTGGGCAGAGAGCAAAGCTGAGGTACAGCCACGACTGAGGTGACAGAGAGGGTCTGGCTGTATCCCCAGCTGGGATGGGACTTTGACCCAGGGGAACATGCAAAGAGGCAGTGCTTATGTTGATGGATGTGAAACATTCATCAGAACTCCCTGAGAAGATAGAAGGAAAGGCAGAAGAGACCAGAAAACATAATTTGTATATGGTTTTGGTCCTCTTGTCTGCCTCTGATAAAGTATGGCTTCATCTAGGCTGATCCTCAGAGAAGTTCCAAATCCCTGGATGGGTTTTGTAACTTCTGACAAGTCTACAGCAGCCCAGATCTCTCTGCTGAGCTGCCAGCTAGTTCCTTCTGTACAGGCTGCCAGCATGTCCCTCTTGACTGTGGAATCCCAGGAATACAGGTTCCCAAAGCATCCGCTGTTCCACTGTAACTAATATCTCTAGGCCATACCCGACCTAAATTTTATGCAGCTAATTAAAAGGGTAAGTTTATTTCTGAGGAGCAGCTGTTCACAGAGTTAGGAGGTAGAAGTAAGGCAAAAAGCATTCCCATTCCCTACACATCCTTTCTCTGAAGCAATCAATAAGTTTAATTAGAGTGGTTAGGAATGAACTATGAAAGCGGCAAAGTTAGTATCAGATAAATTAGGGAAATATTGGGACAGCGGATATATTTGTGACATTTTTAACAGAAATCTGACATAGGTAATTGCCAGTGCTGCTTGTTATGAAGGGGAGGAGTGCATGCATCAGGGCCTCGCAGCACTGGAAGGAAAGTCTATTATAATCCATCCATTTCACACACTGTAACTGCAGTCTCCATAAGTAATTGGAGGGGAGTGTGGTATAACACCCACGCCACCCTGCTTGAAAATACTGGTGTTCTCTTGCTGATTACCCCCGAAGCCAATGGCTAACATACAGGTTTGGTATAATGCAGTATGGTATAATCCTCCTGTGTGCAAGTCACTGCACTTTGCACGTACACTTCGCCTCCTTCTAGTACAGAAAGAAATCAGTTCAAAATAAGCCACATCTCTTCCATTCCCTCTGGCAGCTGTGCTAGACCATACATCTTAAAAATGCTTAAGTGCCTATTTTCAAGGAGATCGTCTCTCAAATGATGGGCATGATCCTAAGATGTGGAGATTCTACAGTAGGGATCATTTATAACTGCAGTCATTGGCTTCCTAGAGAAAGAACTTTAGGAAAACTATTTCTAAGTGAGATTTTGTTTGTTGTGTGGCTGTTCATACTTTTGAAGTTACGCATGTTCTTAAGAGACTTTGCTTAGTTTGGGTCAAAGTGATGCATGACAGAGTTGAGAGAAGCATATAGAAGTTCGTAGCAAATATCTTTGTGAAAAATGTTATAGATCTGTTGATACCAGAATATTTTGTGGGCATATCCTTCTGATTTGTTTGGTGCAGTAAAAATGTCTGAAATTTTATCTAAGGCACTGAATTTAAAAATTTTATTAGCTGAAACATCTGAACTTCCAGTTTAAAATTTCTCCTTGTGTCAATATTTTTTTGTATTCAATTGAGACACTTCAAAACAAAACACCTTGCATTTTGGTGGGTTTTTTTTCTGAAAGGAAAGTGCTCATTTGGTGTGGAGGAGAGAAAAGATTGGATTATTTAGTCTAAAGGAGAGAACATGATGGAGGACATCTTTCCAAATAGATAAAAGGCTGCTGCCGTAAGAAAGGCGATAAATCTGCTCTCCATGTTCAGGGTGGATACAAGAAGAAATAATGGGACTATAATAGTAGAGAAAAAAACCCCAAAACATCAAGCTAAGCATTAGGAAAATGTTCTACTTGTAAGGCTATAGCTGTTGGAGAATTCTGCCTGACTGGAGATCTCCACCATGCTATCTCAAACCTGGTTTTGAGATAAAGCACCCTCAGGATAACAGAAAGGGCTTGTTCTGCCTGAGGGCTGGACAATCTCTGAAGCCTCTCCAAGGCCTGGAATTCTCTGATGCTGAGGGCTCTTTTCTTAAAGATAAAGCACTACTTATATGGAAAGAGTCTGGTAAGAGATTGTAGGTGCAGCAAGCAGACTCTCAAAGAGAGTTTCCCTTGGAGAGTAGTGGCCTTGGCAGGCTGGTGTGGCTGTCCCCAGGCTTTGCACGTGCCTTGCCTGTATGTGGTCCGCACGTGCACAGGCACAGATGGGGCTGGCAGAGGCAAAACATTTCTTTTAATCCTTCTAAGAAATGACAAATTAAGATGTGATTATAGAACTGTTAAAAAGGAATTACCACAGAGGAATTTCCAGATGGTCATGCAGAATTACTATTGAAGAGTGAACAGCAAGGTTGAGTTATTTATCCAAGTTCTTTCTTCCCTTTGTTTTGGGTTGGAGAGTCCCATTCTGTCTTCCAGTCCATGTAGTAATTTCTTATTCAGTCCTCTTACAACTACCTTTCTGCCTGATAGTTCAATTTCTTGTCCAGTGCTGATAGTATTTTTTTAAACCTAATTCCTCAAGAATATAAAATGATGGGATCAGTTTCTTCCCTGCTGTGGAAAATAACCTTGGGACTTTTTTGGCTGGTGCTGAGCTTATTTGACTGAGTGTAAGGGATGCTTTGGTACTGTTCTGTGCAGCAGCATTCAATTCTGCATGATAGGCTATCAGAGCAAATCACTGCTGATAACCTTCTAGGTTAATTGCTGTGCAATGAGTGCCTTGAATCAACACATTATGTTTAATCCCAGAACACACTCTGGCTGTCTCTTAACTGTGACTCTATGGGGCTTCCAATTGTTATTTATGCATGATAGGTGACACTTATTTCAGAGCTACCTAAGTGATCTAGACACAACAGTTTAACTATTTTGCAGGAGCTCATCCCTGTAGATGATTCCTGCATAATGTACATTGCAAATGTTTCTACATATTCCAGCTAATGGATGGATAATTTCCTAGTCCTTTTTCTCATCTAGGCTTCTAAATCCTTATTTGTTCTAGCTAGATTTTTAATAAGTCTTTTAAGTGCTGAGCACTGCACATGAGTCTCAGAGGTCACCATGACATCTTGATGGAAATTCTCATCAAACTGGAGGTTTCTGTTTTTGATAGAGTGTCCAAATGCCGTGTTTATTCCAGATGGTCCTCTGGGAGATGATCCCAGGGATGGAGAAAGATTTCAGTCAAATCAGCTAAAAGATTCCTGTTGTCACTCCTTTAGCTCAGGCCCATAGAAACTCCAGAAATCAAAAACCTTGCAGAACATGGGACTTGTGGCTGCTGAGGGTTAGGCTGTATTGCAGTTTTACTGAGGAAAATTTTTCAAGGTGTTTTACAGGAACTGGATTCACATTCTTATTGAATTTTGTGGCAAATGAGATTTTGCTACTTCTGAAAAATATACCTACATCACCTAACTGGATCAATGCTATTGTGGTCCTGAAAGGCACACTGCTAACACAGCATCGAGTTTCCCTAGGTTAAAATAACACAATGTAACAAAATAATATGCTACAAAGTAGGGCTGAGCAGGCTCCTGTTCACGAATTCACTGACTAGTCTTGTGACAAGAGGAACTCAGATAGCTTGCTCAATACTTCTTCACTATCCACGTTGTTTGTGTTCACTCTCCTTTTTCATTAGGACTTGCACTTCCAAATCACAATGTTCACAACCACCTATTTAAGTATTATTGCCATGGCAGATTGCAAGGGAAGGCGGCTTCTGTTTCTCTTTTAATCTCTTCCCGGAGAAATTGTGCCTCTGCAATGCTCTGTCTTTCATTTATTACTGTATCACTCACAGCTTCATTTTTTGTTGTCTCAAACTTCCTTGTCTGCAGTATTCCATCCATAGTAATAAAGTGTGTGACTGAATTTACATCACCTTGTATTGCGGGGAGCGGGGCGAGAAAGGAAGGGAGACAATGCTGCACACACCCTGTTCATCTCAGAAGAATGGTCTGTGTACACAACACGTGGTTAGTTCAGCTGTAGCAAAGACCAAAGAAAGTGCTGTTTTCTTATGTTGCAGTCAGCTAGAAGCTATTACAAAAACTTCCACTGTCGGCATCAAAATAATTCTTGGCTTCCAGATAAAGCAGTATAAGTTTCCTTTGCAGGTTCACAGAGTAGCTCCCAATTTACATCTTATATACGGAATCCGTGGAAGGAATGTGTATTAACTTTTTCATCAAAGTGTTGATCTTTGCTTTGTAGCCTGTGAGGCTTTCCATTGCTTCTTTATTGCTTTCAAGGCTGGTAGTGTGCTCACAGTGAAGACTGCTAAAAGTTATTTTTCCTTAATCCTTCTCCATCACATACTTGGACCCAGAGTCTAAGCCTAGCTTATAGACTTTAAAGTTAACCTTAAGCATTCATGAAAGGATCTTACTGCAAATATAACAGTGGCGTCTGTAGCTCCTTTGTTTATCGTTTAAAATTTTAACTTTTTTTGGAGGGGTTTTAAAGCAAAATGTCATCTGAGGTCATAAAATGCACATCTGTGAAAGAAGTCATGTTGCTCAAAATACAATGTAGACACAGGAGTAAACAGCTCTGGCAATGACGTACTCTCAGCTACCCTTGCCATGTAGAATGACTAACCTGCTAAAATCATACTTATCAGCTCAAACAAATGAGCAGATAGGTTTCAGTAAAATGCAGGACTTTTCTGACAAATGGCAACTATGTCCGTGGAAATGATAAGGATTTTGCTACTTGGGCTATTTCTGTGGGTGTTGTGTCACCGCGATATACACTTTTCAAGCTGCACTTGTGTGAAAGATTTTACTGTCTGGAAATCACAATTTCTTTTTTGAGGAAAGTTTTTGTAAAGAACATTTGCTGATCCTGATCACATCATGGTGTAATACAGCTCTTTTACTAAATTTAGATCTTAGACTTGCTTGCACTTTAGGCCAGGAGGATTATTCCATAAAGGATAGGTTTGCATTCTAATCTAATGAGAAGAAGGAAAAGATCAGAGGGTGGCATTCACTGGTAAATTGGGAATATCCTTCATTTGTGGTGAAAGCTAACATTGCCTTTACGTATAGAAGTGTATACTGTATTACCAGTGGTTTTCTTCTTGTACCCTGTGTATTTCTCCATTCTTTCTACTATCCCTCAATTTTTGTAGAATAGTCCATCAAGAATTTCTCTAGTGATTGACAGCCTGAGACTGGGCATTTAAAATTGTGGAACAGTATAGTGTGTTAGATGAGCTGCACTTTTTATTTGAATGGATGCTTCCAAAGCAAACTTTCATCTGCAATAAAAAGTTTTGGGCATATTATGAGTCAGAAAACCATCATTATTCATAACAGGCAAAAAAGGGAAGCTACTGTTTTCACCAGACTCTGGAACAAGTGAGGGGGACTGCGTAATAGTTTTGCAGATTTTAAAAAAGCATGGGAAAAGTAATCAGTGTTATGTGCTGGAAATGACAGGTGCAGAGCAACAATCAGCCACCTCAACAGAGTCAGATATGGCTGGAAAGGTTCCAGAGCACATTGCAGATGAACTGTGGGTACAGAGATGCTCTTGTGCCCAGTCCCTCCTCAGTCACTGAAATGATGGCTGTGCCTTTGCCTACCTCAGTGTCAAATGCTTCTTCTATAAAGTTTTGGGACACAGCAGGCTACAACGGACGGGCAACCATTCCTTTAGACCCACACAGCTCACATCTACTCCAGTCCCATTGCAGGCTGTCCTGGCTGAAAGCCTGAGGCTACGCTGCTAATCTGTCTCAGCTCTGATGCATGGCCCTGCATAGAGGCACCTGAATTAGCTTCCTCAGGCTCCTTGTGTTGCAAGTATTGCAGGTTGCCTGTCAGGCTGCTTTAGCTGCTGATAAACTGCAGGACTTTGGTGTCCACACTCTGGTTTAGAACAGTTTTGTGACTGCTCTGACTCTGCTGCGATGAGATTTAATACACATTAACCTTCTTGGGAGGGAAAAGATCACGCTCAGGTATCTGGGCTCCTTGTTACATAATGCCTCTAAACTCAGCTTTACAGAGACAGGAACGACCATGAATTAGTGCTAAATGAAACAAGGAAGGGAGAAAAGACAAGTGTTTTTTGTGTATGGATGTGTCTTCCCGGGAATAACCTACAGAGGAACTGTGCAGTGAAAGGAGTATTTGATAACGGCTAACACTCAGTGAGCAGTCAAATCCAGTGAAGATATGCCTTAGAAATCAGCTGTGCTACATGAAAGGACGGTGCAGAAAATTACCAATGCATTCCTCCATATAATAAATGCTTTTTAACAGAATAGGCAGAAGATGATGCTGCACAAGGACCTATCTTTCGTAGCTTTAGTTTTATAATGAGACCACAGCAACTACCTTTTGTCATGAGCAAAAAAAGTGCTTTCTTTGAACATAAGTGCTAGTAGTTGCATAATATGAAACTTACTGATGCATATAACGGTAGCATTGGGCCGTCTGAGCACAATGTACGCTTTAAAATTAATCTCTGCACAGATCAGCAAGCACATGCAAATTCTCCCATGCTGACAAGAGCAGTGCACTTCTTTAGGAGAAGCCGAACTTTCAAAGCCTGGCAGCTGGAGCTTGCAAGCTTGTTGTTCCGTTATTAACTCTGTAGGCCTTAGGGAAGGGGTAATGGATGAGAAGATCCCATGAGGTCCGTCCCAGACCTACTTTGTTTGGTTTCATGGTTCCTAACCAAGCAAGCAATAAGCAAAAGTGTTCTCTGAAATGAGCAGAGGGAAAGGGATGTGTATTAGTTATGCAAGATATTCTGTTCAGTTCAAAGCTATGCAGTCCATTCCAGAGTTCAGCAAAGAACAGGTGCAAGGAGCCACTGGCACAAGGACAGCACTTGGAGGGACCCTGCGACCCTCGGTGATGCTGAATGTACTTTGAGGAAAACCACGAGACTGTAAAGAATTGATTTCGAGGGAGTGAGTTTGGGCAGGACAAGACTGTTAGGGAGAACCTCTCCCAAGAGACCTGAAATGCACAGACCTTGCCTACACTGTTCATCAAAATCTCATTTATTTTCAGCATGAAGAAGTGGCATTTTAAAGTGATACCAAAATAACTCAACCCCTACTGTAAATACCAGGAATTTGAATCTCAATGGCAGAAACGTACTGGGTTTCTCTTTTGCTGACTTGTGTGCTGTGATCCTTTAGGAAGTGTAGGTCTGCGGGGAGAGGTCAAGCTCCCACTCAGGGCAAGGCCAGTACCGCATCCAGGCACATTTTCTTGGGGCTTTGTCCACTTGGGACTTGAAAGCCCCTGGGGTCTGAGATTCCTGTGCTTGCCTGTCCTCCCAGCGAGCAAAATTCCACCCACTATCTGCTTTCAGGACTGGGGTTGCCAGAGATTAACCAAGCCTGGCTACGGACTGCAGTTGTATCTCACCTCTTTGCAGACCTTTTGGTGCTCCAGTTGTCATCTTCACCCACCCCTTGCAGCTTACCTTGAAGAGACCTTTCTTGCATATTTGGTGGTTTCAAGTAATAGCTCCCCTTTTTTTTCTTTTTTTTAAGGAAAAGGAAGGGCACATTTCTTTAGAATAAAATCTGTCCCAGTCTTTTTGCAGTCCTTTGCCTACAACAATGCATTTCTGTGTTTTTCCCTTTCCCTTCTTCCAACAAATCAAGCAAGCCTTCATTTCACATCTAAATGGAACCTAGATGATTTGTAGGCATTTTGTTATGCATTGTAGAATATTTGTACATTTATGAGCTCGGGTCAGAATTTTCCTCGTGTCTAGAAGAATGAGCTATCTTTCCCCATCAGCTTTCAGGGGCTTTCAGGCATACATGAAAAAGACCCTGAGTGATTTAGGTACCTACTGAAAGTCATTCAGAGAGAGGACCTACTGTACTTTTAAAAATAGGACTTTCTTCAATGTGTTAAAAATCCCAGCTGCGACAGCTGTGGTGATAAGGCATTAAGTTGAACTCTGCCTTTTTGTAAAACAGGATAGTTTTTCTCTGTCTTCTGGCAGATATGCAATCCAGAAAAACAAGCCATTAAAAGATTCATTTGTAAGGATAAACAGAATTGACAAATAAAGCTGTTTTTTGAAACTAGGCTGAAAAAGTATTTTTTTTCTTGAGAGGTGATGATAGATTTCAAAGCTCAGTCCGTGCTACCTAATGCCTACACCACAATTCCTCCCCCAATTAGCTGTTTGTAAGGCAGTGCCATCTTCCACTTGTCACATTATAGACTTTATTCAAATGAAATACCTGAAAGAAAAACCTCCAACCTGTCCAGTACTACTGAGCAGAATTCTATTATGTAAATCTACTTCCATATTTTGGGAACAAATGATAGGCAGGACACGAAATGGAAAAATAAATTATACGCACATGAGTAAAAGATCAGTCAGGCAGTGTACTGAGGTATCATTAGGGCTGATGAATCACTATTATCATTATAAAAATAACATATAATGCTTCAAATCCTGCATCGTGGTTGACTTCTTTGCTGATGAATATTTATGCAGTTTCTTTTGTTTCTTTGTGTGTCTAACAGATGCCAAGCTAAGTTCAATAGACAAATTGCATCTCTGTGAACTGTCACAGCTTTGTCCTTGTTTTTTCTAGCAAACTGAAGTTAAATAGCAAAATAGAATAAATAAACAGAGGTCAGAACCTCCATCTCCCTACAAGATTCAATCAACTGATAAATAATCTGTGGAAGAATTCAGTTCAGATCAAAGAAGGAATGAAATTTAAATCTTCTTTATTTGAAACAAACCCTTGCGAATCTGCACTCTGAGGATCATAAGTTACCTAACCAGTGTGTGTGTCATAACCTAATTAGTCACTTACGTCTACTAAATTTCTCCATATTCCTTGTGTCTGTGCTCCTTACCTTCAGTGCAGGATGGGAGAATTATTATGAGTGTGTGGGGTTTATTAGCAAATAAGGCTTATAAACAAATAAAAAACTACAAAGAGGAAAACCAAGATGGCTAGATAATGGTGTTTGGAGACAAAATCTGAGGCCAACATCATTTACAACCTTTTTCAATTGACAATAAATCAGTTCAATTAACTCAGTGTCATAGCATAATCTTGTTCCCAAACAAACCTTTATTTTATCACAGTAGTATTTATGGCAGGTGATTTTTTTTCTTTTTTCTTTTTTTTTGTGCCTCCAGATGTACAGTCCTATTGATTTGCTTTGCAAGCTTTCTGTAGAAGGCAGAATCAATGGAGCACTGTCACCCAAACAACTCTGAAGTAGAATTTATAGATTTGGGGAAATGACTTAATTGCTGGAATGATGCTTGCAGCTAAGTCTGCCCACTTGTGCAACTACTGTGCATTATCCAAGTCCCAGGCATCAAATATATAACAGTACATACAAATAACTGGAAAATAATGTAAATACTTCTGGAATGTCATCACTTTTTTGAGGTATTACACAGTACTTAAGTGGTGCCGCACAGGGATACCATCTCTGAAGTTTGTCCCTGATTGTGTCTAGAAAAGCCTTGAGTTTCTTGACATCTCCTAAGATGCACGAGGCTTCCCACAGCTAACTTTGGCTATATGAAAGCAGAGTTTGCCATTTGAAAACAGTACCAGGCAGAATTAGGTTAGGGGTTTTCTCCTCCCTCGGTGCCAACCATTTCTTTCTGTCTTCATGTGGAAAGTCTCTCCTTGCAAAAGCAGCACGTGAGCTTTGGTAATGATTCAAAGGGCTAAAGAGATACATTCCTTCCAAGAAGCAAATAGCTCAGCATCACTTCACTAAGTGATACATTTGCAAAGATCGTGGGTCTACTTTGATAAGTAGAAACTCACACAGAAGCTAATTCTCTCTTGTCAGCTGAGTGTTGCAGTGGCCATCAGTACAAGTCCCACGAGCCATTGTGATTACTTACAGCCCAACCTCTTCTCCGAGGTCTTGTAGGCCCTCTGTTCCAGCTTCTTCAGGAGGCAAACTTGCTGATATTTAAAAACGAAAATACTGCAACCAAGCAGTGAGCATGTTTGGGGGTGGGGGGGACAGGGGGATCGTTTGTCTGTTTGTTTTGTTGGGGGTTTTTATATTTGTTTTGTTTTGCCTAGTAATGCAACACTCTAAATCTTTTGGGCAGCTTTGTCTGGGAAATTTTTATATCTTCACAGAAATCATCACCTGCCATACCCAGCTATACAGGAGGTATTGAGCCTTACTCTGAACACCTACTTCGATGCTTGGCTGCTGCCAGGATGTTTTCCACTGATGCCTTTGCCAAGAGATCCAACAATGTGTGACACCACACCATTTGCTAGCACTTCTGACTCCCAAATAAAATATTAGGTCTGGAATCAGAGGAGTGTTTTTTATGGGGAAATCTTTTTATGTACCTGCATGGTACTGTCTTTACCCGGTAGCTCTTCAAGTGGCAACATGAAGTCATTTGATTCACTTGCTTGACCAGTTTCTAATTGGATATAATGGAGCAATGTGAAATCGCTGTACACATTCCCTCCAGCACTGCTCAATTATTCCTTACAGCGCTGTGATGAGATCAGCAGGACAATTTCGTACACACTGGGCTCTCCGTGCAGCTGAAAGTCCCACCCAGCTAATGAGGTTTTACTGCTATTCCAGCGCCATCACATTTTTATTTCACTCGTCCTTAGATTTACAGTTCATATTCCCCTCTGCAAGTGCCACATGAGCATATCAGCTTCTTAATGCAAAACAAATACATGATCTGGCAGTGTGCATTACACAGGTATACCTTTTGCTAAAAATCAGCTGTGCATTAAATGGGTGGTATTTCTATTTAAAACAGCCAGCATGGTCTGAACAGATATACTGTGAGCTGGTTGCCTAGGCAACAAAATTCCTCAAATTGGAGGGGTCTGTAACAGAAGATGTTCAGCTAGCTTTAATTTTGGGGCACGGTTTCTAAAAATCTTAATTGACTCCTTTCAAATGTATTGTATCTTGTGATAATGCTACGTTTCAAGCAACAACTAGGACAGATTCATCTACTATATGTCTGCTGCAAATTACAGCTATAAAGCATATAAAATAGAGACAAAGGTTAAAGGGTAACTTATTTCACAGTTTGGCAATTGTTTAGATGGTTGAGCTTTGCCTCTTGGCTACTTCGTTTACTGAGTATTTGTTTATAGTCTTCATTCACATAAAGCATCAAAAATTATTTTTGTCAATTTGACTGAAACTGGGCTATCAGATTGCAACATTCTTGACCTTGTTTTTATTAAGTTCTGTACTTTCTATAATGTTTTCTGTAAGTCTTTCTGCAGCATGCTTCCCTCTCCACATGCCTCAGCACCATGGATAGAGGTTCTGCCTAATGCTGGAAATGGTCTTGGACCTGTTGCCGAGGTATTGTAGACATTTTTGTATCGCTTCACTGTTTTTTTTGGCTAAGTGGGACGGGACTTTTTCTCTCAGTAGAGCATGACTGCAGTCTCCCTTAATAACCCCTGCATCCCAGATGGATGCGGGCACAGGGTTGCATGTTAACACGGCTTTGCAGCAAGGCTTTAGGGCTCAGTGCTCCCACCCTGGAAGCTGCGGATCCATGACAGGGCAGCTGTGCCACTTCCAGGGGTTGAATCAGTGTCTTAAGGCCTACATCACACTCTGCTGTGAAGGGGGTCACTGCAGGGCACAGCTATTCCATCAGTGTGAAGGTGGGTGTGGCTGTACATCTGAGGGGATGCTGCAACATCGTGTTGGGGAGAACCATTTCTAAGGTATTCCAGCATCACTTTCCCAGGAGTTCAGCACCCATAGCTGGAGGGAAAATCCCAAAATGCTTATCTCCCATTAGTCATTAGTTAACTGGTGAGATATTCTGAAATATTCAATGTTTGGTAATTTCTGTTGTTCTTACAGCATCAGAGGCCTCTGAAAAGCCAAACAGGTCATGGCAGCATGGGCACATCCTGCAGGTCTGTGGCGGCTGACAAATTGCTTTCAGAGGAGACTGTGTGTGCAAAGTTGTCCCCACTCAGGATCTCTTGGGAACCAGGTTTCTGGCTTTCCAGGGACTTTGAAAGGAATTAAAATTAATAGGAAGCAAGCATTCAGATTTCTTAAGAAGAAATTTCAAAAGCAAAAGGCTTAATGTTTCTGTAGGTAATTTTTTCCAAAGCACTTGAGAGATTTGAGAGCACAAGGCTCCCTGCAAGGCAACAGGACTGCATTCCTCAATCCTTTTAGGGAGAAGATTGTGGGCTGCTTACCCAAAGACAGGTAGAAAATATCTCTCTGAACAAAAAGTTAAGAATTCTCCACCTTGTGTTTCCTTTCTTCTCAGCTGGATTATACTGAAAGCATATGTATAAAAGCAAGTGTAGGACTGGGAATCAATCACACATGAGTTCTGCTGTCTAGATTTAGGTGTTTCTTAGTCCTTGTCTGGAGCTGTGGTTTAAGGGGAGATGTCCAGTTTTGTGTATTTTAGCTTTGGGAGGAAAGACTTTGGTGTGCATCTGGTTTGGACAGCAGAAACCCTGCACAGATTATGGTGATATTACTTTTGTTTTGCCTTCTCCTCCAAAATTAAATCTATTGTCTCTCACAGGTTAATACTGATTTCCCCACTGTAGATTGAAATTTCTCAGCACTTTGTTTCTAGACCAGATATTTTTGCTTTTCAGCACTGTTTTCCACAGATGTTTTTTAAAACCTTTGGTAAGTGTATCTTGAATGCAACACATGGAAACAGTCATGTGCACTCGTGCTTGTGTATTCACAAAATAGAAATTAAACTGATTTGAGGAAATATTGTTAAAACGATCTGTCAAATGAAATAAAGTTTCAGTGCAAAATGCAAGCAGCAAAATGTTTTCTGCTCAACTGAGGTTGCCTCATCCTCTCCTTGCTGAGCACCCATTTGCTCCCTCTCCTGAGGGCAAGATCTTTCTCACTTTCATCAGGCTTCTCTAAAAATTCGGACAGCATTGTTTGTTGTTCTCTGCAGATAGATTTTGGCATTTGAAAGCTCAGTCTTGCTGTGTGATTATGAAAGTACTACTGAATGTTATGTTTCTGGTTTTTTATTCTTACTTGTCCATCAGTTTTTAGTACCTGAAAATCTCAGTGGTTTAGACAAGAGAGAGATGTCAGTTTCAGTTTAAGGAAACTGCCGTGATAGCAGCCTGTCACTAGGACCTCTCAGTGACTCAAAATAAGATGCTTTGTTCCTAAGCCTTCTTTTGCATGTAGCTCTCGACATTTATTGTAATGGGTTCAGCTTAGACAGATGTGTTAGCAGGTCCTTACAGCAAACAGGAGAGATGGAAAAATGTGCAACTAATTGCTAGTGGGGTAATGACTTCCTCATATTTTGACAGAGCCTGTTAATTAACTTGTGATCCTGTGGGTTGTTTAACTAATTTTGCTTGGAAAAGGGTAGTCATACACCAGAAGGGTAGAGACCCATACCATACTACTCAGGATTAAAAGGAAAAATTCTGATTTAGGTTGATACAAAATAAACACAAAATATAAAGTCTTAGTCAACTAAAATATTTTAGAGCAAACTTTCTCCTTTTTATTATTATTATTATTATTATTACTATTATTATAACTTTGGTGTTTGACTGAGGTTTTAAGACATTTGAAAGATGAAAAGGAACATTCGGAAAGGAACAGTCATTTGAAATTGAATGACAGAAGTATTTGTTTAAAGAAAACAAAACAGAACAAAACAACAACAACAACAAACTCAAAAAGAAAACCAGGAAAAACAACCAAAAAAACCAACCAACATACAAACCTGAGATGTCTAGATTGTTGCCATCCTGTACCTTGTTCCTTCCCTGGACCTTCACTGACATGAGAAGGAGTAAAGACAAACTGAAAGGTTCTTTTTCAAAAAAAAAGTACTGTAGTATTACCAGATGGCCATTTTTTTTTTCTCCCAAAGCATTCTTTGATAGAAAAAAATGCTTTACTTTGTGCTTATCTAGGAGCGTGTGACATTCGTCTGAATTGCAGGTGAGCTCACAGAGGACTACAGATCTTCTGCTATCAGCAAAAAACAGCTTTCGAGTTAGCTCTGCACTGGAATAGCTGAAATCCTCTTCAACCAAAGGCAGTGGCAGCACAGTCATTTATGAGAAAAACAAACAAACTGAAAGCAATCTGTGGGGGCATTTATTAAATCACATAGCCAGAATTCACGTCTGGAGTATTTGAAGTCAGTAAAATCTGCTTGTGGGAAACACATTTGGGAGCAAAAGTACTTAGGATTTCTCAGCGTCATTTTACTTTGCTTTAATTTTCAAGTTAAATTTGGAATAGCTTAATACTTTTTCTGAAATGTGGTAGGGCACAGAATGTAATAACTGGAGAATGGCAAAAAGCCTAGGACTGGAGGCAGGAGGCACATACAGGTGCTCCTTGCATGGCTTATCTTACCCAGTATGATTTATGCTCACTTGCTCTTAATAGCAGTGGAAGTGGAAAGTGCTAATGGTGCTTCTTTCTTATTTTTATTTTTTTGTCTCTGGTGAGAGGAAATTTACGTCAATCCATCATTTGGCAGTACTGGATGGTTGTGTTGAAATCACAGCCGTCTGACCTGTTCCTGCAGTAGCAGATAAACCTATCACATTAACTACCTAACTATCAGACCTATCTAACTATCACATTACTCTTTTGCATCTCCTGCTGGTATTCCCTGTCTCAGGACACACAGCATCCACTCCTTTTTCCACAACCCAAATCATCCAATAGGCTGAAGACCTGCCAACAGTTCATATTTACTCCCAGAAAACACCTTCTTTCCCTTCATATCTCTAGAGGACTAAGAAATTTCTCGAGAGTTTTAAAGAAAGGTGCCTACAACCTGGTGGCCTGCGGTGGTCCCAGCACAGCACAAAAAGGAAACAAGAGGTTTCTCCTGCAGATTTGGTGACTTGAAGGAATATGAAGTACCCAGTGCCAAGAAATTTTGTGAATCCATGCAGGAATCACTTCAATCATCTGCAAAGTCACATGCAGAAGAGCTTAGAAATCATTTCTTATGTCAAGTATTTATCCTGTAGCGGTTGCTTGAGGAGGAACCACTTCACAAACTTTATGGTCAAGATAAAGTTAGGTCTGTCTGACTAGAGAACCTCCACGTGTAGCCAGCTCAGAGAAATTTTGTCTGTTCACCTGAACAGGTGTGCCGGTTTGGCCAAAATCTAGTAATATAGCCCCTGAGAGAAAACCAGGTTGCAACCACCCTTCCCCCCCCACAGGGTTCGGGAAAAAAGGAAATTTTTTCCTCGAAGGAAAGTGAAAGAGATAAAAACTATTTATTTTAACAAACATACAAGAAAAGGATAGTGATGCTAAATAATGAAATGAAATCTCTCGCTATAGAGAGAAACCTGGGAAGATCTCAGAGTCCTTCTGTAGGTGTGGTCTCTCTCCTCCTCGGAGCTGGTCGGTGAGGGCGTGGGCCCACCCCCGGGCCTCGGGGAGAAAATTCTCCTGATGTGTTCTGATGTTGTTGAAACAGCTCAGAAGAGAAAAAGGGAAAAAANGGTTTTTTTTCAAGCTCAGTTTAAAGGCACAGAAAAGGCACAATATTACTTTTTGGGCATAGAGCATGATAGGGGATACACATGATAGAGTCACCCCAAGACAACAGGAAACATACCTTTGAAGCCCGTTTATACCAAGGGAAATAGCTATATTTCAGGCAGGTAAATCACAGTTAATGTTCTTTGAGGGGTTCTGCACCGGGAAACCTTACTGAAGGCAGCTGGATCTGGGAATATTTGCAGTGTTGATCTGTTTCCTGAAGAGTCAAACTCACTTCTTGCATTCCAGGGATTTTCAGATGTTTGTTCTGTATTACTCTAAGTTGCCTGAGTCCTGTGAGGGCTTAGGTTCACTTCATCCTACTCACCAGGATAGGGCACAGGATTTTATGTTTTATGACCTCATGTGCCCCGGTGGCATCTGTTATCTCTCTTTTTTATATTTTTTGCTTTCTTTCCCCATTTCTGTGGCAACTTTTGACAAGGTCCTCTCTATTATGCAGTTCAGCATAACTGGGAAAAAAACCCAACCTGTTAAATTTTCAACAGGGTCAGATGTCAGGCTTTTTAGAATGAGATTGACTATTTGGCTGGCAATGCTCATCTTGGGAAAGTAGGGGGGGAAATTGTCTGTGTGGGAAGCCTTTTCTAAAACGTACAATATGTCCTGTGATTGTGGGTGATACGTCTCTGCACCGTATCCCCAGCATGAAGACAGGGTGACCTCAGCAGAAAAAATCAGCCACTGGTCTGGACTATCCTTACCCTTTCAGGCAACTGCATGCACTTCTCTCATTGTGCTGCTCCATGGGTTTCTCTGCGGGAACAAGGCACTCTAGTGCACTTGTCCTCCTGGTGCCACAACAAAAGGACAGTTTAGAGGGAGGCTTTGCTTCTCATCTTGCTTTATATACTGAGAAGAGTCCAGAGCTACCAAGCTGCCCTCACCCTTGCTTACTAATAACACCTGCATCCTGCCTAGAAAAATGCAGTGGTAAAAGACAATATCCACAGGGCCCATGTCATGCTCATCTGTTTCCCAGCAATTATGGTACCTGTGGTGAGCCACCCAGCCAGTCACTGCACAGCTGTGAATGACAGTATTTTAGCAAAGGTCTTGTAAAAATTGCTGGTGTGGTAGTCAGTTCTTCTCCACCACCTTAAGAGAAGCTGAAATTGCCAGACATTATATTCAAGAGCTGGACTCCTCAGTGTAGGACTAAAATATTGATGGGAGGTCTTCCAAAAGTCTGATCTGACTAGTTTTGCCTCTCTGGAAATGAGATGGGGCTCTGACCTTGTAGTTGCAGTCAGGAAAGAATGAAAGAAGCCCTTCCTGTACACCAAGCCTGCAAATGAGATCAAAGCGGGCTCAGAGATCAGAGCTTAACAGGAGTTTGGGGAAGACCAAATAGCAGTTGTTTTTAAAAATTCAGATATGTAGAATGAAGTTCAGCAGTTTCAGAACATACCGTGTTTATCACTGATATTTTATTTTTGTCTTCTGCCCTAGGAGATGAGTGCTCTAAATGATAGGCAGGCCAAGGAACACACCTTGAAACCTGTGGCTTGCCTCAGATGAATGGAGGGACACACGTGGGCATTGTTTGCACCTCTTAGTACTGAGAGGTGAGTGATGGGCCAAGATGTAGACTGTGCCTCCCCAGGGGTGGGAGCTGAGGTCTGTGTCTGGGGCATTCTTGGTGAGACACAGCAACACGTGCCCCCAGCCTGCCCCTGTGAGCTGTGAGAACCCTGTGAGCTGCACTGGGGTAGGTGTTGCCTTTGCACCTGTGATGGAATTCGGAGGGAGACGGAAATGCTGGAGGCGTTATTTTGAAGCAGTCCCTCCCCCCATTGCTTTGAGGAAAGCAGAGCAGCTGTCAGCAGGAATATCCTTATTCCATATGGCTGTTCCATGTAAATATAGCACTGTAAACAAAGACCTGCCTGGGAATTAATCCCATGGCGACTGAAAATACATGGGCATGGTTTTGTGGGCTCTTCTACCCCTCAGAGAAGTAAGTAATAGAAGCTGGATTATCTGTTTTAAAGAGATTCATTTATATTTTGCATTAAAGTATTCATATTTGTGTAAAAAATAAACCTCATTTGCACTCCCCTTTTCAAATCACAACCATATTCTACTGCTTCTAGAGGAAGTCTGTGTTTGTTTCAGTGCTTTGAAATTAATTTTATATTCAAATAACCACTTCCTCACTTAGGAACTCTTGAATATTTGAAAACCATAGGGAACTCAAGGGTGCTGGCAAGTCCATTTCTTCAAAATGGTCCCACGGTACAGATTTGAAAGCATTTAGGAGCTGTTTTGATAATCCCTCTACTGAGCTACTTTATAACTTTGGATTCTGAAATACTTCCCTGACTCTGGCCTAAATCACTTCAAAAACAGAATTTAGACACTTAAATCATTAGGAGAAAAAAATTCTGCCAGTAATGCATAAGTCCTTCTGAGAGTACAACTCAATGTCTTTGGCAGCAAGTCCATAGAACTCGCATGACAGGCAAGAAAGCAAGTTTTGCTAACAAGAAAATCCCCTCAACTTTGAGAATTAAACTGCCGTGACACCCTACGAGTCATACACTCATTGTAGCAACCTGTCATCAAAGTCCGACACCTTGTTCAGGTCTCACATCAGAAAACAGTTGCCTTTGAAAACCAGAAGACACACAGGCATCCCTCCAGAAAGAGCAAAGCATGGCAAATTCCTTCTGTGTCGTATCTCATACAGCAAAATCAAAGAAGGGTTTTAAAGTGGTGCACAAAAACAGAAACAAAAAGAATTGGTGTAGGCAAGTTAGATGACCTACCTAATTACACAGTAAATTGGCACTGCCTTCGTATGTACACGTGGGAGAGCAGTTAAATATAGATCCTCACTTGTATTCTTCAATATAAGAGTGTGGTTTGGGTTTTTTTTGCAGGAGAAGGGGAAACCACAGAGTTGGACTAGTACAAACGCGTCACCTTGTGATTCTGCATATGCCCTGCACTAGGTAATACCTAGATATTGTTTAGACATTCGTTTTGCCTAAGCGTGGATGCCTTCTGTCACAGGGCTGGCAGATGGGAAATATGACCTGTGGAAGGCAACCACATTTTTCTGAAGAGGTAGCCCACTGCCTGTCTGGGCAGGAATATTTCTACCCTTGGTCTGCAGTCTGCCTAAGGGGTTAGTTCATACAATCATACAATATGCTGAGTTTGAAGGGACCCATCAGGATCATCGAGTCCAACTCCCAGCCCTGCTCAGGACCATGCCCAAGAGTCACACCATGTGCTTGAGAGCATTGTCCAAACGCTTCTTGAATTCTGTCAGGCTTGGTGCTGTGAGCACTTCCCTGGGGAGCCTGTTCCAGTGCCCAAACACTCTATAGGTGAAAAATCTTTCCCTAATATCCAATCTAAACCTCCCCCAACACAACTTCAGGCCATTTCCCTGGGTCCTGTCACTGGTCACCACAGAGAAGATATCAGTGCCTGCCCCTCCTCTTCCCCTCATGAGGAAGTTGTAATCTGCAATCTGCAATGGGGTTTATCAGCACGTGCAATTACATGGTCCCCACTGACTTCAGAGACAGTGCAAGTAACGCAGGGTATGCACCAATCCTAACTGTGCTATGAGCCATGTCCTCACTTCTACTGTGCATGGGGTCACTCTCTCCTTTGTTTGACCAGTTGATTGGGTGTGATCATGGCAGGCACCTCACTGCAGAACAGGCTTCCAACCTGGGAATGGAAATGACGTGTTCCATTTTGGGGCTTAGGGTCACCTCTTCACTTCTTTCTGCCTCATCTTCCTTTGTTTGGGAGAGGTCCTTTATACTAAAGGCTGTGATAAAGGCTTGTGGGTGTTCTATTTTTGCTGTCTTTGCCAGTAGCACTGCTGTATCAGATGGAGGTCCCATTTCTTCTTCTCGTGAACCTTTTCAGAGAGAGTAGAGGGTATTGATTTTCCTGGATTTTCCTTGAAGATTGTCAGCTTTCAGCAGGTGTGGCACCCAGGCAAACTACTCTCTGCTTCCCTCTTGACTGCCAAGATCCTTATTCTGCAGCCTTCCAGCCCACTTGGTGTGCTCCCAGTGAAAGCAGCTGTTTGTAGGGCTGTAATTGGCAACTCTTCACCAGCCTCTTGCCTCACTGCTGCTTCCTAGAGCATTTTGGTGGAGCACGGTTTTGCAGAGACTTTTATCTTCTTTGGCAGTGCAAGAGGCACCAAAAAAATTCAGATTTCCTAGGTTTTGAAGAATGACATCAGTAACTTTGGACATCTTTGTTATGACAAGATATCTACTGAGATTTTGGGGGGAGGGGAGAAACAGCTAAGCCTAATAACAGTAAACATTTAAGAGATAAGGTTCTGACTAGCTCCTTGAGTTATTCTTTGGGGGTATTATTTTAAGGTAGTAAAAATAAGAAAAGAAATCTTGCTGGTAGTTTGGCCCAAAAAAGATCTACTATGAAGACAGGGTGATGTTTCATAGAATGAATATGAAACACTTTTGTGTGTTTGAAAGAGTGAATAGATAGAATTTCAACTACTACTTGAAATTGAAATACTGATCTAGCATACTAAATCAAGCATACTAAATATGCTTGAAAGTAGGCAGAATCTGACTGACTACAGCCCAAGTGAGAGAAGAACTGGGAAATCCATGTAATGAATGGAAATTTAAGCCAAAAGATGTTAGTCTTACTACCTCATACATTTTAACCTGAACTCAAGTTTTAGTGTTTTGAGATCCTCAAAGCAACATATGGGAAGAGGTCACCATAAACTTGTCTGCAGTTTGACAGGCAGTGTCTATGTCCACCACTCCATTTGCTTAACCTTCCTAGGAAGCTGAAGTTCATCTTTGGGCTTCAGTTAATGGTTTTGTTTTACCAAGAAAGAAACCTGGATCAGTAGGACTCATGGGGCTGCCAAACAAAAATGGAATTCAAAAATGCTGACAGTTGCTCTAATAACCAACAGTCTGCTTTGAAATGTTCTTGACACTTCCTTTTCAAATTAACTTGAGAAACATTTTTATACGCAAGAGTCTTAATGAGGTTTTCCTGACCCTGAGAGTTTGAAGATTGTCCTTTATGTGCAGAAAGCTGAAGGGAGCTCCTGAGAAAAGAGCCTATAGAAATTCTCATTTTTAGTACTTTGGTTATATCCAAAATAGGTATTATGCAGGTGAAGGCTTTTTGGTTTGTTTTCAGTGGTTTTGTTGCAGTTTCCTTACAGTTCATCCGCACTCCAAAAAGCAATTTGCGGAGACTCAGACAAGAGGAAGTACTGCTTCATTTCATGTTTGTCAGGACTACCAAGCAGTCTTGGCCCTGGCATGAGAAAGCTTGAATTATGTGGGATTTTTGGTCAGCATCAGGCCTTCCTTTGAGTCTCTGGGCTGCTGGGGAGTCAGTGTATCCAATACTTTCTAAGTGGAAGGCTTTGATTTACTGTTTTCTAAGCTGTGACCTGTGCCAACCATGTTCCTCCAACTATATCGTTCTGGCTTTAGGCTTACAAACCAGACCTGAACGCATGTTGTTAAAGAGATCTGTGTTAGCTGGAAGTCAAGTACTCAGGCTTTTGAAAAGCATCCTAGTTTCATCAGGCCCTGCCCAATCTCCCTATCGTTTTCTCTCACCCACAAGGCTAATCTTGCAGACTGGAGGGAGTGTGCTTTATCAGAACAGAAGTCGTAGCTCTAATTGGCTGTTAAGCTTTGTGCAGGTGCCTTGCTGGGAAGTACTTATTGGCTACCTAAGTGACTATTAGCTACTTGTGTATCTTTTAAGTTCTGTTTGCTCCTTAGAACAAGGCTCTAAGCTCATATTGCCAGCCCAGACGTGGAAAAAAGGGCTGTTCTTACATGAAGGACAGCAGGTGCAGCCTTCAGTACCTGTCAGTGCAAGGTGTTGAGACTCCGAGGGGAAAGGCACAGGTCAGAGCCCGGCACAGCTCATCAGTGGGAACGTCCCTAGCATGGCACACTCTGACAACACCCAGCCTGGCTGCCCACCCACTAACCTGCTCCTGCCCACTGCTGGGATGGAAGCTCACACTGTGCTCACACCGTAGCCAGGATGCAGAAACACAGCCATCGACACACACTTCACAGCTGGCAGATGTTACTCACAGTTTACAGCAGGCTACAAGGCCCCAGACAACAGCTGTGGAGCTGAGAGGCCTGAACAAGTCATGCTGTTGGGAGGTTACCATGCCTTGTTGCTGACAGACTGAACAAACCAACATTTTGGCGCAGTGGATAACCCAGAGTAACTTGTTTTATCCTCGAGGGCGCAGTGCTGGCTGTTCCCCTTCTGTTCACAGATTCCCACAGGTTCAGTCACTGGTGGAGTCTCTTCTCTACCCACACAGGTATGGTGTGGGTGGCAACTTCAAACAGATCCTACTGCAAAGATGACACACTACATATTTTAGTCACTATCTTGCTCAAAGGATGGGAAAATAACAGCCAGAATACAGAAAAGAAATAGAATAATTTCATATTTTTATAATCTCCTTGTTAGTCATTTCATAACACTCTCCCATAAAGTTACATGCCCACATACTACACTTTTAGGTTTTTTGAATTCTCTAATTGAGGAATCTCTTCTGTCTGCCAAGTATTGCTTTTAATCTCTTTTTACCTACTCCTTTTACCTATTTAAGGACCATTAATTTCTGTAATATTTTTCTGAAAGCCATGAAAGTATAGTTCTCACTTCTGAAGTTGCAAAGATAGCTTAATGATAACAAATTATACTTTACCAGATTGCATGTGGGAAACATTTGGTCTTAATTGAATTACTTGTTTCTTCCAACTCAAGTATCATTTGCCAATACATATAATTATATCTAGAGAAACTTATATACATTCTTTATAATTTGTACATAAATATACCTATGATCAGGTAATTTTGATCATATTTAACAGTGGGCAGAAAACAGTTTCTCTTTCATGCACTCTGAGACACCCTTGAATTTACACCTTCTTTTCTTCTTTCCTATAACTTCAGTCATGGTCATGAACTAAGTGTTGCCCTTTTTCTTCCTCATATAAATATGTAATTGAAATAATTAAAGTTAGGCATCAAGTACCTGTTAATACTTTAGTGGGAGAATTAACTGCTTGATCTCCTGTGATATTTATGGAAGACATTTAAAAACAACATGAAACTGGTGTTAATGACTACCTTACTTACTCAGCCTAGAACATCTTCCGACACAGGAGTCAGATGTTAACAGCATAGTCAGTAGTGAGTTATTTATTTTATTCAGTTTATTAGATATTATTCTCGAACAACTGTCCACCAGATTGTCATTTTGTGGTTTCATCTCTTGTCTATAACAACAAAGAGATAAGGTTTATACTTTAAAATTCGAGTTGCTACATTTAGGCTCAGATTTTTGCTGTCTTTTTTCCTTCACAGGGAAGGTTTTAACCCAAGATTTATAATCCTGTGCCATAGTGTCAACCTCAAGAAACAGATAAAACAGTTAAGCCACCGTCATAGACAAGGTGTGATTATGGTCTACTTTCATTTGTTTTGGCCAGGATAGAGTTAGTTTTCTTCATAGTATGATCTAGGTTCAGGTGCTTCTTTTAATATGTTGTCTTGTAGAGTGTAATCCTCTGCAACAAACCAGAGAACCCCACCAAGGTTATGGAGAGCGCTCAGGTTTAGAGCATTTTCGTAGCAGTTGATGGAGACTTACTGAATCACTTTGTAAGATCATCTGTTCCTGAAATTTGAACTCTTTGTTGGTGTCTTCATTTGTTTCATGATTTAGGAAGCTGTTTTGTGTTGTTGGAAGGGGTTTTCCAATTAAAAACAGTATTCGTTTTTTGAACTTGCAGTCTTTTTCTACTTTTTTAGCAGGGCCTCCTGGGCTGTTATCTGGTTCTCATTATTGTGATTAGGCTCTGCAGCAGGCCATCATTGCTAATTAGAATTAGCAGAGGAGCTCTCCTGTGTTCTACTTGCACATCCAGCTTCACCCTCTTAGTTATACCTGTAAAAATGCTAGTAGTTCATTCTGTAGTTGAGTAATGATTTGAATGGCATTTGTCACACCTTCCTAAAGTTTCTGTATTGTGTTGATGGATTCACCAATATCTTACACTACCCAGCAGTCTTAGGTCAAGTCAACTTTTAAGTTTGCTAAATGCAAAACTGTAAACTGAAAAGCTGAGAAGTAACAGAGTTACTGCTATTCCTTGTTGCTTTTCTAATCTTATTAATTTTAATGGTACTGGAAAGTCACACTGGTCAGGGCAACAGTACCTATAAAAGTGAAACACACCACTCATATTCCTGCATATTTTGCATATATGCCTGATGCAGAGGCAAATGACCCATGCTGGGGAACTGCCAGTGCACTGCGTGATCCTGCCTGGCTCCTACCACCTTCATGGGGGTGGGAATGCAGCTCCTGCTTGCCCTGGTGCCACAGGGCCTCTTGACATTGTTGTGAATAAATTGCTGCCATCACTTGATTATAAGTAGCATAGTTTATTATTGAGTATATGTTGAATAATCAACTCACAAGTATATAAATAATAATGAATTAGTAGTTTATAAATATTGTCTGATTATTAAACACTTAATAATTAGTTAATAAGCACAGAAAATATTGCATAAGGGTAACATATCAACTTGAAGATGCTGTTTGGCTGCTTCCTGGAAAAGTGCCTTCTTTTCCAGGGGTGGAAGCAGCTGGGTCAGTCTTGGGTTCATCTGTGGTGAGTGAGGATAACTGGGCCAGTGACACTGCCCCCACAAACTGCCAAGCAGGAGCCATGGATGTGCTAGGGCACATAATTTCTACCCTTGAAAGGAGTTGGAGAGAGACTTGCCCAGGGTTCCCTGAATCTCTGAGGAAGAAGCCGGGCTGCTTGTGAAGAGGACAATGCTGCTGCCTGCTCTGCTCCTGGCTGGGGACAGCCCTGCCTGTCCTTAAGCTAATTAAAGCTTCTGCTCATTATAGCAGTGTGGGTTTTGACAAGGTCATAAATCAGTCACTGTCCCAGGAATATGAACTGCCATAATTGTGCATTGTCTAAATATGAACTAATGACTTAATGACTGTTCCAGCTGTTGAACACACAATGAATAAAGAGTTGGACACACAAAAACAGTGTGAAAAATGTCTTTTCCCCCAGAGACTCTTTCAGACATTGAGTTCAGCCTGATGCATGCTGGCCTCTCAGATTTTGGGGACCAACATGACTGAACCCCCACCTCAGGCAGGAGTCTCTGTCACCTGCCCACCTCCTGCCTGCCTGGAACCCAACACCTTCCCTCCCGCTCCTGTCCCCCTGCTCACAGATGAGTCAATCTCAGTTTCTGAGCCCAAACACACAGGACTTGGTCTCTGCTCCAAACCCCAGCCCACCCCCAGGAACCGTTTTCGCAGCCCCAAACACACAAGCCTTTTTTCTGTTTTGGAGCCCCCAAAACAGTCTCATCAGCCTGTTTTCAAGCCTAGAAAACCCAAAACTTAGTCTCCATTTTCAAGCACAGAAAACACAGGACTAAGTCTCTGGATCTGGTGACTCTTGGTCTTGAAGCCCAAGGACATGTCTTCCTTTGAGGCCCAAAACCCATGATTTGCCCTCCTTTCCTGCAGTCAGATGAGCTGGGGTTTTGCAGCCCCGAAACAGCCCCCTCTGAGTCCATGTCTGTAAAACAGGATTTAGAATAAGTGTCAGTGCCCTGGGCTGGACCAGCTCACCTGGTGCCCGCCAGGTTGTTGCCTCCCCCGTCCCGAGGGCTGCTCAGCTCAGTGGGTGCCACATAATGCCTTCGTATCTGGGAACTGATGTTTCTGAGAGCAAAAAATGGAGTAAACCAACCACAATGATCCATTTCCACATCTAGAGCAGACCAGAAGGTTCCCTGAGGGGCAAATATACTGACAGCAACGCTGAAGGTGTCAGAGCTGCTGCGGGAGCACACAGACATGTTGGGAGCTGCAATTTCACTGGAGAGCAAAGGGCTGGGTGCATAGGGTGCCCACAACTGAAAAATACTGAGTAAGGAGAAAGATCAAAACAAAGAGAAGCCCAGAGAGGTCTCTTAAATCATGTTAGCATCTCTTTTTGTACAGTCAGTTTTGTGCACAGGAGGGTGGACGTGTGGAGGACACACACATTGCTGTCTGCTTCTTTCAGTGTGCCTGAAGGACAGACACAAAGCCTTCTGCACTGCTTAGATGGAACAAGTGCCAGGAGAAAAGGGAAGTCCCATACATGGAAGCCAACCCCAGCCAGTGGTAAAGGAGGAATCCAGAGGTGAGCAAAGGCCGGAGCCCTTCCAAACCGGCAGACTATCACCCAGCCTGGCACTGCAGCTGATAAACTTGATCTGGACAGACCCTTCCTTTCCCTGGAGCTGTCTGGGGGACTGCAGGGTTTCTGTAGCCACCAGCCTCTGCTTCCAGCTGCTGCTTCTCTCTTGCTTGCACATATTTCTTAGGGAGAGGGTCAGTTCTTTTGCAGTACCACAGGGTGTCACATGTGCCACCTTGCTGTGCTAGTGCTGTTACTTTGTAGCCTGACTGGACACGGATTTAAACAAAACCCTTCCAATCGCGATCAAAACATTCAGTTTTCATCCCTCCTCCCTGTTCAGGGCAGTGACTAATTCTCTTGACTTTGGAAGAGCTCCTCACTGACTCTTGTGTTTTGGGAAGCAAAGATGTCTTGGGAGCTGGCTGTCTCTCCTAGAACTATTCAAGGAATATGTGAGGACATACTCCAAAAAAGCCAGGGATTTTAGCTAATAATGCTCTGATTTCGCTGTTTCTCCCGGAGAGACCACCTGCTCTCAGGCAGTAAAGGGCAGCAGCCTCACGGGGCTCTTGCAAGCCCTTAATTGTCCTGAGCTGGCTCCACCCACTGCTATTTAAGCTCCAGCTGAGGAGCACAATCTGCTCTTGCTTCTCCTGCTTGGCTGCTCAGGGAGCTGGGCTTCATGTTTGAGACTGATGTATGTATGGGGCCTATTTTTGGTTTATTTCCAGTCGTGAGATTGATTGGAGCTGGCCTGTAGCTTAGGTTCAGGTGCAAGCGCTGTAGGGGGCTGTTGTCAGGTTGCAGCTGTGCCAGGTTCTGTGATGCTTCCTGCACCCTAAAACTTCTGAAGGATTGAGGCTTGAAGGAGATGGGGGTGCTGTAGATAATTGCAGGTCAAGTCTCTGCCTCCATTACAGCTGTTGAGTGTTCAGTGCCAATGGCTTCTTAGCTCTTGGGGTTGGCTCAAGATGTCATTTGGGTGTGCAAATAACCATATTTGTATTCTCATGGGTCCAGACAAGGGCTTGGGTGTGGTGTACCCTAGGGGGAGCATGGATGGCTGCCCTGGGCTCTGTGGGAGTCAGCCTGGGCTGTCTCAGCTGTAGAGACTCAGCCCTAGCCTGTAGCAGGCTTTAAAGGCTCTTTCCTCCCTTGAGTTCTGCAGCCAGTTTCAGGAGCCGAGCTGTGCAGTATGGACTGGTGCGCCTGAGGTATTTTTGGGTTAACATAGACTTGTCTGTGTAATCTTGTCTGTGCATGTCCCATATAGCAATCCACACAACGCTCTGAAATTGGGTGCTCCATCATCTCCATGCACTCTCAGGGCAGCACTGATTTTCAAGAGCTCACTCAGTGTTTTGCAAATAAGCAAACATGAGGCGAAAGGCATCTAAATCCTTTAGCTGCACGAGATATGAAGCCTGTGCACTCACAGTGAAGGGAATGTGTCTTCTGTCATCCTTTAAGTGGCCAAACCAACAGTCCTGTTGTGTATCTGATGAGCTGGAGCAGGACTTACGTTGCCTCTTCTTCCTCTGGTTTCTCTCCAGATGGTGAAGACTTGGTGTACTTGGTGTGACCAAGTACAGGTCACAGACTTCATGACCAGTGTCCTTCATACCATTGTGTGCTGGACCAACAGGTGTATGAGGACAGGATGATCACCTTTCTGGTGGAATGCAGAAGTGAAATACTGCAGGAGGTAAGAGGCCTTTTTTTTTTTTTCTCTCTGTATTTTTTTATTTCTTGCTGATGGAAAGCTTTTACTGATGTGGGATAGCCTGGCCACTGTCGTCACAGGGCTTTGTGTTTCCAACTTGTGGGTAACTTGCTTTAGTGAAACTGTTCCTCTGACCTCAGGTGTGTTAAACTGACAAGATAGTGTAAATTAGCCTTAATTTGTCCTTTCCGGTGGCCCAGGAGGCAAATTCTCCTTTTGGGAATTTCTGCAATTTCTAGCGTGGAAAGTCTTATGGGAGCAGCTGAGATTTTTGGTGGCCTTGACCAAGTCTGGAAAGGTTTGCATGACACAACCAGCAACTGGAATCTCAGTGTGTGGTACTCCAATTAATCAGCTGGGGAAAAGGGCTTTTATGAGCATGCAGTGCTCGCTTCTGTGCCTGATTTTTCTCGGTCCCATAAACCTTATGTGAGGACAAAGTAAAAGTACGTGTCTCAAAAAAAATTCTTTGTGACCTGTATTTCCCTGTCCCTTTACCGAGGTTGTGGAATATCATAGCTACTGAAGCTTTGGGGCAGTCAAACTTTGAAAGGTGCAACCTGTCTGCAGACCAAAAGCTGTATTATTTATTTCACAGTTAAAACAGGATATGTGTTTTAGATTACACAAACAGGGAGCTTTTGACAGCAGCAAAGCTTAAGTTTGATTCTGAAGAGAAAAATCCCTTCACTTTACAAATGGCTGTCATAACTTTCACTGGAAGATTTAATATCAAGCAAAGGCTGTTTCCAAACCTTTAAGGTGGCCTGTAATGAACACCAAAATTGCAGTTCTATTGTTGAAAATAACATCATCAGTTAAGAGGTCTTTTTTTTGCTTGACTTCCCAAATGCCACTTTGTTCTTAAAACCTGAATGGAATTCCTCCTTCCAAGAAGAGATCTTAGAGACCAAAAGGTGCATTTATGTATTTATGAAGGTAGTGCTTAGCAGGAGCTATGTTTTCAGAATTTTGAAACAAGGGTGAGAAGTACATTGTCTTAATTTCTGAGCAGTAGTCTTGCGGTCTTAAAATCCAAAACAAGTTGGGATTTTGAAGCTGTTTCAAAACTGGAAGGGACCGTGGTTGGAAGAATCAGCTGCTGTGTGTGACAGTCTGGCAGGAGAGCTCTTGCTTTAAGTCAGACCAGTTTCCTGCCTGCATTGCTGAGAGCTGTTGTGTGAAGTTCCAGGGGTTGCTTGTGCTGACAGCTGAGCTTGATCCCAGGATGTGCCGTTGCCAAAGTCTGTAGAGACACTGGCTGCACTGTCCTTCCTGTGAGTGAGAAACAGTGTCATGCTAAAGATCTGAACAGACATGGACAGTGAGATGGTAAAGGAATAGCTGTTGAGGCTAAAGGAAGAAATCCCAATCCAGTTATGTCTCATACATACCTGGAAGTAAGGTGTCAAATGACCACATTATCCTGGAGTGAGGGAGGCATCAAGGGTGCAGGTTTGGAAGAGGTGAGCAGGCATTTGCTTCATGTTAAGCTGCTCACTGGTTCCTGGCTGTCCGGCCTGCCTGCAGGATACTTTCTCATCTGCAAAAATGCAATATTAAACTTTGAGTGGACAACTGAGTGTAATTTATAGTGTTTTCACATCCCCTTCGTTTTAGGTTCGCACAGAATGTCTTGTTTATTTTCCTGATTATTCATTTCAACTGTACATATGATTAAAAATAATGAATGTTATTAATTTTTATCATTAGTACCATCATTACGCCTACTCATATCCTTTGATATTATTGCAAAAATTATCTTTAATAGTTTTAATAGGAGCTATTCCCCAGGCTAATGAGGATATAAATCAAAGTATTAAACATGGTAGAAAGTAAAGTTTTGGACTCTATTCTGAAATTGAACCCCCTCTGTGCAGTGGATGCCTTCAAGTTTTGCTCAGAAGAACATTTATATAGGTCTCTTCCATGTACTTGCATGAGATGGGGTTTAAATTTGACTGACATCAATTAGACAGTCTGTGGCAGCAGGGAGACAAATTCAAAGGTAGGAGAAGGAGCAGCAAGGATGTTGCTGCACTCTGTACTTGCAGAGGTCAGGAGGTCTTATGCCACTGGCTGTAACAAGGCGAGGCAGACCGAGTACTCTGGGGAATCACACCTGAAGGACTTCAGCAAGAAGTACAGGGCAAGAACCAAGTAAATACCAGTCATTAAAATCCATACGAGCATGCAATAGAAATCTCTGTTTAATTGCTAGGATTCCATCTGTTAAAGTTGAGACATGACAAAAAGGAATAAATAATCTCTCTGGTAATCTTCCAAAGGATGTCTTCTAAACATGGGAAACCATCTCTGCCCTCTTATTGTCCTCTGTCACTTTGCTGTTTGTAGCAGAGTGCAGCCGAGCAAGGATGTGGTGCTGGCAAGGGATCAGAAAGTCAGGCTGGCTTCTTATGTTTTTTTTTGTTTTATTGGGTGTTTCACCCATTAATTTTTGCAAGGCTTTTTTTTTTTCCTTGCAGTAAATATTGAACTAAAGCTCACTTTGTACAGCACAACACTCTTGCCAATATGAGCAAAAGCAATTTAGCAGATAATACTTTGGCATGTTCTCTGTGTTTCTAAAATTTCCTGTTAAAGACTTGAGTTCCCTGCTTTAAAAAGATTGCAGACTATTTGCTACGGAGCCTGCTAATAAAAGGTTTTCAGATACCCAGTTTAAACTAATTGTTGCCAGTCTAGTCACAATTTTTGGGGCCAAGGACATTGCTGCACTTCGTGGGGAAATCTGTTAATGGATTGAATGAAGCTGCTAGAAAGCAAAAGCCGAGAAGTGCAAAAGAAATAGAGTTGTGCCACCCAGCCTATTGCTGGCTGAACACTGAGCAATTGTGGGCTTTAGGGACTTCGATAGGATTCTTCTGGCTGCATCTTTGAGGGGCTGGTTTTTGCCTCCATTCCGTGGTGAACCCCTTCCCCAGGAGAACAGCAATGATGACAGGAGTGAAAGGTTGTAGAAGGGTAAAAATTTGTACGACCCTTGCTCTACATAATTCCTAGGTAGAAGACAGCAGCTAACTAGACTTCAGTCTGATCCAGAACACATCCTCATAGTTTCCAGCTCCTAGATTCTGAGGACAATTTGTTCCTCAGCAATTTAGGTACCAGCCTTTAGATAGGTGACAGAAAACAGCCTAAGCCTGGTGAACTGGAGCTGGATCCCGTCTAGAACTGCTATCAGCAGTGCTGGGAGGCAAGAGGCTACTGCAGGGAAGGTAACCAGAGCTGTGACTTGGCTAGGGTCACGTTGCAAGCCTGCAGCATTCAGTTTGAACCTGGGTCCATGGTGTCCTGAGGCAGCATGAGAAGTGCCCCTTGGTCCTTTCAGTCTGCCACTCCCTGTATTGCTCCATAACTGCTCCCCTTGCACTGGGATAAGGCACATAGTGGAGAAATTCTTCCAGTTCTGCTTGGCTTCAGTAATGGGCTGTAATTAAAGCAGGATTGAAAAACTTATTTTTAATGTTACACAACACTGCTGCGTTGTTGGCTGTGCTTTTTTTGCAAGAGGAGATGAAAACTATAGAAGGAAATGGGGGGAAATACAGATGCATTTTCGCTCTGCCCTTAGTAAATGAGGTCTTCAGTGCCAGTCACCTTTCAAACTGCTTGACTGTCTATAATCGTGTGTGTCTGCCTGGGAGCATCTCGCGTTCGAATAGCAACAGCTCCCTCTGTCTGCCTCGAGTAAACCGTGGGCTGTTGCACTTCACCAGATGCCATTTTCTTGTTCCCTGCCCAGCGAAATTCCTGCTCTCTAGGTATGTTTGCAGCTTAAATGGATTAGCTTCGAGAAAGCTTTAGACTTTCTCTGTATATTTTTAGGAGTGGCTGTAAACTTTTTGCTGTTACTTCCCTTACCAGTTTAAGAACGGAACAACTGTTAAAAAACCCCAAAAGTGGGGTAGGGGGTGCAGCGGCTGCATTAGTAGGAGAGATTATTTTCTGTTGAAAGTGAGCTTTGAACAACCTGTGAATTACTGTCACATTGAACACGTCTCTGGAGATTTGAAAGTTTTATACCCTCTTCCAAAGTGCTGCTATTGTCTGTGTAACAAACGTGAACTGAACTGTTCTGTTAAAAGTAAGTCATGCACACTTAAGAACATAATAGCAGCTCAGCGTTAACAATGCTACTACATTCATCTCAGCAAACTGTTACTGTAGTACAACTGAAGCTCCAGCAAACCATTTGCCTTGTGATGAAGAGCCAGGATGCGATTAAAGGCATGCTATTAACGTTTCCTAGCTCTCTTCTTGCTCTGACATTTGTCCTGTGTGAGGTTTTTTTTGATCACAGTCTCAGCAGCAGACTTTGCTGTACGTGGCACTTGAAGGTTTCACAGAGCTACCTATAAAGGATACATCATATCTGGTATTTGCTGCAATAGGTAGACGAGAAACAATAACCTGGCTGAACTTTGTTTTGGATTAAAATATTTCTCCCAAGAGCTTCCTTTCATTGTTAGCTTTTTTCGATATATGAAGATAGGGCTCCAGTTTAAAAGTACAACACATATGATGACTTGATGCAGCTCTACTACTGGGAAGACGTTTGCAATATTTTAGGGGGCAGAGTTTATTCAGATGACAAGCCAAAAATTCTTATTTTCCACCACAGGAAATTTCCTCCACAGAATTTGTGGGAGATGTAGCCCAGCCAGATTGCTCTGGATTTAGGTGGCACATAGAGGCCCTTTAGGCTGGCTGTGGTTCCTGTGATGTTCTGCTGGAATATTTCTGAATAAGTCTTTCAGATCTAGACTTTCAGTCTTTGAGAGATTGTCCTATTAACATTAAATTCTCAACTGGATGGAGGAACACGGTTTTCTTTTAGGTTGCTGTTGCCTCCTTACTGAATTGGAATGAGGTACTTTTGAGAGTGTTCCCCAAGAACCCAGATTAAAAAAACCACAAACAAAACCGAAAAAACCACAATCAAAAAGGCAACCAAACCAAAACAATCATTTAAAAAACTAATCAAGCCAACACCAGTTTGCTGCCGCTCGTGAATTCTGCTTTTGGAGTGAATTACCAAGGTTGTCTTGACATATGTATGCATGGTCAGAGGTGTAAGAAAATTGGCAATGAATATGGAATTGTGTTTCATGGCATGGCTCAAATAAGTCTGTATGCTTATACTTAAGAAAAACCTTATATAAGAAAAGCCATTTGTAGCATCCTTTGGTCTTTCATGCTCCATAATCAGGCCTGAGGGATGGAGTTTAGATGCATGTAATTTGTGGAAGACAAAGTTAAAGCTTTGTCAGAATCAGAATATGCTCACAATTTTTGATAGTGTATACCATTAGCTACTGAAGCTGCTTTAACACCCAAATCTCTCCTTGGAGGTGATGATCCCACTGTGGATGCTCTTGTTGGATGTTCCCTTCTGGATTTAACTCTGTAATTATACATATAAAATAAAATCACTTTATACTTAAAAGGTCAGTTCAAATTAATTATGCACATTCTTCTCCTTCAGTAACTGTTGTCAGGTTCGACAAACATTCTGTAAGGAAAAATAGTAGCTTCTGGGGAGTGGTCAGGAACCTAAACTGTGCAGCTCACTGACAGTCCATTAAGCCCCAGGGTACATGGTTAAATTATTGATTTGGCCACTGCTGGCTATTCAGCCAGTGACTGGTGCCTGGCCCTTCAAGTGCCTTGTCTCTTTTTAATTGTTTGAGGCCCTCTGTCCAGCTGCTGCTTGCCAGGAGAATGACTGCAGACCACCTGAGTGGCTGTGGCCGTGTCACTCAGGTCACCCCAAAGTCATTGTGGAAGGCTGCCAGATTGAGCTGAGCCTGAATCTGGTGCTGTGCCCACTGGCCAAGTCTAGTGTGATACGCTACGCTCCACGGAGCTCTCTAACAGGGACAAAGATCCCTCAAATAGTTTCCCATAATCAAAATACTAATTTCCCTTTACATCTTTCCTAAACCTTTACAATTTTTCCAAGTGAAGCTCTCTTTAATGCAAGCTCTATCTGTGGAGAGCTTGTTTTGATGAAAAATTGGGGGTTTTATACATTATATATATAAAATAATCCTAACTAGCCATAATTAGAACAAGTGTTATTGTCCTAAAAGAATTCTAGTCCTGTGAAACGTAGTCATGCTACACCCTTCTAAAAGCTATAATGTAAACTTGCCCAAAGAAAGCAGCACAAGGTGACTGCAAGACAGGATGCTTATATGTAAGAAGTGATGCTGCTGTCAGTGGAGTTGATAACAGACCTGCTGGTTAAAGCAAGGGGAGATGGATGAATAGTCTCTTGTTAATGTCATAATGAGGGCTGTGGGACTGAGTGGGCTGTCCTGTGGTTGGTTGCGTGTTTCCAAAGTCAGTAACTCAGTGACACCTGCTATTCTGCGTGCAAAGTCAGTCTACGGGGAGTCCTGTTCTTCTTCTGTTCACAAATGACCTCTAGTCACAGCACTGGTTGTGTGAGCCTTGGTATGTTTTTGAGAGCAAAGACCAGATGTTACAGGGAGAAAGATACTTTTCTGATATGTACCAGTCAGGTGAATCTAGCTAGATAGATTGGAAAGATGAATTTAGGATACAACCACGTTCCCTGTGCTGTACTGCAAAGGCAGATGTCTGGCATCTCCTTCCTGTAGTGCTGGCATTGCTTGCAGGAGCACCCGCTTGTTACCGGGGCCAACTGGCTGGCCTTTGGGATCAGCGGTCCCAGAGCACAACCTTGCTGCCTGAAAAACCTGGAGAGGCAGCCAAGAGGCATTGAAGTCTGTGTGCTTGGGCCTTGGCTGCCCAAGTCTTTAAAGCCCAGGGGGAACATTTCCAAATTTAATTGGTATTTTGGATCTCCTGTGAAGTATTTGAGTATTGGAGCTGTACTGTTTGGATGGAAAGAAGATAGGGTTTGTTTTTCAGGTCAGTGAAAACTATATGGCCATCCCAAAGGCAGAGGAATGTAATTCCCAGCTGGTTTGGTGTTCAGAATATTGAGGGCCATTTCTGTTGGCTACAGTGACAAAGGGTCGTAAGATCCTTCCCATGTGCCTTGAACTTTGTTGTGGCACTTAAATTCTCCATTCATGCAGGCAAACCAGGAACAGAGGTGGTTCAGACCATGTATCTTCTGTCTGAAGGATGGAGGGAAGAAATGTTTCCCTCATGCCTATTCCATAGTGAGCATAATGGAGCCAGGATGAACCCATCTGTCCCTCAGAAAATGCTTCTGCGGTGAATGAGGACCAAGGGCACTAGAAAGGAAAGGAGATATGTCCAGGGACAATGTCTGAGCTGGCCTTTGAAAGCATCTCCTGGCTGGTGGCACCAGCACCCGGCTCTGTGGCACAAAGGTGGCAGGCTGCAATCCAAGCTTGTCAGCTGCTGCAGCTAGCAGGGAGGAATTGGGCTAGCACACAGCCCGCCTGTCTTCCACCTTTGGGAAACACCCAGTTTTTAAATTCCAGCCCTGTATCCCAGGGTTACCATACAGTCAGGGCACCATGAGGAGCACAAACATCAAATGAGGTTTAAATTGAAGGAATAGCCAGAGGCCTTAACCAGTCTCTGGTTATTCCATGGGTGCTGCTGTTGCCCCTGGCTTGCTGTTTACTCATCTGCACCTGCAGTGTTGAAAGCTGTACAGAAATCCTGTTCAGCCTGAGCCAAAAAGTATAGCTAGCCTTTGTGTGTACAGAGGGCTTTATAAAGGTCATGAATTGAGCTTTTGTGCCAACCTTTTTGTGATTTACTTCTCATTGTTTCTCTTTCTCTACAATTCCTCCTCTGAATTGCCATCTGCCAGCTCTTTTAACAGGAAGTTCAGTGTTGCAGATTTTCTATTAGTACAAGTCTTACTGCTTTTGTGCAGGAAAGCTGGACCACTGTGGAGGCCTCCATGTGTTGCTGTATCTACTGGAGTCATGCTGAAGGGTGACTTGGTTTTTGCAGGGAAAAGAACAGCTAGCTCCCAATAGTCTGCTGCACTGGATGTAACCTAATTGCTGGGACAGCAAGGAAACCCAGGGTGTGAGTCAGATTGTTGGTCCAAACACAAAATAATTTGGTTTTACTATCAGTTTTGTGGTTTAGGTCTGTGAGGAGTTCATTCAGACTCATTCATAAGCCTTCTGTTACCAGTCCTGAGTACATTTTTAACTGCTTTCACTCTGCCATGGAAAAGGATTAGGCACAAAAGACCAGCAGCAAAGATGCTTCTTGTGGTCACTCATTATAACTGGGGTTTGCTGCTGTGCTCAGACTTGTAGAATGCTGATTCAATGGGCTAACATGGTTCTGTCTCTCACTTCAATGACAAACGCTATAAAATGCTCTTTTTAGGATGCTTTTGATTAGTAGTGGTGGAGTTATGACATGTGCAGCCTTCACGTGTATGTCTTTCAAAATAGTCAAAGTGACTCTGTCACACTATCAGCATTAAAAATTCTTCATGATTCTACTCTTGGAAGCAAACAGCTTCTCCTTCTGTAGCATAGAGTGAGGGAAGCTTCTTCTCTTGAAACTCAGCCAGGTTTTGGTTTAGGAGCTGTGATGCACTGATTGTAAATAGAGGACAGCAGTTTCTGCTGCTTGTGGTTTCTACTGTGGCAGAAAAGGAAAGACAAGGTTGTGCAAAGGAATCCTGGGGAAGGATTCATTTGCCCATCTGTGGGACAAGTCTCTAAGTAATGGTTTAAGCTCTCTCTGATATGAGTGGGTTATCTGTGAGAGGGGCTGGATTTCTTTAAAATAACCAGCTTAGCCTAGATGCCTGACTTTTAGCCATTTAGCTTTGGGTAAGATGATCATTGTCTGTGTATCTATGTTAAGATACAAGCTGCTGACTTTTTCCCAGTTTCCCATTACTAGAAAATGTCAACATTTTGAAGGATATTCTAGCAAAAGTAGAAATTAAGAGTGTGATGTGTCCGCTCCCTTCCTAATGCCAAAGCCCACTTCGCCGGTGGAAGCCTGAGAATACTGGTGAAATTTGGGTTGTGCTGCACCCCAAGAAAATACTGACTGTCCATATATTTGAATAGTGAAATGCAAGGCACATATTATTAAACAATGACAGGTGTCTGCACAAGGTAATCCTCAGGGAAAAAGTGTTGTATTCCTTGAATGTCAACAAACTCCACTTTTTACATGGAGGTTTGATGAATAAATAAAACCTTGGTTTTTTTCTGACAGGTGGCATCTCATTTAGTGCTTCTCCTCGAAAGGTCAGACCCCTTTGCTGTTTTTATCTCCTGAGGTCTCTGAACTCCAGTTTGTCTCTAGTTTCATTTTGCACACCTGTTTTGAGGCATGAGTTAATATGATGCTATCTAAATGTGAGTCCCTCAGATTCACTTCACAAAAAATAGGTGTGTCTCAGGAAGCTGTGTTCAGCTAGGAGAAAAAACTGCAGTTTGGAGGTGATATTTATTAGGAAACCTAGATCATAGAAAATTGGAGGGGCAACAAAAAAAACCAAGACCATAAATAAAAGTAGACCTATGAAGGCTTCTGCTGACATTGCTGAGCTTGATATTGTGTCCTTAAAATGAGCATGAGGAGCCAGGCACAGCCTTGAGATCTCCAGTTTTAAAATTAGTTTTAATAGGATACAACAGGTAGATTGAAAGAATAAAACACTATAAATTTTTAAAGATTGGTTGTGATGGTTGAAACAAATTAAATGAAGCTTTGTAGACAAAGTAAGGCCATACTAAAGATGCGTTTCATTTGTTGGGTTTCGTGTGGGGTTTTTGGCTGTTTTTATTTCTCCCAGTTAACAGTCCTTTATTATTCTGGGGTAAAACTGAAGCTGAATCATAACCTTGCTGGGTTCCCAAGATCAGCCTAGAATTGCAAGTTGTAGCTGACAGGATTTTCCACACCAATTTTTACATTATTTCCCCTTTACCATCACAGCTAAAACTCTTCACTTTCCAAGGTAGAAGAACCTTTGTGGGGCTCAGGTTTTAATGCATAATTCAACCTTCAAAGTCCAAAACAAGCATGCAGAAATCAAAGGCTTGACATGAAGTAAGTTATTTGATTCTGCAAATAGCAGTGCAGTGGTTCTTCCATTGAAGAGGCCGTATTGCCTTTAGGATTTACTGTAATCAAGACAGTCATTTGCTGGATATTGATGATAATTCAGCTACTGCCTCTCTGGAAAAAGTAATTCACTAACGGCTGTATAACAATTTTCTCAGGAGTTGTCCCCCAGCAGCCTACATGCTTTTCTCAGAGTGTTTTCCTTTCAGTTTTACATATGTTAATATATATTATTTTTCTTTTGCATAAGATTCCCAGCAGTAAGTGGCATTCTCATGCTGAAAAGCACTATTTCTACTTTAAATAGTCACAAATACAGAAATCCTGCAAAGGCAGGAGCGGGGCACTATACACACAGCTAGATCACAGAGCAGGCATCTTCCTGTGCTTGCTGAGTAAGACTGGATGGGAGTGGAGAGACAACATGAGGCTGACAGCTAGGCAGAGCCACCTGCCTCAGAGAATGAAATCCTGGGGCTAGCAATTATGATACCGTCTACCTAAATCCCTATAACTAAGGCCTGGGTTTTACACATTAGAGTCTGAGAATTTCCAGCCTCACCAGAATTTTTATCTAAATGTTATTTTCTAGCATTTCTATGCCAGGTGTATCACTGTACATGTCAGATTGTGTCTTGATTCCAGTTTTGCCAGATATAATGTTGTTCCACAGGGTCAGATGTAAGTGTTGGCCCTGCAGCATGCAAGTTTACAACTCAAACAAGAACTGACTGTCGTAACTTTGCCTCCTAGTCTGCAAGTTCAGCTAGTTCTGGCCCTAAGGCGCTGGTTTGGCCATGCTTATCTTAAACCATTTCTTGAACGTATTCTAGTGTCTCCAATCAGTACTGTTCTTGTAGGGACACTGTGGGGCTCAAGTGAAGCCATGGCATAGGTGAAAGGCAGAATCATCTTTTTCCGAGCCACATCTTCAGCTTTTGTGTGATTTCTGGGAGGAAAAGAAACCCGGACCCAGCAGTAAATAGACAATATCCAGGCAGTGCAGCAGTGGGGAGACTAGAGTAAGTCTCGCAAAGAGCAGGCAAGTCTTTGCAGGTCTGAGGTACACCCAGCAAAGCGGGGAATGGCTCCGTAAAAGCCCAGTGGACTAGCCGTGGTATCGTGCTTAAAAGGGTACCATGCATAAATAGGTTCCATGTTCCTGCCTGAGACTGACATGTACCTTTGGTGTGGTGCCTGGTCTGTGGAGAGACGGGAGAGACGTGTTCCTGCTGCCTCTCCTGTCTGAGGCGGGTGAATCCATAGAGGCGGAATTCACAGGCATGCCAAGGCGGAGTCCTCAGTCAGTTATAAATCATTGATGCTTTCTCAGTCCTGTGCTTCTCAGACTTCAATAATTTCATTGTTCCAGCTGAACAGGAGTTTTACCTTGTTAAATTCAGGGAGTGCCACTGATGGCAGCAGTCTTTTATCCTGTCCTTCTCATTTTCTGACAGACCCATAATGAATGATTAATCTCAGTGTGTTGCAAAGGGTTCAACTACCTGCTTCTTTTTCCTGTAATAAAATATATGCTGTTTGACTGATTGTGCAGCATCTGTATTTGGATTTTTTTCCATTTAATCTCTTTTTGTATTGTGAATCTAGTTAAAAAGCTGTACTATAACTCTGGAAATTGTAATTTTTTTCTCCTATTGTCCCTTTTTATTTTTAAGGAACTGATTTCACTATTTCTAATGCACATCAGTGTGCTGGCCTTTACCACCCATCCACTCTAACACTTAATTTTATTGATTCTAAATATATATATATTTCACTAGCCTTTGTGATTATTGTCAAAAATCAAATCAGACAGAAACACCTCTAATTTACAGCCCAGGTTTCCATGGAGGTATCACAGTAAAAATCAAATTTCCCCTCTCTATTCATGGTCTAGAGCGGATTCTCCAGGGGTGTAAATTAATACAGCTCTGTGAGGCTGTGGTCTTCCAGAGCAGCACATTTTCTGACATGGATGAATATTGGAGTCGTGTCAGTACTTAAATAATTCAAGAGCATGGAAATACTGGGTCCACTGATTTGTTCTTTTACTTGAAGTTATTTAAAAAAATGTTTCTTTCAGTGTTCTTTTTGGGTTGAAATATTGAAAGTGCAGTAAGATGGAAAATGAGTTGTATGGACACATCTTCATAGGAGGCCTGATTGCTGTTAGGCCAAGAGCAGGTATCTTAATTTACCAACGTACCATTCATGTCAAAATAACGTTTTAATTTTATGTTGTAAATTCCATACTTGCTATTCAATATTGCATAAACTGTATTGCTAGATCTCAGGACTAAACTTACCATAATAGCTGTATCCAATATATACTTGCTTGGATAGTTTGAAAGTCTAGTGGATTTCTTGCAGCAATTTAATAAAGTCATTGCTGACTGACTTGCAGTGTGGTTTGTCACAGATTAACTCTTTGGGTAACTAGAATTTTACAAGTGGCCCAGAAATCTCGGTGACTTATGTAAACATAATTCTGCAACTTGCATGAATCTTCATGTACTCAGGAAAGGAGACAAAGTGGTCACAGATTTTTAACTTGTTGGGTCACCTCCCTGGCACAGGGACTCTCTGTGTTATTTTGCTTTTCTGCCTTGTTGAAGTGCTGTCTCATAGGCTGGTGGTATTTAAGGCCAGGAAATGTGTGGAGAACTTTTTAGCAATGGTAGTGTGAACTTTTGTTTGCAGCAACTCCCCTGCTGTCTGTATAACTACCCTTGGCACTAGTGATGGATTTCAGAAACCTGCAGCTGATGAAGCGCTGAGCTAATGTACATTTTTCCATCACTTATGTTCAGATAGTACAGATGACCTCAGAGGTATCTACTCATTTTATGGGCACCCTACCTCTGAAGTCATTAGTGCTTAATTTTCACTGCTGCTTGCACTCAACAACGTTAGTAGTGGCTTCATGAATTACTAATGTGGTGCTTAAAGGTGAAAAGTAAAGACCTCATCAAATTCTGGATATTTGCATATACATTGCAGATAATTAAGTATCTGAGAGGCAATGCTTTTTTCTTCTCTCCCTCCTCGCTGTTAGGGTGTTCAATAAGAGAATCCACGTAGTATCTCTTGCTGCTGAGGATTAACCTTTGTTTAATGCTGTCCGGTCTTATATGGTGTATCACATGCTGCATTAACCCTCATTTGCAAAGCAGCTTCTTGGGTTCTGTCGTGTTTACGCTGACAAGATCCAAGAGGTAATTACAGAGCTCCTTTGAAAGAAATTAAGTGCTGAGGATGAAGTCTTCTCCAATAAATCAGAAATCACATATCCAGTTCAGTTTAAGAACTCAGGGAGACCCTCTTTTTCTCTTCCTTCTGAAACTCTTCTCCATCAAATCAAAAGCAGTTCTTCAAAGCATTGAAGTGTATACTTAGCATTACACTCTTGAATTCAATAAGACACTTCTGCCTTTACTAAGCAGGCATGTCTTTAAACAAAGCACTTAAACACATGCTTAATTAGTTATTGAGACAAGAGGCATGGCGTATGTATTCTGTTCACATTTTAAAAAGGGGATTTTTTTTTTCCGCAGTGTATACGACCTCTTTAGGAAAGAAACATAATTCTAACTTGAGTGATGTTGTTTTTTACTTTTTCAATTGCATTTCAATTCAGTGTAGAGAAAAATGATCTTTTATTGAATAAGTCAAAAGTTTAAATGCCTGTTTTGCCCAATCCCTTTTGAAACCCTGTTCAGACATACAGCCTCTTCAAAATAATTGTGCCAGAAGCTATGTTCATCAGGAAACTGTTTTTAGTATCACCTGCATAAACCAAATCACAGATGTTTCAATCAAGGATGATTTTTTTTTTTAAAGAAAGGCTTTAAATTGCCTGCTCTGCACTATCACATGCTTGCTTGTAATTTAGTGCCTTATCCAGCAGAATGTCACAGGGATTACTTTCTTCTGGAATATAGAAATGATTAGAAAATTAAAAATCCATATAAAATTCTGTGATATTTACAGAATACCAAAACCATTTGAAATAATGTTTAAATTATTATAATTCTTATAATCATGTTCTAAACATTTTTTCTGAAGTCTACCATACCGGGGGGGGACAGATGTGTGAAAATTACACTTTGGGTTATGTGCTACTTGGGTTTTTTGAAGTTTTTCTCTTTATTGAGGACTGACACTCTGGTGTGCATGGGCACCACACAAACCATTACTTGAAAGTGGAATTGTGAGGGATTTTATCTCTTGCACACGTGAGCTGATTGCTTTAGGGACAGAACTGTGATGTTCTCCATCTGTCCAGTGACAGGTGACATAACACACACTATGTAGACTCTGTGGGCATCATAGTCACCACTCATGGGTTCCAGTGTCATGGTGAAAATCACTTTTTAGTAACAAGAGCAATGCATTCGGAGTAAAACTGATTGTTCAAAGCTTCACTGGAAACTGGTCCTGACCTGTGTTTATTCGTAACAGATGCTAGAGAGAAAATTCTCAGATGCAGGTACACGTTCACCTGACTGAACCTGTTGATACAGAGACTGAATCATATGTTCCTGAATCTGTAACAATGAAGTTCAGACTTGATCACAGAGTAATTTAGGGGCATTGATTGCCAGTGTTGAACGGACATCGTGCATCATTTGGAAGTGCCTCCACCTCTAGTTCATCTAGCTGTGTCTGAACTGTGAGCAAGAGCCGTAGGGGGTTTGAATGTCCTTTCAGCTAGTTAAAACACTAGCCTGGCAATAAAGCCTGCTGCAGATCTGGAGTGTAAACTCCATCAAATGCTGAGATATTCGCGTTCCTTCCTAGCTGCACTTCAAGACAGCAGGAACAGAGGTCCATTGCTCTTCCAAAGGTATATGGGCATTTTCATTGAAGGCATGCAAATATCGGTTTGCATTATAGACAAATTATATTCCTGAAAGACATGATTGGCTGGAAATACTTCATACTTACGTAGAAGTTGTCAAAACAACTTCATAGTTAAGTGAATGCTTAACTTAATTTTCCTCCTTCCAATTCATGTAGACATTTCTAAACTACCCTCCTGTTTGAAGCAGAAATAATTTTTCTCTTATTAATATACGGATGTAGGTCTGCATTTGGCAAGACTTCCTTTTGTGATGCATGGAAATACCGAGGTGATTCAATCCTATGAAAAGATTAGGTTTGGAAAATAGCAGTTAGCTATGCTTTGCTTTCACATTCTCATATTCCCCAGGATAGGTCTTAACTGAAGGTGCAGAGGTGACCTGTCACGTCTTTGTAGGAGGCTGCGAGATCTTCAGTCACCACTGTATCCGTGCCTCTTGCACCATCTTTGGGGAGCAAAGGAGCATCATTATCCTAAATAATTTGTCCAAGATAGAGGAGGTGAGTGGTGGAGCAGGACTTGAACCCAGGCTAGCACTGTAATCTCCCTGCCTTGTCACTGCCTATGCTTAAATGATTTTAGGGACTGACAGCAAAACCTTTGGAATGCTGCTTTTCCGTAGAGGATTTGTCTGTTGTCCAGTGCACAATCCACCTACTTGTGCAAAATGCCCCAAAGCCTAAAATGTTCTTGACTGTGATCAATGTGGACGTAGGAAGTGCTGAAATCAATTGACTGTCAACACCTGTTTAATGGTAAGCAGGTGCTTAAATGTAGTGTGGTACAGGAGGGAATGGTGATAAAAGCTGCCAGGGTCTGGTGTTTTGCTTAGCAACAAGAAATTTAAAAATGAGGAGGAACACGTATTTTATTTGTTAGTAGATGTGGCTGTGCTGCAATATCAGGGAATATGTTATGTCATGCTCAGCAATCTGTCCAGCTCCTACCCATACTCTGTGCTCTAATAATGAACTAAAAATTCAGTCTCATGAATTTTAAGTCTGTACCTTTAACATGAAATTCACTTAAACTGTTGTGGAGAGTGTTGACGGCAGAGGAAAAGGGAAGAGAATGGAGCCAAGGTGTTCCTATCTTGTTTTCAAAGAGACACATCAACACATAATAAGTTTTTCCATCATATTTAACTAGATGATCATTATCCAGCTTGCAGTAAACATCTGACTTGATCTAGACAATTGTGAAATGACTTGATACTTAATCAGTGTGGACCTGACCTTTACAAAAGCAGCTTTAAAAGTCAGATGCCATCTTCTTTCCAGCGTCTACTCCTCTGCAACAAGGCTACCCTTCACTTGGTTGTTTACTTGTCTAATTTTCATTGAAACAGTTTGCCAGAAATCAGAGCTGCTTTGCTTAGCCACATAACGCTCTGGCTTTAAACTCTGAAACATGTTACAAAAATCTTACCAACCTACCTTTATCACAAAAAATATCCTCCAAAAGACATTAGAATTTCTGTGTTCCAGCTCCCATGTTAGGAATGCCACTTGCCAACTAGGACAAAACCTGAAAATGGATATTCATGGACTCAGGTTTGGTTTGGAGGTAAAAGGCCTCCTGTCTGCATTATTTTGAGAGATACCTACTTATCAGCAAAGCTCTTCCAGGGAAGGGAAGGGTGAAGTCGCTATCCCATCAAACGTCTTACCTGGTTTTTTGAGGCTTATCTAAAACAGCTTCAGGCTACTCAAAATTTTATAACCTTTCAAAACCTTACAAGCCAGCTGTAAAGCAAGAACCTCTCTTGTTAAATAGCCAGCAAATCAAGGTGTGAAGCTAAGGACATGCAGTAGCAAGGGATATAAGAAATATGCCTCTTCTGCTGCATTTATCTTTAATAAGAGGATGCCTAAAAGCTTTCTTTTGTCTTTCAAAAAGTTTTATCAGAACAAGTGGTACTAAGCCTTTAATGCTGTTGCTTTACATAAACCAAAATGTTAAATTTTGTTTCCATTTTCATTCACCCTGATTAGAAAAACCCCTATGTTAAATAACAGTCTATTATTTTGGAAGTTTGTTTGAGTTTTTTTTCTGAAATGCCAAGCAGTACTGATTATATCACTGGAGTATTCTGAATTCTTTTTCACCCTCGTATTTGCCTTATATAGCCATGTAGCTTGGTATTTGACATTATTTTTTTTTCCTCCTTTCATCTTTGTGGAAATAATCAGTACTGCATTGTAACCAGCATCAGAACTTCATAGCCACAAATCTCCTGTGCTTGTTCAACGAAATGCAAAATGCACAGTGTGGGACTTAAAGCCTTTGTCTGACTCCAGGGTCTGTTCATGCCAAAGTGAACTTGACACGTTTTCCTTTGGCCTGTGGCTGCTTGGTAGATGATGTTCCGCAAGATCTGAGTCTCGAAGGCGAGGCACAGCTCCTGTGAGCAATTTGTTTGACCTTTGGTGCTGGTACAGGGCTGTGGTAGGGCAAAGACGACTGACCAGAGGATGGGACTGGCCCACCCTGGGTTTGTGAGGTTTCTTTGACATATGCTGGGACCAGTCACTGTAGACTCAAAGGGAAGTAAATACATATCCCCACTCTTTCTCATCTCAACTTTTATAGTGGTCTGCCATGGTCTTGGTTGGTGTCTATGACCAAGACCTATTGATTTTAATCAGGTGGTGGTAACTTATGTTACCCAGATCCCAGCATGATAAAATTTCAGTCTGAAGGCCAGTCCTTCCTCTCTGTCTGTTACATGACTTAACAGACAGAGGTGAGATCTCCTAAAACCCAGCAATTTACATTCCTGACCACAGGTGCTGTTTCTGCCACAAGCGTGTCAAAATGTCATTTTTTCTATGACAGCACGCCCATCCTCTTGACTCTGAAACACAGTTTGCTTGTGAGGATTAACCCATCAGGTTGTAGCCAGGTCAGGGGCGTTTGTGTGGGAAGTGTTTTCTCCCACCCAGAAGCCACAGAAATACTTCTGACTACATAAGTTAGACACATAGAAAGATCCAGATTTTAATTTGTTTTTCTTTGCTGGTGAGGAGAAAAAAAGGAAAAGCACAACACAAAAACCAAATTAATTGGTCCTGCTCTGCACAGAGAGAATGATTAATCTCCTGCATTCAGGAGCATCTGTCTACTACTTCTGCTTGAATTCCTCAAAAGGCTGAGAGTGTTTCTAATGGTCATTTAAATAATAAATGCCACCACACTCATTAGGGGTGTATCAGTCGTTCTTTTTCTGCTCTGATGCTTGTTGTATTCTATTAATATTTATTGAATTCCAGGAAATTTATCCTGAGCTAGCGGTCCACATTTCTTTTCAAGGTCACCAAATATAAATATTTTATTTATCTAATTTAGAAAAACGACATTAGATGTGATGCAGCAAGCATGACAAGAGTATGAATTAGTGGAAAGCTTCCCTCAGGAAATGTATCCAGGTACCAGTAATGGATAATTATAAGTCCAATGGCTTCTCTCCTAGCAGGTAATAAAGATACATAATGGCGATACAAGCCCTCACCTGAAGGTGTGCATATGGCAATAACAGTTAGCAGCACAATAGACTATTTACTGCGAGGGCATTGGAAGCATCCTTGGGCCCTGAATAAGCTTATTAGAATTTCACCTTCAAATTTTGACATGGATATGCATGTGGGCTATATGGCAGATTTTCAGCAGCCCTTTGGGAACGAATAAGCCTAAATCTGTCAGATGTTTGATGTTGTGTCTTGTGCTGGCTAAAAAACCATGGCATCATAGGAGTGGCCAGAGTAGCTCATTTTGAGTATTGTGTGCGTTTTGCTGCCCCTGACAGTCCACTGTTCTCCCTTCAGACAGGGCTGTATTGCCTGCTTGCTGTATGTGTAGTCCAGGAGTGTCCTGTTTCTTTATCACTAGTTATGAGATTAAAAGAAGATTCTGTTGGGATTTTGTGTTCTGAATGTTCCATGCCCTTTTCTGCTGCGTATTTGACTTTTGCGCTCTTGGACTCTGTCATCTTTGTGTTCTCTGGAGACATAAAAATTCCTCTTATGATGATTTCGTTTTAAACAAGCCCCATCCTGCCTTCTCCAAAAAGAAGGCAATATGATGCGGGGGGTAGATTTTAGAAATTGATAATTGCATTCTTGCAAATGCTGGCTATAAGAAAATAATGTTTCAAAAAGGAAAAGGCCAGTAGATTGTTTACCTCCTCAAAATGTTTACCAAAGAACAGTTCCCCCAAATTGAGTATTGAGCTGTCAAGACTCAAAGAAAACAAATGAAGTGGCATTTAATTTAATTGAATATTGTGCTTGTGGCTTTTTGTTTCTGTACCAATTTTTAGCGCATTGTAGTCTTTTGCTACTGCTAAGGTTAAAATTAAAATTAAATGTTTGCTGCTATTGTTTAGAAATATCACAGACAAAACACAGGCTTCTGAAGCAATGGGTGTTGAAAAACTTGTGGGTTTCAGCAGTACTGTTTTTTAAATAATACACACAGAGTATCTAAGGGAAGATGCTTACAGGAGAATTTGTTAGAGAAAGGAAAGGCAGTAACTCTGGAGCTTTGACTTAGGGTGTTGTGGTGTGACCTGTGCTGCTTCCTGACTTTCCAGGTAAGCAGGTCAAGTGAAGGAGGGGGGGCAGGAGATGCTCCAGGTGCCAGAGCAGAACTGCACCTGTGGAAAGGGACCCACAGTGGAGCAGCTCGTGAAGAACTGCAGCCTGTGAGAAGGACTCACGTTGGAGAAATGGTGGACTGTCTTCTGTGTGATGACCCCCACGCTGGAGCAGGGAGAACAGGGTGAGAAGTCCTCTCCCAGAAGTGAAAGGAGCATCAGAGGCAACATGTGCCAAACTGACCACAATCCCCATTCCCTGTGCCTCTGCACTGCTCGGCAGAGAGGAGGTAGAGAAAATTTAGGGTAAAGTTGGGATTGAGAAGAAGGGAGGGGTAGAGGGAAACTGGTTTAGATTTGTTCTTATGTCTCATTGCCCTATTCTGATTTGAATTGGTAATCAATTTAATATTTTCCCCAAGCTGAGTTTGTTTTACCCATGCTGTTGATCAGGGAATGATCTCTCCCTGTCCTTATCTTGACCCAGGAGCTTTCATTATATTTTTCTCTTCCCTGTCTAGCTGAGGAAGGAGAGTGATAAGAGCAGCTCTGGAGGGCACCTGACATTCAGCCAAGGTCAACACTACACACCTTTTCTGATCTGTCAAACTGGAGATTTATGGCTCTGTCTCATTGTTGACATTACTGATTTTGAGCTCTGATAACGCAGTACTAATTGGCAGCTCACTGATAGTCTCGGTGGCAAGGCCTTGACGAGAACAGATATGGGGAATAAATCACTCCATCTCCCTTCTTGCAAAGTTTGCTTCACGCTGTAGGGAATAGGCCTAATCTCCTGCATCCTAGTTGAAACCATTTCAAAAAGGTCTGTGGAATAAAAAAGAGGAGAAACAAGGTCATTATACAGTCACAGGAACAAACAGAGCTCTGCTAAATATTGAGCTGAGTTGCTAAAATAAGTGTTAAAAGCATTGAAGGTCCTTATGACTCTAACCCTGAGCAGTAGTTATGGACAAGTGGCAACAGGGACACAAAATGCTACAAGAGGAAAGACTGAAAAAACTGAGGTAGCAGGAGAAATTGAATGAAATGGAAAGAGCAGGTATCTCTGGAGCTGCATGTATAATCAAAACTTTAGATCAGTGTCTGGAGGGCCTTTGTCATGAATAAAAATAGATCTCTGTGTAGAGGGACACAGGGTGGAAAGCATAGAGACACTTGAAAAAATAGCATACGGGTGACCAAACAGCTCAGTAAGCTCCTTAAACAGATAGAGGCTTGTGACAAGGAGCTGAGCAACCTTGCTCAGTGTGACAGAGCAGGAATAGGGTACATATGTCAGGGACACAGAGAGAGGAGTGCTCTGGGGACTGCCAGCAAAGCAAGCCAGGAGGGCAGAGCAGCAGCAGGTTGTTGAGTGGGTCTGAGCTGGAACCAGATCTGGAGACAGGCCTGTTATTGCAGGCGCTTCAGAGCATTAGGCTGGACAGGGAGGAGAGGCTTAATGGGTTTGGCAAACAGCTGTGATAAGGCTTGGAGTTTATCATGTGCTTGAGCAGAGCAAAAATATTCGTGCACCTCCACTGTCGCTCTTCTCTAGAATCACATCAGAAATTATGCATGCTGCATTAATGTATATATCCTTGTGTAATGCACCACATCCTCCCCTTATTTCAAACCAACGTGGAAAATATGCATGGCAAAAATATCTTTGGCAGCAAGTTCTATCATGATAAGCTCCTAAGTAAATACTGAACAGTTGCTAATTAAAGTGAAGTGTATAGTCCTTGATTTTTCAATTAACACACCCAACATATAGTAATGCCTTAATTATTTTTGTGCCTAAATATACTTGAAAGAAATCTCTAAGTGTTGCAGTGAACTTTAAAAGGCAGGTGATTCTCTGTATTTTCAGTGGTAGGGTAGCAGTGGATTTAACTGACGTTGAAGGGAGGCTCTCATGGAAATGTACCGTGGTCTGAAAATCTTTGGCTTTAAATAATCTTGGCTCTCCTGGTTTTTTTCTATTTATTTTCACTTTACTCTCAGATGAGCCATTCTCAATCAATTACTTGCCTCTTAATCAGCCGTGTGGGCAACTAGTCTGCAAGAGAGCGTGTTGGCCTTCTGTAGATAGCTCTGCCCACACAGGGATCAGCATTCTCTGCTGTGAGCTATGGAGTGCTCTGGCATTTTCTTCAAACTAGGCAGCTGCCCTTCCTCTGGAATTGTTGTGGAGGAGGCTGAATAGCCCCATCATGAGATCAGTGTTTGATAGGTGAGATGAATTGGAGCCTGGGCGTGCCTGCTCTCACTCGGGACAAGCAAGTAACTGCCTTAAAGAGGTCACCTAACAAGGAGAAATAGGGCAGGAGGACAGGGAGGTGCCCATGGCTTCCCCGCTGCCTGGACTCCCGAGTGCCTAATAACAGCCTGCTTCTTGCCTCTTCCTATGGCAGCGCGCCTAATGGCCATTCCTGTGCAAAACTGCTTCAAAAAGGATACACCTATACAAATAAGAGATAATGGTTTAAGTCGATGGGTAGTGGAATTTTTCAGGAGCGCTTAGCATTAGAGCTTGTCAGGATTCTCTCATATGTTTTTAATCGGAAAAAGATGGCTTATGGAAACACAAAGTTTGGGCATGTTCAGAGGAAGTCAGCTGCAAAATGTGAAAAACAAAAAGGCCAGATTTAAGGTGTTTTCAGGTCAACATGTGCTGACTGAAAAGTTTGTCTTCTAGCCTGAAATGAATTTTAAAAGCATGCGTTATTTTGGTGATTTTTATTTTGATTACTGATCATATTTAGAATAAATTCAAGTATGATTGACTTGAGCTGACACTGTGCATTTAGTTTTGGAGTGTGGTTCTGTGTTTTCGCAATTTTAGTATTAATGTCAAGTTAACATAGGAAATCTTTTTTATATCTTATATTTTCTCCTAAGCAGGTAAAATACTGTCCTATCTATCTCTATTGAGTGCTCATCTAAATATGTTCCATTTTAGTAAAAGTGTGATGATTTCTTTCTTTTTTTTTTGATGCCCAGTGGGAGAAAATAGTAGGAAAAATTCAGAATACTTTTGACAAACTCTTCTTATATTTTGCAAAGCAAACCCTACTACATTTTGGGTTTTAATATCCAAAAGCATTCCCTTTAGCATGAGGGCTGTGAAGTTGTCTTCGCTTTGGAGGACTGGGGAAATGGGGACACATGTCCATTGAAGTTGGTTTCTGCTGGTAAGAAACATACACTGCTGCTAAACCATGAAATTCAAGCCACAAACCAAAGTAATTGGGCTGAGAGCTACTCTAGCAGTTGGCAGCTAATTCTGCAAAATAATCTACCACCTGTTGTTTAGTCTGTAGGATTAAAGAAGGTTTAATATTTGAGGAAAAAGAAATTTATTGCTCCAGATGGAGGACAATTTTTGAAAAAACTGTGTGTGAAGGTAAATTCAGTGCAGTAGTCTACTTCTTTTAAAAAGGTATCTTGGCACAAGCCACAGCACTCTTAATAACAACCTGTGGACAGAGCCGTTTTCCACCTTTAGAAATTGTTTTCTCTATTTGGAAGTCATCACAGATGAGTTTATCACAATTCTTCAACAGATACACTGTGCGCTTGTCACTTTTTTCTTTTTCCACTGATATGTATGTCATCAGATTTTAATAAGAGGCAATAATATTATTGTCCCACTAAGAATGTAATCAAAGATGTGTTTGCACAGGATAAACAGTTGCTGGAGAGCAAAATACAAAAATTCAAGGGTTATTTTGTTTGTGTTCTATTTACTGAAGAAGTCTTCTATCTGGAAGAAGGAAATACTGGCAGTGAGAAACTTTCAGAAATCAGTGGTATGAAATCGATGAGAAGACAGGATAAGGTAAATCTATTAGTTGGAAAGACTAGAGCATATTGCTTGGAATATTTCTGCTCAGCAAAAAGCAGAAAATAGTTTTCTGATAGACATATAATTTTTGTGACAGAAGGGCTTTCAGGAAATATTTCCCAGTTTGGAGAGAAGGGAATGGGGGGATAGGAGAATATTTTCTGGTAGGGCTAGAAGAGGGGGCTTTACTGTCAAACAGTCATTTGTTCAGGCCCTGGGGAATTTACAGGAACATGGAGATGTTGCTCCCATTCCTGGCCTGGGTCAGCCTGGGATATAAATTTGAAGCATTTGGTGGGAATAGAGGAAACTTGACCAACATCATGCAGAGGTGTATGTTGTCACAGCACTCATGTTGGTGTACAGTCAAGTTGTACACGTGATGCTCTGGAGTTAAGAAACAGGATGTTCAGCAGGAGCCCCTCACACACCTGTAGTGCCCCATCCTTGGGGCAGATTTTGGGATATATTAAGTGGAAATCCTATGCTGGATAGGATTTATTAAGAATCTTGCCTTACTTCTGGTCAAGCTTTGTACTGAGCCTTTTTTTCCAGTCCTGTTTCCCTCACAGACTCCAAGTTTTCTATCTGGTCACTCTCAGTCCCTGTTTTTCCAGTCAGATTCACCCAGCTGGGTGTGTTAAGGCTGGAAATCCACAGTGACACAGATCACTATAATCACAGCAATCCTGTTCTTGCTGATGCTATTCCTTGGCACCTCCAACGTGCCCAGCCTGTTCATCTTACTGAGTCAGCAGAAAACTGGAGGCTTTTTTTTTTTTTATTTGCCTTTGTGGGGATTTTGCTGCTTGTTTTTCAACAAACTGAGCAGGCTGGACACAGGGTCAGATGTGGGGCTTCCCAGTACAGGATGGCACTAGGACCCCTAACTATTCAGTCTGCTCTGAACCCAGGGCCTCAGGTCCTTTGGTCAAAGAAGTGATCCCAGCCTTTTGGATGGGTCCTTCGGTAGCCAGAAAAAGGCAAAAATCTTGTTGCCTTTTGTTCAGCTACAGCTTCTGTAAGAAAACATAAGGCAGCGCAAACTGAGAACAAATCAAATCGTGCTGCCATCTGTAACTGGTGTATGGAGTGGCAACTGGTGGCTTTTGGAAAGCTTTGTAGAAAGCAGCTTGACCAGCACAACCTCAGAGTACACATTTCGTACTGGTTTAAAGCACTGAATTTAAAGCACCTCATTTTTCACCACTAGCATTTTGCATTTCAGTGGCAGTAAATATTCAAAGGCCCCAAGACATAAAGAATCCCCAGGGATGCTGTAGTTCTCTCTTGTTTTTCTTTAGCAGAGACATGAATGTTAGTATAGCTGGTTAAGAAGAAATAGCTTTGCTAAATGAAATCATTAAACCAAAGTTTACTGTTTACTAAAGTATTTTGGTTTTCTTTAAAGTTTCCAGCAGAAGAGGTATTTTCTTCCATTCTGTACTGCTTGGGTTGCTATTCCCACCTCTCCAAGGGAACAAATTCAGACAGGAGTGACAACACCCCTATGTCTATTATGCTATCCCACTATAAAGAGTGTTTGTCATCTTCTAATGCTTTAAGGAGTGTTGATGCTTTGAAGTGAGTTATGTCACCCAGCAGAAGGTTTAGCAGATCAGCAATGATACTTGAGAAATTCAGTGGAAGGAGGCATCTTTTAAGCCGTCTTTCTGTCTAGAGCACCTTCTGTCAGGCTATAAATGTTTGCCATTCTCAGTGTCTGACCCAGCTCGTGGTTATGGTCTGCTAGAGTATGGTGGGATGTCGGTGGGGAAGTACAACTATTGTGCTTTTGTTCTGGATGACCTGTGCAGGTTGCAGAGCTGGGTCCCTGTTTGGCATGCCGCCTTTCTGACAGCTGCTTCTGAAGTGGCTGCACACTCTCCATTAGCGAGGCTGGTGGACACATTTATGTAGCAGCCCCCAGGCTGGTGCAGTTGTCCATCAAGTAATTCCCAAGCCACCTTTAGGGAACCTCTGCCTCAAGGCATGCTTGCAAGATTTTGAGGGAATTCAGAAGTTTGAAATGCAGGTCTTAGGCAGTGACTAAGACACCAAGAGAATGGATAGTGTTGTGTTATGCAGAATATTCACAAATACTTCCTTACAGTCACACTGATACCACAGTAAGAAAGGCGCTGTAAATTAAAGATGCAGTCCAAGGCCGTAATATTTCTGCTGCCCCAAAGGGAAAAAATAGCCCTTATTGGAAGTATTTGGTGGACTTCTCCTTATCAATACATTGCTAAAGGCCTAGAATTTGAAGGTCTTCAACCAAAAGACTCAACAATATGACAGCATCTAGCAGTAATATTTTATCAGGTACTAGTGTTCCACTGTGGGTGCTAGACCCTGTCCTCAGTCAGTGTCCGAGAATCAAGCGTTTTAGCACAAAATCTGCTGAGAGAAGGAATCTATAGCTAAAGTGCTGTGTGTGGAAACTCGTGCATGTACATCACATGTGAACTAATCCCAGAAATCATAAGTAAATTTAAAAATCCCCAAATTATCCAGGATTTCTCTCCAGATCCAGTATTTCCTTAATTCTTCATTTATTGTAGTGACAGTGTAATTCTTTGTAGATATGAATATTATTGTTTTTAATTACTGAACTGATAAACATTTAGCAGCATTTCAGGTGGAAGAAATGGAAGAAAACAAATCTATTGACTTTGTCTTAGTAAATTGGTAAATGTTGACCTAGGCAAAGTGACAAATGTCAAGAATTTTCCTCATGAAGGAGCTGGATGGAAGGTAGAGAGCATGAAACAAAAACCTGAGCCAGTAGTACACATAAATGCTGTGCTGCTGCATTTTATCCCTCAAAGGCTATTCTATTATATGCAGTACAATATTAGTGTGTTCCATGTTTTCATCTTTGTATTTAATTCACAGCTAATTTCACAGCGGACAACAAAAACCCTCCTGAGCTCTTCAAGAGAATAGTGTGTGATATAAATAGTGCTCAGGGAAAATGCTAGCCACCTCCGGAGAGTTTGGCTTCCATGGTGGAGGATATATAGTGTGGGTTGTGTGTAGACACATTGGTGTGATTCAAGCTCCAAAGATTTGTCTGGAAGTTTGGAGAAAGCACTGTTTTGGGTTTCAGAAGATGTGGTTTTTGAGGACTCTGGTAAATAATGTTTTTGGGAACTTGGAAATTCCTTTTGCTCAAAATTACTAGCAGTTCAGTGCCTTCATAGCCTAAATCTGACCCCAAAATCTTTGTGTCTGCATTCCTGACACAGCACTGACACAAGGGGTCAAACTTTTCCTTCTGAATCTTATTGAGACTAGGAGGTCTTTGGGGGTGAGATTCTTCCACTCCTACAGCCAGAAGGTCTGGACCAATGGGAATTAGGCTTATCAGTGCCTTTGATTTTCATATTTGGCATCTTTTAGTACCTATGACTCCTTAGATATGTTTAAAATCTGGCCTGTCATCCACAGCACTCCTCATTCTGATATCCCAAAGTAGTAAATTTCCACCACTTTCCTGGGATTATTTAGGATAATTTCACAGGCTGATGAAGTCTGAAGGGATTGATACCAATCCTACAACTTGTCTTGACATGTGTGAGTACCTTGCCAAACCTACTGTATGGGTCAGTTATCGGCCTCATCCAAGTCAGGAAAAGTAGACCCAGAGGGTTTTTGTCCTTCTCAGTCAAAATGGACATCATTTTAATCTCACTCGTTCTGCTCTTAAGGTGAAGTATATGTGTGTGGGTGGATCTGGCTAAACTTCAGCTTCCACAGTAACAGATCTTTTTTTGGCATCAGGAAAAGATGGATCAGGAAAAGCAAAATGTTTTTATGTGGCAGGTGTTTCAACCAAGTATCCTGGGATCAAACCAACATTTATCAAGTAACTTGAATCCCAGCTTTACGCACTCGGTGGGCATTGCCCACGGGGAGGTAATGCATCAGTAGGCAGAGAAGCTTAGAACACAAAGAAGGGGAATAAAAAATCACAAGTCAACAAATTCAATTGTATTAAACGTGCTGCCCAGGGATGCTTTCCTCTGGCAAAAAAAACTATTCAGATGCAAAGCTACTATAATGATTTTATAAAATAAACCAACTGTAGGTAGATCACAGTTTCATAACAGTCAGGACCCTGAGCTCCATTTCGAATATCTCCTTGTCATATCATTGGTCCTGGAAGGGATTATTACTGCTCTTCAATTAAACTGAATTTGGTATGACAGAATCTTACCAAATACTGGCCTCTGAGGGGGTTGTTCTTGCTAAAATTTGAATAACATGCTGTTATGAATGATGGTGTTTTCAATTAGTAAGGATACTAAAAGAAGTAAAGACAGACTGGACGTTGTGAGATTTTCCAGCAGCTGATGTGTTTGGCCTATTACTATATAGTTGAGTTAATTTGAAAAGACACATGAGTTTCCAGGAGTTTTAAATGCAAATATGCCACGTAAATTAAACATGTGGGTGTGAGCCTTGCAGTGGATTTTGATTAGTCAAAATCAGAAAACTTTTGCGTGTTCTTTTTTTAACTTATTAGTGTCCAGGAGGATGCTGAATTTAGATTCCCCATGACTACATTCTTCACGTGACTTTCTAATCCCTTATTATAGCTTTGTTCTAGGACCAAAATTAACACAGCCAATTAAATAGGAGGTGATATGGGGGGTTGTTGTTTTTGCCAGTCTCAGATGGGGTAACCAACCTGCCAAAGGAACCCTGGTTGTTGCTGTGGCTAGAAGGTCCACACTGGCTGGCAGAGAACTGCTGCAAGACTGCGAGTATCCTGGGTCTTCCTGCAGTCTGGGAACTCAAAAGGTCCCTGCTCTGGACCCTTAAACACCTGGTTCCTGGCATCTCAGCCTGGCAGCTCCAAATTTCTGACATGGGATATAATGAGTGACTATAGTGTCTCTGGTACTCGTGTAATGTAGCATCAGGAGCTGGTAACAGAAATGGAGATCACACTGAAACCAACCTGTGTTTTCTTCATGTGTTCTGTTTCTGAAGGAAAAGCAGTGTGTTAGTTTCTTGGTGGCACTGATCAGATGGGATAGATTTGAGGCTGTTCAGACATATGACGTGAGAGATGGCCTATGTTTTCCCAGCCTGTTTTCTTGTTTTCTGTTGTTTCTACCTCAGCTTGTTTCTCCTTGTTTCTGAGGTTGAAACTCTGAGACAGTTCTCACTCTGGAGAGTTGGAGGCAAGACACTGTTACTTATGCTTTGTACCTCAATTAAAACCCTTCACGGTGAATTAAAGTTAACAGTGAAGCTGCTTGCCTGTGTCCTGGCTCTGCCATCCCCCATTTTTTCATAATACCTTCCCTACCAACTAGATACCATGGTTTCTGTCAGTGACAGTTCATAACAAAGCCTATATTGAAACATCTCTTAACTGAACATCCTTTAGCTCTTTACTTTCTTTTTAATTTCTTAGCTCCTTTAATATTGTCTTAATAATAGTTTTCTCTGAAGACTTCTTTTCAGAGTTTCTTTTCAAATAAATTGCTGCTGAATGATCATAACATAGCTTTTTTCTTTTTTTTTTTTTTAACACACAGAATTATCTCAATTGGCATTAAGTTCAAGGAGTCAAAAGGCCAAATGTACCTTCATAAATCTGAGATGACTTCACTGAAGTTGTTGAATTTACAGTCTCTTAACAGAGAGCTCAGGTTGACCCCAGAGCCCACAAAATTAGCTCTAATGGGAAATTTAGAATTTTCTGGTGCACTGAACACAATGACACATTGTTAGGATTATCCAAGGATGGGAAACAAATGTTTGCTGTACCATAGCACTCCCTTTTCTTCTGTGTTCGTGTCTGCTCTGTTTGAATGGTGAATGACAGTGACTGAAATTCAGGGCGATTGCATTAATAACCACTAATTGAATTCAAAACAGCACTTTTGCTGGGAGGATTTTTCTTTCGTTTTTCAAGTAGAGATGTTGGCCAGGGTTTGGGTTGATTCTGTTATTTTTTCTTTCAGTATTAGTCTCGTTAAGGGCTTCTCTGTGGCTGCAGCACTGGCCAGTGGCTTCTCACCATCACAAACACTTCCCACAATGTTACCTCAGTGATTACTTGGGAGCAGCAGTAATTAACAGTAAGGCCTCAGGTTATTAACACAGGATACACCAAGTGAGAAGTAGTGTTGTGTGGAGTCCTTGAACTTGCACAATGATACTCAGGATGGCAGTACCTCATCTCACACTCAGCTTTTTTCATTAGGTTTTTGTATCCAGACTGCAATTTATTAGCTGCAAATGGCTGACTTTATGTGTCTTGGTCATGCAGGTTTCCAGGTAAAAGCACTTTCTTTTTGCTTGTTAGCTTCCTCAGAAATGGAATTCGGTATTTGCAGTGCCACGTCTCCCATTTGTTTGTTTACAATATCAATTACCTCCTTGTTCTACCTTGTCTCAGTGCTGTGTGTTTGTTTGCCCTCTTCTATCAATGATAATCAAGGGTCTGATCAAATCTACATCTCTTTGTCTTGACTTTGAAGTGCTTGCTGATTAAAGTGGGAGAGATAACAGAATGCAGTAGAAAGGATGTACATTTAGTGAGTTCTGTATACAACATGTGTTAAACTTCACCTCAAGCATGCTTTTCTTCCATTTCCTGCTGTCCCCTGTTTATCCATTCATGCCTGTTTTCAGAGCCCTCTTCAGAGAAGTGTTGGCCTTCTGGGCAGGACTGAGGAAGTCAAGACTGCAGACCTGCCTCTGCCAAGGCCCTGCTGAATCCCTTCTTCCTGCTATGTTGGCTGAAGTGCTGCTATGTTAGTCCCTCCCGCCAGATCTGTGTTATATTGTATGTGATAAGAGCACCAGGCCAGTGCTGCTGATCCAGGTGCCTGTGTCAGCAACCTGCTCCTCTTCTGACCAGGCTGGTGGCTGTCCCACAGTGCGGGGCAGCCACTGGTTCTGTGCTAATCTGTACCTGTAATGCCAGATGTCAAAGGGTCCAGGTGAGCAGGAATGCCACGAGCAGGGCTGCCAAAGGTAGTTGGTGGATAAGGACATGTTGGCACCTGGCATATACTGGAGAGGTATCCAAGCTACTGTAAATCATTGTAGAACAGATATGGAGAGGGAAGGCAGGCAAAGGTGAAGCCTTGGTTTCTTTCAGCCTCCTAAACCGAATTTGGCCACAGCCAAATGAAATATAAAACTCTGCTACTACAAGGCAACCTCACACACACTTTGATCTGCTTGGTAGGTCAAATGCCTCCTGTGTTGTATAGATGTCAAACCACATCCCATAGCCACAGCACCCATGTCACCAGTTCAGTGATAACCATGTTGTAGTAATATGCAAATATTAAAATTATACACAATTGGCTTGTCAGTTTTGTCACATATGTTTATATGCAAACAGATCTTATGACTAGCGCTTCCAAAAGTAGCTAGGAATGTGTCAGTGCTGAACACTCGGCAGGTTTCCTTGGTTGGGTCTGACCTGAATGTTAATCATGTTTTTCCATAGATGAGCATTAAATCACTTCTGCTTCTGGAGACCAGCATCAAAATTCAAATATTTAATTTGCTCATTGACATTTATTAAAATAGCTTTGTGCTTGAATATCAAGTTAAGGCAATGGTAGCTAATTTCGTTAGTCTAGATGACGTTGGAAGTAAATTTAAATCTGATTGAGAAACGTTTAATACTCACTAAGAAAATGAGGGAACGAAAGGTCAATGGTGTAAAATGTTGATATCTACAAACAGCAGAGCTTTAAGTTTGGCTTTTGAAGTAACTGAATGAAGCCTTAAAACCAGTGGTGATAGGGATATTTCAAAATGTTAAGAGAGGCTCTTCTACTGCTTCCCAAGATAGGCCTTAGTGTCTTAACGAGACAGAGATAAGTGAGAGCTGCTCGGTCCTGCCAGGTCTCTCCACTCTCACTTGAATTCTGCTGAGTCCAGGAACCTCCCCCCAGCTCCTCTGGGAGCTTTGCTCCAGAACTTACCATAATCACCACTGCAGTCACTGCTGTCGCCATGTACTTCACTGACTGAGGAGAAAGTTGCTAATTTAGAAGTTGCCATTTAAGTGAGAAAATATTTACATATATATGCACATATATTGTGAAAAGGCCTTGTTTTGAATAATATTAAATACACGAGGCCCTTTAACTTCCATACAATATGAGTAAAGGTATTTATAAGTATAGATGTGAAGGAAAGACTGCATTTTTCAGCTGAGTTGAAAATACAGGAAGGAGGGGCCAGAATACTTGGCCTCTTGAATAACCTTTTCAAGTAACTGGCTGGCCTCCTACTAGTAACTGGCTTGTTGGGTATAATTCCAGTTTTACATCACTTGCTTACATGATTGCTTGTATGTTGGCCTGGAATACTGAATTGTGAATTTATTGTTAAATTCCTTTTCATTGTGAAACCATGCACCTGTAACTAAGAGAAATGTGTTTAATCCCCTGGGGTGGGGATCAACTAGGGGCATGTAAGTACAAAGGATTATTTTTTCTCTTTTTAAGAAAAGCTTCTGTATATTTATGGATCAGTAGATTGGAACATATTTATTCAGTAAACAAAGAAGAGCTAGGCCTTTTAGCAAACAATGAGGTTTGCTTTGAGGGTTTCTGGTTTGGTCCTGTTTCATTGCATTTCTCTAGAAACACTTCTTTTGGACATGTCTGAGGGGGTTGTGTTGTTTCTTTAATCTTGGCTGTCATGCTGAGCTACCAATGGCCTCCTGAAGAGAAGATTAATGTTAAGTGAAACTTCCCTAACTTAAAATGCAGCTGTCAGCCCCTGTGCACAGGGGCCCAGTGACTAACATCAGTTTGAATAAAGCTTGTTGTTTACCTAGGAGAAACTGTTCTGGATTCTCAGTGGAGTGTCCTACAGAAAGCCTGAAAATTCATAAATCTTCTCAGACTGAGAGTTAGTTTGAACTAACCCCAGCTGGGATTTCACACTGGAAAGTTCTTCCTGGGTGCTCTATTTCAGGAACGTGTGAGAGGTACCATATGGTCATATTGAAGAATGTAGATGAGGACATTGCTGGTGACAATTACTTTGTCAAATGCCTACCCTAGGAAAAGATGGCCACCCTATTTTGCAATCAATAAAAGCAGACATCAGTCCCAGAGCATTGTGTGAATGACATCTGTTGCTTGGGTTTCGGCAGACATGGTTTTTCTCTGGCACTTGGAATTCTGTGTACAAAGCTTGGGGTCAGAAGGAACTTCTGTTGATAACATTGTTTTGATAAAAATGCCTTGAAGCTCTTTAAGTAACTTTATAGATACATATGGCTTTCCAGAGAGCAATTTTTTTTCATTTGTTTGTTTTGCAGTGTATGGCAAAGTATGCTTTTTTGTCTGTCTCCTACTCTCAGTTTAGCTGAAGGAACGAAAAGAAATTGATTAGGCATTTTTTTAAATTTAATATTGAAAGGAAATGATGGAGTATTAATGATGGAGTGTTAATGCTCTCATTCAAGAAGAGGAATTTGGACGTACACCCGGTTGCTCTCCAAGGACAGTTTCCCTCTGCTCTACTACTCAGCTTCTCTGAGAAGTGATGCTTGCAGCTAATTTAGAGAATACCTTCAGCAGCAGCTTTCCATCCGCTATTTGAGGAACATGCCTTTCTACAATCTGGAAAGACCATATGTAGGAGAAAGCTGAATCTTTGAGCTCTTGTAGCCTTCGAACTGAGTCCAAGAAATGTCAGTCTTCCTGGGCCCTTTGTGCTGAGAAAACCTCTCTTCACAGGCCCTAGAAAGCAACTGAAAGGAAACTGCTTTGTCACAGCAACACACTCTTTGAGATGAGATCTAGAGCTGGTGAGGAAAATCCCCATCCAAAACCTTGCAGCCTCCAATTTTTTAGCTGTGGAAGTCAGTTACAGGATCTTCTGGACCATTTGAATTCCCTATGTCGGGTAGAACCTGGGAGTGGCCCTGGAGGTTTGCTGGGGCTCCCAGTAGCCCGCTGAGTACGCAAACTTCTGGAATCTGTAGTCCTGTGATGAGGATGTAAGATTGATCAGCTTGTGCTAAAGGAGGTAAAAATTATCTCTGAAGTCAGGATTTCCAGGTTTCCCATGTTCAGTGCTAGTTGGCAAAGTGTGTGCACATACATGTGTTTGCAATTGAATGGACTGTGGCTTTTCTTTGCACAGGTGTCAGTTTGGAACTAGAAAAAAAAAATATTTATGCTTTGTTTATAGCTCTATCCAGGGTGTCAGAAAATGGAGTAATTCTAGTTTGTCTGTGCTGTCCTCAGGACACCATCACACTCTGTGACCTTTCAAACAGAATCTCTAGGTGAATGCTCTTCTCTGCTTTCTTCTCTCTTAGCTAACTTTTAAGGTCTTGGATTTGGGGATAGCCTATGGTTTTAGCTCTTAATTTTGACAGCGCTCTAGAATGAACTGTTCATTTTTCTTGAGCATTGAAGCTCATGAACTTTCTAGCCAACTTCCAGGAGGTAGTTTCACAGGTATTAACAAACTGTCAAGAAAACATTGTTTACAGCAAATTTCTATCCTAACAAGAGTGGGTGCATAAAGAATGAGTGGTAACTTCTTTTGGTAGCACAACTACTCTGATCTGCAGGGCAAAGTGCTCCCCCAAAGGAAGAACTGTCCCTGGATGACTTGTCCCTGGGGCTGGTACCTTCCCTTGGTTTCTGTGTTGGGTGAGAAGTCACTGAAAGCAAATCAAAAGAAGAAAAATTCAGCGTGTATTGTTAAATATTGAAGGTGTTTTGAGCACAAATGGATTGTTAAAAGTTACATATCCTGTTTTCAAATGCAAAGGCAAAAATGACTATTTGTTTATTACGAAATGTTTAACACTGAGATGGTTTGGGGAACATTTACTGTAGGAAGGTGTTGGTTCCAGGAGCTGTGAGGGAGGAAGCATCACAGTAGTATTTGTTTTTAAACTAATCTTAGATAATAAGTGGGGAGATTTTCTTACCCATCTCTGTTTGAGGGTGGGTGTGTTATCTTGGTCCTCTGTAGTTAGGAGAAGGACTCATCAATAAAGAGCTCAGAATGCAGCTTCTAGTGATCTTGAGATCAGACACGTGTAAAATTAGATTTATCTCTTGATAGCTTGTGATACATGGTGAAAGCAAGCTTTTAAAGTTATTTCTGGCTCCTCCTTTTCTCCTGCTTCCTTCTAATTTCTCCAGCCATGTCCAGGCTTAGAGTTATCCAATCTTTCTTCACTCAAATACTTGCATTTTTTCCAAGGACTGGCACAGCTAGGAGCTAATGCTGTTTGTATTTGATGTAATAGAGATACAGAGTTGAAAGACCTGACATTTCTGCCAGCTGGGTCTAAACCTTCTCGCTATCTATCTTTGCAGCTGTATGTAAATGCCAGCCTAGCTGGGGAAGGAGACTCGCTCATTTTTATGGTCTATTGTTATGGGTTTATCAGCTCTAGCAAGAGAAGGAGAATTCACTAGAACCGACTGCTTTTATGAACGCTGTACAAAATCTTGGCATCACATCTCCACTGTTAATTAAACTCTCATGATTGTGACCAACCCCTTTACCTTTGGGACAAAATTGAAGAACGTAGGCTTAAACATGAGCTAAACCCTTATAAACTACGTGAGAATCCTAGGGTCATGGATAGCGAGTCCTATGTCTATTGAAAAATAATTTTAGTAGTGTAGCTGCTGCTCTTGTGTTGCTTGTCTGCCATTCAGAATATCTCCCATGTTATCATCTTCATGCCCTGATGGGAACTGCTGCCTGTGAACTCAAGTGGATCGTCTCATCTGACTGATTATATTGTATTGCACACACCTCTGTAGCTTCAGAGAGGCCTTTGAGTTTGGGGGGAGAAGGTGATTTGCATATGCTTCATTTGTATTCTTGTAATAGCTGTGCTCTGCCAATTACACTATAAATAAACTGGTTTGTAGGAAGGTAATATACAGTATGTTCCTGGCTGTCTTCTCTGCAGCAGGAACCATGTAGGTACAGTGTTGGAGCATTTCAGGGATTACTGCTTGTTTCACAAGCTGGCCAGGGAAAATAATTGACATACCTGCATGCCCACAGAACTCTGAGTATGCAGCAGTAGAGTGGATTTCATGGCTTTAAAGCCACATGCTGTGTTTTGGAAACTCATTGCTGTCTCTTCGATCTTTGCAAATAGGCACAAGCAAGGACCTGATGGATTGTTTTACTAGGAGCCAGCTGTCGTATATTGGCATGTCAGGCTATGCTCTATTCATCTTCCTTAAACCTCTACTTTCAACCAGCACAGAAAAACCCCATAATCAAATAAAATCAAAGTTTGCAGTACAGATAAACTCTATTTGACTCCAAGAGTAAGGAGTTCTAATTTTAAGATCCACCTCAGCCAGTACGGAGTCTGGAAGAAAAGATTTTTAAATAAAGGATGCAGAAAATGGCTGAAGGGATAAATGAAAGCACAGAAGTGGGTAGGATGCTTCAGAAAACTCTATTATATTCCCAGTCATCTTTCCATGCTAGCCCATGGCCCGTGTTTCAATCACTACATGAAATTAAAAAACAGTTTTTAAAAGCATTCTTAAGTCAAATGGGAATCTTCAGTAGAATTTAGATTCCTCAGTGATTTCTATGAATGGATCTGAAGATCCTTAAGCACAAGTAGATGCTTTGGAAAATTGTACCGTGTTGGTCTTATTGAGACTCAGGCAACAAAATACTGGTTCCTTCTTCGTGACTGTGACCTATGCACTGCTGAGAACTTTAAAGAGCAATCCCCTTTCCTGAGAAGTGGCAATGCTTGACAACACATTTCACTTTCGGGAAAGTGAATGTGACATGGAATGTGAAGGGCCAAGTAAAGGAATTGGTCGTTCTTTCTAAAAATAAGTGAGACTTTGCTTTGAGATAGTGAAGGTAACCTACTATACAGATCATCCATGCCTTCCTATTAATGGAAGAGGCCATTTTGGAGGCTCTTTATACCCTGTGGGGAGGTGGAAGGCAGTGTGGTGACGCATCACTTTTCAGTTCCTACAGAAGACCGGGAGCACAGAACCATCTCCTCTGGTGTCCTTCAGCTCTTTCCTAATCAGCTTCAGAGCTGTTGTCCAAGTCTGGACACTTAATAGAGGTTGGCTGTCCCTTATAATTTTTCTCCCACTTAATCGTTCCATGTCTTACATGCTCTGGTAATGTGCCTACCTTTCTTTTTTACTGCTTCTGTTTTTATGTCTTGGTTTTTTCCCTCCCCAGTCTCTCAGGATTTTTCCCCCAACCCCAAATCCAGTCACAAAAAAAAAAAAAAGTGATCCTGGAATTAGTAAACCTTTTTGTTTAACTGCCTGACTTTGTTCAGACACTTCCTTCTCTTCTATGAGAGAAAACTGACACAGTTATCATTTTCTAAGTACATGAATTATTTTTGTGTTACTTACCTCAAACATATTTTGCTGTTCTGGAAAGGCAAGTAGTTTTCCACTTTAGAAGCAACTTCCAAGTCATAAACACATGGAAGATTTCATATTATATCAGCAATGAAAAGGTATCAAGAATTCCACTAGAAGCAAATGTGTGTGTGCCTGTGCACATATGTGTCTATTAATAGATGATGAAGGGAGGATGAGTTAACTTGTAGAAGATGATGATTGCCAAGCTCTCAAGGAGCTGGTATCTAGTTCTTTAGTCCTGATTTTTTTTATTCTTGAATTTGGTTCCTAGCGGAGAGACTCAGGCAATAATATGGTTAGACAATTCTTGCAATAATTTCAAAATCTCCTGGAAAAAAGGATGTTTACGGTCATTGTGTTCTCACGGGACTCCTGAGAACTGGTGGATGGAAGAGGTGAGCCATGCAGATTAATGCCCTTGCTGAGGGTGTTAAATTAGCCAAATTTAGCACTTAAATCTTGTTAGACAATAACTGTCGCTGTCTTTCTTGTACTGAGTAGTGTCATCTGCATGAGCTTTGCTCTAGATTAGCCACAGCATACAATAGCTTCTGCCAGACTGGTGTGTCCAAGAGAAAAAGAAGAATAGGGATGTGCAGGAGTTAATGTCCTGGAACACCATTCTCATAAGTGCAGGAGACCCACATTCACTGGTTTCATTGCTCACTGCAAAACCTCTTTGGGTTGTGTTTTGTTTTCCATGCACCTTCAACAAACACCAAATTATTACAACAGTATTTAACAGCGCTGAAAGGTATTAATGGGATCTACCAACAGGAGACTTGGCTTGTGGTTTCAAACTTTCTTATCTGTTCAAGTGTGGATACTACTATTACTGTATAAAATGTAGTGTGTACCAAATGCACTAAACCCAGCTCTGGGGTAAAGCCTTTTATTTTTCCAAATAATTGAATATCCTAGAATAAAGCTGAAAATACTTAATATGGAGGTAGAAGGTGGCACTTTTAGGTAAGTTACAGGACCTTGCATGGAAGAGCAAAACAACAGTTGGTGACGTTGTCAGGTGGACATAAAATACAGAGTGAGTTATTGGGTTGTTTGTAGTTAGAAAGATCATAATGTAGAAGATCCACTTTCCTTGGACTCTAAGAGAAATCGCTCACTCCAGTTACTCTAACAATTTAATAAGGTGTTATCAAGATGCACCAGCTTCTTTTCATCTGCACAACAACAAGCCTGATGCCCACTTCTGAGAAATTTTGCCTTGCACTGGGGAGAAATGGCTCTGTGCAGAAGTTAAGATTTGTGGGTGTGGGATTTAGCTGGTGCAACCCAACTGAACTTTCTGGGGAGGAGGTACAATGTCCTTGTAAGGATTTTTCATTCATGCCTCTGGGTGGACTCTATATTTTGTTTAGCTGTAACTATGACGTTTTCTGCAAAATGTTTGGCTTCTTTATTGAACTGTGCTTTGGGATACGTAGCTTAGCTTGCTACTTCTCTTATTCAGTGGAGCATTTAGATTCCTTGATATGTTTTTTTCACTGCTTTTAAAAGCAAGTTGTGCCACCACCTTGAAATCTTGCTCCCTCTGTTTTATGAAGTGCGAGGTCTATTCCTAGAAGAATTAATAATGTATGCACTTTGCAATTTCACTATTCAATTACTGAAGATGCCTAGTACGTGAGAACCTATTTAAGTTGATAAGGCAAAGCTAGATGAATAGGATTATCTCTTTCCTAAGCGTACTGAATACAATGGTATATAAATCTTATACCTGCAATGCTCTTTATGAAAATGTCTCAGAACATGCTTTAGTTCCCATTTGAATCTACTAGAATTGACATTAAAGAGAATAGAATTCTTAAATTTAGAAAGGTATTAAAGGTTAGATAAGTGTCTTGCTGGATATCTAGGTTGCCAACACCCTTTTGATAGAGTTGAGCACAGGATATGAAAAACATCATAGAAAAAAATGCAAAAGATTGGAAAGTTTCTCATTCTATGTTGGATTTTTTTTTTCTGGGAAACCAGAATCCAAATCTTTCTTCCAGTTTGGGAAGTGATCTCAGACCTTATCCTGACCACTGAGGCTGCAGATAACCTCAGCTTGAAGAACAGCACTTCTCATAAACTTCACTTGACTTGAGAGAAATATCCTAATGAATCATTAGTAAAACTTCTTTAGCCTCAGGGCATTGATCAGAGACTCCACAGCTACATCCTGATCTGCTTTTGCTGAGGAACAGCAGGAGAATGCTGACAGGATCAGAGCTCGGAGAGTAGTGCTGCAGGGCCTAAGCTTGTGTTTATGTTGCTCCAGGCTTCCTTTTTTTTTAATAACAGCAGGTCTTTCTGAATTTTCTGATTTGAGGTGAGCATGCTACAGAACTGCAGTTTGAGTTGTTCCGGGGACTTTTCCAGGGGTTTTGGACAGTCTAACTGGAAAGGTACCTTGTCAAAAAACAAAATAAGGGAACTAAATAAAAGTTGGGTCAGCTGATGTGTAGGTTTCCCAGGCTTTTAATATTGCATGGTATGGAAGAATCACGCAAGCCAACTTTTCTCTGGAAGGCCCTTTACACTGTTCCAAGAAAACAGGGTCATGCCCTCCCAGGGCATGTGACCCTATATGCTGGCATGTGACCCTACATGCTTGCATGAACAAACTTTCTAGAGTGGCTTCCTCTGAGAGTGGCATGCCTCCCTCATGTGATCATACCATACAGGCTGGACTTCATGTTTTGAGTCTGGCTGCACCTTCCACTCCACCTGATCAAACTGGACTTCCCCTGGACCTTTCTCAATCACATCATGCCTCATTTAAGTTTCAGCAAGATACATAAGAACATGCCTTACCAGCTTAGAATAATCCTATTAGTCTCAGTGGGCTTGCTCGTACACTCCAAGCTGGAAGGCACTTTGCTAAATGAAGACCTTTGTAATGAACGCAGCATGAGGAAAATGCAACTTCTGTTCCTTTTGATTCCTTAGAAAACTAAGTCTGACTCTGAGAAAAGGTTTAATCAAGCAAAATTTCCAGGCACATTAGGAAAAATTTTAATTACCAAACATGCCTGTCAGTAGGGGTCATTGCTCAGGGAAAGTAGCTGATGTCAGCAGTCCTTGAAAAGACAAAGTTTTAAGTATTCCAGTCTAAGTTAAAATGCCATTGGTGCTTGCAGTTGCTAAACAAGAAAGAACAGAGTAACAATAAATACTTAAAGGCTGAATTCCTATTGATGTCAATAGGAAAACTCCTATCTGCTTCACAGCAGTCTGGTCTTGCCTTCTTTTCCATACCTAGCAAAGGAAGCCAGGGTGATGTCCTGAAGGCTGCTATTTGGGAAGTGCAATGCGCAAAACCTTTTTAAAGTCAGTACCTATGTTTTGTTGTGAAAAGCACAGCAAGGGCTGATGATCTTTGAATTGTGCACAACACAAGTTTAACTTCCTAAGCTCTTATCTATCTCAAACCAGAGCATATTGTTCTGTGCAATGTCACCAAACTGGAATCGCTACAATGTAATTCTGCTCAGGTCTTCTGGGTTTTACCTATGATGGTTAGAACCAGGTTGTTAGGGAACGGAAAGAAGACAAGGGATAAAGGAGACATGCTCAGAATTCAGTGGGGATTATGGCAAAAGCTGTGGAATGAAGTAACAAACAGATCCTGCCCCTTCTGTATACCCCTCATTACAAAAGCAGCCATCACCTCCCACAGCCAGAAAATGAGTGAACTGCCTGCTTTCCTGAGGGCAGCTGGTCCCTTCAGGAGCTGAAATAAGCTCAAGCTTTACTTCAGAAAGTAATAAGAGAAAATGCCCATTTGGATGAAGGAAAAAACCTTCTGATATATTTCCTGGGGGATAGGAGAACTTTAAAAATCATAAGGCAGCAGGAACGAAATATGCCGTGAGTCACAGGAGAATTATAACTATGGCCCTACCACTGCTCTGTTGCTTCCAGAAATTGTCCCTGCCTTCTGGCTGTGCTAGGAGGGGTGCTGAGACCATGAGATAGCTCAGCAAGTGGAGACAAGGGTCAAGGGTTATTGTGTCTGTCAACCCACCATGAACAGGTCTGCCACTCTAGGACTTGCATGTGATGGCTCTGAAGAAGGGGAGTTTGCCGTGTCCTTGTTGCTGGCTGGCTGCATGCTCAAAAATGTGCCAAAGGTTCCTGTTTCAGGCATATTCAGCAGTGCTTTTGCAAAGGGAAGGGACAGAGAGGCTGCTGGATGTTGAGTGCTTTGGAACTCGTCTGTAGGTACCCACCTCGGACTGCATCTCCTGGAGAAACCTTATCCTCTGTGTGTGTGGTTAACATGTGAAATCTGGCTCTCATCTCCATGGTATGACGATCCAAGGCAGATGCTTCACAGGATTGCCGGTAAACTGATGCTCAAAAAAGTACAGCGTGGAGCACTTTTTTCGCTACCTATGACTGAAAAGGAACTGATTCATTATATCCCGAAGTACTGTTAGTCATCATATCTTAAAATCTTAGCTCTAATCCAATAAACAATTCTTTATCTAGGGCAAAAGCATTCAGTGTTAATTAGAAGTATAATTTAGTAAATAAAGGTCAGAGCTTTTTTAATGCTTTATATAGGGCAAAAGAAAACTTAATCTCAGGGTTATAAACAGTGTTGTTTTTAAGCAGACAGGAAACACTTCCAGCCAGAGTCTCTGAAATGTAAATGAGCCTATTTTATCCCTTGATTTTCACAATCTCTCACCATGTTGCCACTACAGAAGAGGAGATAAAGAATTCTAGTATTGCTTCCAAAGAGACCATGTGTTTACTGAAACCAGGCTGGAGCTAGGTATGGAATACGTGGAGTTTTGTGGAATTTGTAGCATTATTTTTAATATTGATTCAACACAAATCATGAACTGATAGACTGGTTTGGGCTGGAAGAGACTCAGAGACCATTTAGTTCCAACTCCCTGGCCACAGGCAGGGACACCTTCCACTAGACCAGGTTGATCAAAACCGCATCCAACCCGGCCTTGAACGCTTCCAGAGATGGGGCAGCCACAGCTTCTGTGGGCAACCTGTTCCAGGGTGACTAGCCACCCTTTATAGTCAATAACTCATTGAAATGGTAGCTTGCAGCAAGATCTGGTTTTGTACTGACGGATGGAATCATAATGAGTCTGAGCTCTCCTTGTGTATGGACGGTTCACAATGGTGTGCACACAACTGCTAGATGTATACCTAATAAAGGCCTCCAGTGCCATTATCAGACATGAAGACACTGGGGAAGCAGAACAGAGCTCGGAACTTATGTTCTTGTGAATGGGGGGAGCAAACCAAGGAAACAGGTGAGTGGTCTGACTGATGTCAGGAAGTCTTGCAGATCCTTAGTAGAAGTATACTGTTGGATCTCATGGCATCCTTTGAAATTACTCCTGTGCAGATCCCTTAGTCATGATTCAAGGTCAGAGTGAGACAGAATACGATCCTTTGCAGATAGATTGGTGAAAAGGGATAATCCATGAGATCGACTGCGCTATATAGAGCTCAGGAGAACAAATTAGAAAGGTTGAACAATCCTACCAGTTTTACGGGTCAAGTGAAGAGTCTACCCCAAGGTCTGGACTTACTTGTGTCTGAAAGGTGAAAGGAGGTGCAAGGAGACACTGAGGGGCTTGGAGAACTGATGTCTCAAGGAATGGTAGAAAGCTAGGCAGTTTTTAAGAGAAGGAAACAGGCATTTTTTCCCTTTTCTTTTTTTTCCCACTAGAGGTTGGAATCTCCTGTGGTTTACAGTAGTCATGGGACTGTTATCTCACAGACCTTCTAGATTTCTTCACCTTTGGAAAATAAATAAACTTCCACCAGTTTCACCTGCTGGATTTGAGACTGGGAGTTTGAATGGCAACTGAGTTGCAACTGCACTGAGGATTGTAGCTGCTCTGTGATAATCAAATTTGGTTTGCTTGACACATAATGAGATTATTGATTAGACACACACAGCTTGCCATTTCAAATCACATCTCCTCTTCATTTCCAAGGGATGATTGACATAGCCTAACATGCTCAGCATCATTAAATGGAAAGAGTTATTTACGGTGTTGCATCAGAATTTATCACTAATTCCCAAATCTGACAGAAAAGAATCACTTTGTGTGCTAGGCATTTTTATCTTGCCATTAAAAAGTGTATCGAAAGCTTTAGATAAGAACTGAAGCTGAAATTCCTTCCTAGGCTATATCCAGATAATCTGGTCTGCAAAACTGAAGCAGGGAGTGGTGGGACGTGTCAAATGCAGTTCCTGATCTTTCAGTAATTTTCTGGCATGCTCTGGCTGCTCCAGATGTGGATCTCAACTCAAAGAGTTCTTATACTAAACGTCTTCTTTGTAAAGTTCTCTTAAGCCTCACTTTCCCCATATACCATCAGTTATCAGCAGCACCAGCTGTGGGCAGACTTCAGTGGCCAGATAACGTGTGCTGTGTGAGCCTTCATTTAGAAATTCATAAGGCATCGCTTCCATTCAAAGGAGGTGATATTTACCAAGAGCAGGTTTAATATGCTTTTATTACCTTCTCCTTTTCTTGAGGAGAAAGGTGCATGGCACCCAAAACTGTACAGGAGAGTCTGTGAAGGGGCACTCTGCTCTTGCTACTGATCCAAAGCTGTTAGATTTTTTTTATCCTGAATGTCAAGCATTTCTCCTTCAAAATCTCCCTCTGATAATTTGAAAGAGCTGAACTGGAATCCTGCCTGACAGGACAATTTTGCTTTTGAGTAGCTGTACGTAAAATCATACTGTTCACCCAGTTCTCTTGCAGATACTTGTGCCATATTCTGCCAATGGAGAAAAAGAGCTCTTCTGGGTAAAAGTACATTTGATTTTTTTCCTGAGCAGTCTCCTAGACTTTGTGACAGTACCTCTATGTATGTGAGACACCACTGGTTCCACACTTGGGCCCATCTGGAACACCTCTACAGAGTCCCGTTCTAGCCTTCATACTTCTGGAAGTGTTGTAAGGGTGGAGGGTGTTTGAAGAAAACACACACGGTTAAATGAGCTGTAAAAATACACATTATACAGAGAGACTCCAGGAGCTCTCTCATTTGTCTCATCAAAGCAGAGATAAATGAGCAACTTCCTCGTAGGCTATAATTACCTCTAAGGGGAACAAAAACATTGATAATTGACAGCTTTGAGCTTGACCCTAGGAAATAACAAAATCCAGTAGCTGGAAATTGAAATTTAGAGTGTAGAGAGAGAAATTTAGCAACTCAGAGACATGAGTTTAACCCTGTAGTTAACTAACTACTGGAGTAGCAAAGTTGAAATTGTGTGATCATTAATTTTCAATCTAAATTGTGGCGTTTGGATTTTCTTTAAAATAGGCACTCTTTCTCTAATACAGTTTTAAGTCCTTGGCCTCTATTCCCTCATAGAAAGGGCCAAGAGGTTTTAAGAGCTTAGCTCTTGTTTTTGGCAAAAAGATGTTATACAGATAGTAATCCTTTTTGAAAGGCATTCTCCATCTTTAAGCTTCTGAAAGGGGGGAGGGCTGCAGTTTTGAAAACCTGGTCCCAGCTGTGGGATTTGAGAATCCGAAGTATTGGGGCCATGAAGCTGAAGAACAAATCCATCCATCAGCATGGAAAAGGGTCTAGAGAAAACCAGACCCTATGTTTTGAATTCCTCTGTCATTTCCTCCCCGTGTTTCGTCATGCCTGGAATTTCCGCAGTTTTATTTGTATTATACCTGAGATCTAGACGGTCTAAAAATCCCATCTGCCCAAACAAAATGCAATGTGAAAGCTCAACCTGGTCACACAGCACGTCTACAAACTCCCTAGCAATGGAATGTTTCTTTGTGTACTCCATGTGTTCAGTTGCAATTTTTTCCTACTGGACATTTTACTTCTGCATCTCTTCCTATGTACAGCAGAAGAAAAGGACTGACAGGCATCCTTGGCCTTGGTTCAGTTTCCTTTGTCCTAAGTGTCCCTTCCCATGCGTTTGGGGTTTTTATTAATAACTCATTGGACTAAAAGGGGTCCCCTCTGCCTTTGCTCTGAGTTTATCAACGTCCTTATGCTTATGCAAGGCTTGGTTCATTTGGTGCTTAGCATTTGTTCCCAAACTATAGCTGATGCTTTGCTCACCTTTAAAAAAAACAGAGTTTTCCTTTACTTAAAGGCTTTGTACTTTCTGTGTAGCATAAACACAAAATGAGAGCATAAATATGCAGTTGAATTGAGGCATTCTGTTGTCTAACCGACACAAATGATGTCTTTAGATTGTCCTGTTCTTCAGATTCTGTTGTAGGATCCAAGTCAGATGAGAAATCAGAACGGATGCAGCTGAATCAGAACTACTTTACGAATCCAAAACCTACATGTGATAATTACAATATTTATGTTAACTATCAAATTTCTAGGTATCGTTTACCTGACTGTGCCTTGTCCTGCCATGTAGCTGGACCTTCTTTTTCATGCTGCACAACTGCAGCAAAATGGAGTCTGCTGAAAAATCAATGCTTGGATGTTAAATTAGGGTTGTTTTGTTCCCACCATGTGTCACTTGCAGTCTACAATCGTATTTTGCCTGCCATTGGCCAGTCACTGTGATAGCATAGGGTTAAAATGTTTCTAAATTGTAGTAACCAAAGTAGGCCCCGAGAGCAAGATGGACATTCTGTTCAGGCCAGCCTGAACTTGTGTACTTGCCTGGATGGTAGGAGGCAAGCCTGAACTTGAGTATTCATTTAGGGGGTAAGAAACTAAGATAGATGAGTTGATTGTGTAGCTGCACGTGGGAAAGGGGGCTGAAAATTATGCTTGAGTGAAAACACATAATAGATGATCGTTTGGGGGGTTTTGAGATTTATGCTTCGGTAAATGATTAATATATGATTATACAACGAGAAGGGTATATAGTGTGAGCACCTGAAATCCATTTTGGGGATTGATTTGGGTTTGTACCCCTCTCCCCCGGTGCCTTAATAAAGCACCTTGCATGTAACCCATCCGTGGTTATGTGTTTCTACTTTAACAACTGAGTCTTAGATGTTCTTTCTCTTCAGTTTCTCAGGAGGTCCTGACCTCTCATACAGTCCTGAATAACTTGGTGGTCTTATCATCGGAGGTGAGAGGAGTTGTTTTTACATGAGAGCGAACTTGGCCCAGTGTCATTATTATAAGAACAACATTATACCATAAAAGCCAGAATCCATTCAGGGTTGAATTGGCCGTAAAGGCCCAGGCTGGGATCGGGGAATCTGATAGCAAGCCATCGTCTAAGAAAGCTGGGACTCAGGCTGAACCTTATATGACTTCCCAGCCAAGCAAGACACTCCTCCTCTTCAGTGATCCGTGGGAGGTATTCACAAAGTGTTTTGTGATGGAACACCATCCCTCGGCTTCTCAGCCCGGTCTCGGCTCATCCCTTTCTGCTTATCCTCCGAAACAAGGTTCCTCATGTTGTACAAAGTGAAAGATGCATTTTGAATGACTTCTGAATGATTTATGTTAACCCTAAATGCCACTGCAGCCAGGCTGCTCTTGCAGTATGGCCTTCTTAATTGCTCCCAGCAGGAAATCACAGAATGTGAGGACAGGGTGTGCTTCTCATTTCCAGCATATTTACAGAAAGCTCTTCCTTCCAGCTTTTCTCATAAGATTTTGTTACTGTAAATAACATACGAGCCAAGGGTGAGTAATATGTTAGACTCTCAAACCTATTTTTTGAGCCTACCAAATGGGTTTGTGATGCTGCCAGTCACAAATAAAGCTAAAGCTTTCTTTTTGTCTGTGAAGAAGTTTGGTGAGGGTTTTTTTGCCCTTCATTTAGCTTTCTGAAAATGTAGGCTTCTGACCTTGATCTGGTTGGCCTCCCTTCTTTTCAAAGAGCTGTAAAACAGCTGTGACATGCAAAAAAAAAAATCTGCAAGAAACCTGACTGCCTTCCCAGCCAACCTTGGCGATGGGAGCCCTTGAGTGAGACTAACCTTACCTTCACTGGAAAAGGTTTTGTTCAGTAGTGCCTACGTGCAGCTTGTCGGGGCCACAGACACTTTGTCATTTGGCTCCATCTTCTGGGATAAGACAGAAGAAACAGAAACCGCTTGAGCTGACACTTTACAAGTCCTGTCACACAACATTTATTGGTCTTTTCTTACTCTTCATTAATGCTTCCGTGCAAGCTCACATTGGATGCAAACACAGTAGGAAACCTTTTGCTTTTCTGGAGGCATTTTAATCGGAGCAAGAATCCAGTGCACAAAAAAAGTGCTGAAAATCAATAGCTTTTTTGTTTTCTGAGACTAAGAAAGGACAGTTAGTGAATGTTTGACTTGCAATTCAACAGTGATAGAAAAAAAAAGAAGAGCTCAGGTAAATGGCTTTTTGATTCCTGCACAGTTTTGCAGAATTAGCTCTGACTCTGGTTCAGGCAGCACACTATTTGTTCTCTGCTGCTGGAGCTTTGAAGGAGAAAGGGGGATAAGGCATTATTGCTATAGCAACCTTCAAGTGGGTGCTGTAGGTGATCAAAACACATTATTTGTTGATGGAAGTTTTGACCATCACAGCCTTTCCATGCAGCACCTAGAACTGTGGGCCAGCTAGCTGAGCTGTAGTCATATTTGCTTCAATTTTCTATTCAGTCTCTGAGTTTTTCCACTGTTCAAAATTAACAAAGTCTAAAAGTCTTTTCAGACTTTCATCTCTGAAGACCTTGTGCTCCTGCTGTTGCTGAGACAGCCTGACATTAGTCCCTTCCTGGGGGCAGCAGCAAGATCCAGCACAGCTCTTGTCACTCTGCTCTGGCTTAGGCAAAAGCAGCAGCTGTACCCTGGCCATTCACTGCATCCATTGGGTAGCTGAGCTTGCTCCTGCTGCTCAAGGTGCTGCTAAAGCCGAAGTAATATCTGGCTTTTGAGATTGTGTGGATGGTGGTTTGTTGCTGGTGATGAGCTCCCAGAGGAGGTGTTTGCTGATACCTGACAAGCTCTGACCTGCAGGTACCAAACCTGCTTTTATCTTGGAGTAGTGATGGCAGTGAGAGACCTGGGAAAGAGGTCTTTGTACCCCCAGGACGAAGCTGTGCTGTTTAATGGCATGTCAAGGGGGGTTTACTGCAAAGCAAACTTGCAGAAAATAAATTCAGTGTTAAATCAGACCTCTAATTTGATCACAATTCAGCAATAGTTTATACTTTGTTTCTCATATATGTAATTCATGAGGAGTGACTAAATGGTTAATGCAATTTTAGATAAACTAGCTTGGAATACGTTGCCTGAAATCATGCTTTATGTTCATATATGTAATATCTACTTCTCAAGCAACATGCTTATAATATTTACTGTGCATTTCGTGAGCCTTTATGAATGCATTTGAACAGAAGTCCTGACATAAAAGGGAATGCACCTCTTTTTCTCTTCTATGAAAGCCAAATCTATTTAAAATTTGTGGGTTTGACTTGAAAATGGCTTCTTAATGTCTAAGATGAAGCTTGGTAATGAAATAGTGTGCACATTAGTAATAAAAATCTGTAATTTTATAACTCGGGGATGTACTGTGTAACCTTTAATTTAGAATAAGTGAATCGTAATTTGGAGAAAGAGGAGCTACCCATACAGATTCCTCAGACATCACAGGCATGCAGGTGTTCCTTAGGTCAGTCTTGTATATTGAACTTCTGGGAGCTGTCCTGCTGGTTTGATTCTTTCTCTCACTGCCTTGAAGAAAGATCCATTTCCTGCAGCCTTTGGGATTATAGGAATCTGCTGCTCTCTGAAAGAGGATTTTGGCCTTTTTGCTTTGTAGCAAGCCTAGTCTGTCTTGGAGAAGGCTTTGTGGGTCATGTCCCTTGAGAATTAGAACTGGGAAATGGATTGCTTAGAACAAGAGGCATTTAGCTGCTAAGGATGCTGGAATTAAGGCTTTAGGTACAACTGAAGTTTTGGAGGGACAAAGCATTTGCAGACTTGATGCGAGTTCCGCATTAGCTGGCAGTTAATACAGGACTCTGCACTCTAGGGTTTGTTTGTACTGTTTGGGGCTTTCAGATGAGATGTAACCATGCAGGTCCCTTAGCAAGGCTTACTGCCTCTTACCCTTTGCCCTGAAAGATGATTTGGCACTTTGCACGCTGTAAACTTCGGTCATTTCCATCAGGCTCTTAAAAAAAACAAACCCAAAATGCAAAAAAACCACAAAACCCACTTTTTTTTTTTCCCTGAGTTTATAACTTCAGCATAGAATTATAAAATCTCTGAGGATAAAGAGTGAAAGACCTCCAGTTCCCACACCTTTTTCCTTCATTACTGCTTATGCCACAAGAAAGCCAAGGAGATTTGTGCTTAGAAATAACAGTATTATTCAGAAAGATATGGGCAACTGGAAATAGAGCTGCTACATTCTCCTTTGGGTTTCCCCACTTTTCTCAAAATTAACCTAACCTAGGTGTTTCTTCAGTCAGATCTTTGAAGATTTCTCTCTGCAATTTTTCCTGTTCTGTTGGACTTAGCACTAATACTTTGTACATGTCGTTGAATATTTGGCTTTTCCACTGACTTATGAGTGTGGAGCCATGGCCCTGCAGGTAGCCACAGTCACAGCAGGTGACAGAGGCTTTGAGGGGGTGAGGAGAGCCTGTATGGGTCCTGCCTGGAGGCACCTGAGGAACCTGGCACCTAAGCACCAGGGACAAAGACCCTTTTCCCTGGCAGGCAACTGTGTTGGAGAGGTGTGCTGAGAGAGGCAAGGAGCCTCGTTCTGTCCCGGAGGAACAGCAACCCCAATGGTAAGAGGGAGACGTGCCTGAAACCACTTTTTGCTGTTCCTTTTTCTGTTTTCATTCCTGTGCAAAGCCTAAATAACACTTGGCATTTGAGCATGTATGAGCAGCAAATCACTGGTAGCAGTGAGCTCCCAGAGGACAGGTCTGCTTATACCCAGCTGACTCCACACTGTGGGTGTAGCAGATTTTTCACAAGGCACTGGCTGCAGGTCCACTAACTGTTCTCTTCCCCAGTGCATCCTTTGACTAAGCTTAAACAAATTTCAGCCAGTATTCTGAAGACAAAGATGAAGCATGAAAGAATTCCTGTGGGGGTTTTCCTTCCAAGAGAAGCCCTGGCATTCAGGAACATGGGACACTGATAAAGGTGTGCCCTGCAGACAAGGTACCCAAGGGCCACATGTGCCCTGCGTGTAGGCACAGCCAGCTGACGTGCGTCATATATTTCTCTCTCTTACCTGCTGTTAAATTGTGGAGCTGTGGTTGTGTTCTCTCTTAATACTGAAAGACAGATCAGGAGAGAGTTGGAATAAATGGGTCTTGTCTTCTATTCTCCTGTAGTCCAAGCCTCTTGACAATAGGAAAGAAAGAGGGGGTGAATTGGCAGTGGCAGTCAAATACCTGGCTCTGGTGTGAGCTGAAGTGGATGAGACAGTAGCTGAGGTGTCTGCAATTGTTTCCATTGCACAGTGCGGCCTTGTCAAATCAGACAAAGCTCACTAGCAGTGAGTGCTTGACATACTTGGTTTGCTTCAGGCAACCTTACAGTAATAGACGTTACGTACCCTTATGTGCAGCATTTCAAACTCCCAGTTCAAACCCCTTATCCACATTGCAGTCTGTAGTGAGATAATACAATATTTTAATTTGCTGCAGATAGTTAAAAATGAAAGTAAAGTGTGGGAAAAACTATAAACTTTTTGATGTCAGATGTACTGAGAATTTACTTGCTCTTCCAGATGGCATTTGCAAAGGCACAGAATGTCACAGGTTATTATCTTAAATTGAATAATAAAATATGCACAAGTTATTTTACAGCTGCTTTAATACCTGATTTGTAAAATGATTGCCTGTTAATAACAAATAATAGTTGTTATAATTAGGACTAAGTCATTTGTAATTATGGAACTCTAGAAGACACTATTGAAAGAAGTGAGGAGCAATAACTTGTCAACTCAACTCAGTAGCAGTGTTTATTGAATGATGAATATTAATGGCTTATCAATTAACTAGTTGTTACTTGACACAAGTTATTTGTAACTGGAGCTGAAATATGATTTTCTGGCTGAGAACATCTTTGTGGCCCATCCAGAAATAACTGAAAAACAAGCTGCTCTTAATTCTCTTGGCTTCAGTGGGACAAAGAGCTGAGGCTTTTCTCGGGTAAAGTCCATCTTCACTCTGTGCTTTTTGTTAATGCAAGCTACAGAACTTTGCTGACTTCATTGAGTAATGCAGTTTCCCTGAGAGCATAAAAATGACCTAACCAAATTAAGCAACAGGTCTGGCAGCAACATGTGCCTGAGAGAGCAGCAAGCGGAGGGTGAGTGGTGGTGCTTCCCTGGGATGTGGTTTCTGTCAGCCTGGAGCTAAGAGACTGCTTGGAGCCAAGGTGAAATTCTCATCTGATGGCTTTTAATTCATTGGTCTTCTATAAAAATGTTCAACTGCTCTTTGAACCTGAGTAAAATTTTGATATTCACATAATCCTGTAGTAATAACCTTTACATTTTGACTGTGCATTACATGGGAAATCGTAGCTTTTTCTTTGTCTTGACCCTACAACCTGCTGATGTGGCTTGATGCTTTTTAGGCTTTATCTTTAAAAAAGTCTCTATGTATTTCAAATTCATTTTTATAGTATTTTTTATTTTAAACCTATATCATATCATCCCTCCTTTATTTTAGGCTGAAAAGCTGTAGGCAATCCAGTTGTTCCTTGTTTTGTAGGTATATCATACCTCTGGCTTTCCTTTTCCTTTCTAGTTCTACAGCACATTTTTTGAGATTTGGGGAGAGGCCAAACCTTCAAGCAGTATTCAAGCAATATTTAAAAGTCAGGATCACTTTGAATTTATACAGATATTTTGTGTTTTGTTCTCTAGTTATCTCTATTTTGTCTGACACTTTAACTGCTGCTTATTGAGTGTTTTAATAGAACTCTCTCTTTTAATTCTGAATTCACTTTTCTGAGAGGTAATAGTTTGTTCCGACCCCATTGTCGTGAATATGAAGTTAGGATTGCTTTTTGTTGTGTGCATCACTTTACATTTCTTCAGCCTTAACTTTATCCGCCATTTACTCGGTATAATAAAATCTTTGTGCAACTCTTTGGAGTTAGCTTTTGGCTTTTTTTCTATCCTGAACAGCTCAGGCTCTTTCCTTTTTGTACATACGTTGTTTCTTGGACTTTTTAGGAAATGTGCCACAGCCTATTGGCATGTTCTACCCGCTCTCCTGTTGTAGGACAGTACAGCACTTTCTGACGTGAAACAGCACACACGTTTTGGGATGTGGGCACGCTCTGAAGCCGTAGTGGCAGGCAAGAGGGGTGTCTCCTGGCACACATGCTGGTTTGTTCTGCTGCAGGTCAGGGCTAGCTATGTGAAAGTATGGCTGAACGGATCCATCCTCACAGCTGGGCTAGGCAAGGAAGCAGACATGGATTAGTAGCAGGCCAAGCATGTCAGCAAGGGTTCTGGTGTGGGTGGTCATATCACGCAGTACACCTTAGAATTTTTCCAGGTATTATCTAGAAGCAGGTGGTAGAATCTGTAATTCTATATGATCTTCTCAGCTGGCTGTCATGAATCAGGCTGCAGCTCTAGCTCTGTCTTGGGATCTCTTCTGCCTCAGTTCCAGCACTGAGCTGGAAACAAAATTGTGAGACCCCACCCTTACAGGCTTTCCCATCTCTCTGTTACGTAAATGCTACCTAGAGAGTTCACCCTTCTGGGAGTTTGTCGTTGTGGTCAATAGAATGTCGGAGTACAGCATTAGTCAGAGGTAGGAGGGGGATTGGAAAGGCACAAAGGCTCATGGAATTGGCGCTGAGATGGGGATTTCTCTGGGGAATAGTTGGGATTACAGTCGTTTCACTGAGAATGGATACTGATTGATTGCTTCCACCTTGCTCTGCCCCCCTGAATGGTGTCAGGATTGCTTCCTAAGCAAGTGCTGTGTGTCTGTTGCCCAGGGAAGAATGTTTTATACAGTGAGCCCTTGAGCATTGCTGCTGTGAAAACTGTCCTTTCGGTCTGAGGGCTCCAAACACGTGTCTGCCAGATGCCAAACCCAAGCACAGAGCTGCAAACTCGCCTGGAATGCATCCGCCGGCCTTCCTTTTGAGGGAGAGCTTTGTACCTGTGTAGCTCCTGCACTGCTCATGCCTTTTCCACCCAAGTCATTGCATTAAGGGAGGGAGGGTAGGAAATGGGACAGGGCATAGAAAATCCTCAATGTAGGTTTTTTACTAAAATGCAATTAAATTAGTCTTTTAATTCCAGTTTGCAAACATAAAGAAAGAATAATTTGGCAAGACTTCTTTCCTCCACAGGTGTCCTCTCCACCCAAACTTTTCAACCATGTTTTCTGTAAATAACAAAAAAATGTGTGTAAAAAAGGTATTGAGGAAAAATTGTATTAGTACTGTTCTCTGGGGAAGTATATCTCAAGGATATAGGTAATTCTAGCACTTTAGGAACTACAGTAGTAAAAGTGATTGTACCTTTAGAAGCAGGATTAGTCTTTAAAAGAAAGTGACATAATTTTCCTGTCTAAAACCACTACAGCATTTTTAAAATAGCTCTATTCAAAGTTAGGCTTTCTGTTATTATGAATTACTGCAAATTGTTACTAACATAATGTTGATAAATAGGTATTTGGGTGTTGAGAGAGGAGAATAACTTGAACTTTACATATATAATGATAGATCCTGGGCTGGCTGCTACTCCACAGGAAGTATGTTTGGGATTGTAATATTAATTTATAGTAGCACCAAAAAAGGATCTCAGCTGTTAGCAGCTAATTATCAGATGAGAGAATGGGGAATAAAGTGGACATGTTGGAGCTGATCCAGAGGAGGGTCACAAAGATAGGGAGCTGGAGCACATTTCCTCTGCAGACAGGCTGAAAGAGTTAGAATTTTTCAGCCTGGAAAAGAGGAGACTCTTGGGAGAACTTAAGAGTCCCTTCCAGTACCTAAAGGAGGTCTACAAGAAAGCTGGAGAGGTACTTTTCACAAGGGCATATAGTGATGGGACAAGTGGGAATGGTTTTAAGTGGAATGAGGGTAGGTTTAGATTAGACATTAAGAAGAAACACTGTAAGGGTGAAGAGACCGGAACAGGTTGCCAAAGGTAGTTGTGGATGCCCCATCCCTGTCAGTGTTCAAGGCCGGGTTTGGAACTAAATGATCTTTAAGGTTCATTCCAACTCAAACCGTTCTATGATTCTGTATTTATCACGTGTTGTTAAAATCCATGGCGCACTTAGATTTTTGACTGTGCAGTCTGGTCCCCTCATCTCAAAAGGAATATGGAAGGAAAGTATGGACAGGCTTCCATGTTGGTGCATATGAGCCAGGACAGCAGGCAGTAAGAGGAGGGTGTGACAGGGGGGTCTCTGAAACCTTGAGTGGGATACAGGTGGTAAATAAGGATCCTTTGCTTATTTTCATGTTGGAAGAGAAAGTGTAACTTGGAGGCAACCACTGAAGCTACAAAGTGTCAGATTGAAAACAGGGCAGCAGCTTTTCACATTTTTGTACATAATAAACCTTTACATGACTTCCAGGGGCAATTTAATGAAAGAGATGCCTCTCAAAGGACTACAAAATAAATAATAATAAAAAGAAAACACATAGCAGCATCTCTGAGTCGGGATGCAATTCAGAAACTTGGTTGTCTGCAAAACTCGGGAAAAAATTGTCTGTTCTAGAAAAAGAGTGGATCTTTCACTTGGTTTTATGCAGCCACTCTTACCAAAACATGGTAAGGCCCCCAGTGCTGTCAAATCTATTCTCTGCAGATATTTTTACTAGCAAGCATGCTGAAACAAGTGCCTTACACTTTTGTGCCTACGTACATGAAGATCAACTATAGATGGACTAAAAGATGAGCAGAATGCTGATGATTTCAGTGAGTGTGAAAAGCAGGAAGGACTTGAGCTCTTACTGGAAAGCTACCCTGACAATATATTGTCTCACCTGAAAACCAGACTTTTCACCCCTGTCACTCTGTATTTTTAAGGAAGCTTAAGTGTTACCAAGTATCACTCTGCATCTGTAATCTGGAAAAAAGCAAATAGATTTTTTTTTAAAAAAGAACACAATTGCGTACCAAAGCGAGTAACCTGCTGTGATGGTGCAGTCTGCCTTTTTTTTTCTTGTCCTGAGGGTTTGTTGTTTTAAAATGTTTTGCATATGCATGTTTATATTTAATATTTTCCACTCTAGAAACAATCCAGAAGATTTGATGTCAAACTGTTGGAGTTATGTAAAGGGAAAACAAAAAGAAATAAAATATCACCTGTAAGTGTGTAACATTGCCTGACCCAGGTGAAACCATGCACTGGGTGAAGTGCTACCTTGCTACCCTCAGTATATGCAGAGCTCCTCGCCTATGTGGGTATCCCGTTTTCAGGGCTCAGAGAGCTCAGACAGGAGGGAGCAAAGCATTGGGGGTGGTATGAGAACCTGAATAATGCTGAGGACTTTTGCTGGTTACTTTATATCGGCATGAAACTTCAGTGCACCTCACTCCACTTTTGGATTTCTCATTTCCAAATTATTTCTTACACTCTGGTGCAATGGAGGGTCAGCCTCATAGTTTTTAAAGTTCATTTGAAACTTTATGAGAAGGAGATCAAGACAAGGAAGAAGGAAATAGGATGGTGACATTTTGAACTGATGATTAACTCTGCAGAATTACAGTGGACCAGCTGACATTTTCTTAGAGTGCTGTCTGGGAGACCTGCCAGTGTGGAATTATATTAGTCAATGTGTGAACTGACAGAATGCGTGGTTTGGTGTTTGCAAGAGAGAACGAGATTTAGATTGCAGATAGAAGCCTTTATCACCTTATTCCAATGTGAATCAAAAGATAAGTGGAAGTCCTTTCGTAAAGACCAACTAGTTTTCCACCAATTAACACAGGAATTATTGTCATAAGCTTTACAGAAGAGTTGATGCCATTATGGACATTTCCAGTTTTCTAGAAATCAAGCAATTAACACAGTTGGTTTTAAGAATCTGATCCTGGAAGGGCCACAAATGAAGCAAAAGAAATATTAGGTGTGAGTGGAGAGCAAAGAAACTGATCCTCACTTTCACAGAAATAGAATTTCTGTCTCAGTACCATCTAAGGATATAAAAATCCCAGAAGCATAGAGTAAAAATGATGGGATCTGAACGTAATAGAACCTGGAGGGCCATCTAACTTCTCAGTAATTTTGCATTGCATATAGTAAGAGCAAGGCAGTCAAAATACTGACCCACTGCAAATGTTGAATGAGAGAAATTGCTGGGGAAAAGTTTGTTCTTTGTGGGATCACACCATTTTTAAGAAAGTAAGAATCATTATGCAGCTTCAAAATGAACTGAAATTGCAGTGAGAGTTAAGGGAGGTGCAGATTAGCACCTAAAATCTCTATTTTCTGTGGTTACTGTTCCAAAGCTTGGAACAAGAAGTATGATGTTTCAAGTATTTTTTTTATTTACTTATAATAGACGCATACTTTTCACAAGCATGATCATATTGCTTTTTAAAATATATATTTTGAATCTCTCAGCAGCAAGATAGGCAGAAATGGGAAAAGCTGCTGTTATTGAGGCTTACACTGCAAAGTGCTCTGAAGGTACTGTGGAGAACAAGCTGTAGGTGAGGTCTGACAGCCTGCTGGCATTCAGTATTCCATAGGCAACAGGGTCCCTCGGGTATGAGTGCAATAGATTTCTGTAAAGAGGATTTTCGGAAGGGAATCTTGCATTCAAAATGAGAAAAAAAATATAAAATGTAAGTTGGGGAAATGGTGGGTAGGAATGAATTGAATGGCAAATAGCTGTGGCTCTGTAGACATGCAAATAATCTGGAAAGTCACTTTGGTTGCCAGGGATGGTATAAAATCTTTTTTGTTTTCTCTCCTCTTTTACAGCTTTTCATGGAATAGTCTGTCTTTTCCCTTTTTGTATTCTAAGAATAGACACATTTCAGGTTTTGGCTGTGAGAAATTAGTTTTGGATACTTCTTTCTGTGGATGAAATGTTGTTTCTCTTGCTGTGGGAGTGCCTTTGATTTCATAAAGAATAGTGATTTTTTTGTGTCCTGTTGTTGATTTATTTCCTGGGCAAAAAAATAATGAAAAAATATTGAAGCAGGTAGTTTGTGATTGCTCATGAGTACAACTGCAAAACACCTAAGGCTGGAAAGGACTTCTGAGCTTTGCCCAGTCGGGTTTTGGATATCTCCTGGACTGAAAAATACAAAACCTCTTTGGGCAGGCTGTTCCAGTGTTTTATCATCCTGACAATAAAATAGTATTTTCTTGTGTTTAAAAGAGATTTCTTATATTTCTGTTTGTGTCCATTGCATCTTGTACTGTCACTGAGTTCCACTGGGAAGAGTCCCACTCTGTCTTGTTTACCATCCTCCCCCCTGCTTCAGTCAGGTAAACACACATAAAATCCCCTCTAAACTGTCTCATCTCCATGCTAAGCAATCCCAATGTTGTCAGCATATTTTAATCATCTCCCTTGGCCCTTTACTGGACATGCTCCAGTGTGTCTAAATCCGTCTTGCAAGGCAACTTAAAAAAGAGTCTTTAATCTCTGAAAGTATTACAAAAATACAGACTTCTAGAAATGGTCTTTGTAGGTACTGAACCCAGGGCTGTCAGACACCTAGCTGTCAAAACTGGAATTTGAGGGAATACATCAGTAAATCATTATAAATCAGTAAATCACTTGACCTTATCTAAATCCCACTGCACAAATGGAAATTTGTTATGCCTTTTCAGTAATATTGTTCCTATGTGATACCTGATAAATTTCTCAAGGAAGGGAGAAGGGACGGAAAAAGAAGAAAACTTCCCAATCTGAGCCCAAACTGTACTTTTATTAACGTGTTGCCTTAATTATGTTATTCCAATTCTGAAGGAGTGATACAGAATCCTTGTTTTGATATTTTCAGGCTCTTAAAAGTTGGACTGCCAGATAATACTGCTAGAGGTAAATAGCTGATAGCATGTTCACTGGAGAAAAGTGAGATTACTCCACGGGCACATGAGCTATAGTAATATTGAAACATTCAGTGAAACTGAAGATTGGATTCTGAAAAGTGTGCAGCTTCCAATGATTGCTGTAAACAACACCATTTTAAAAAGGCAGCTTTTCAGAGGCATGGAAATGAGAGTTAAGCTTTACAGAAAATCTATTCTGGATGACTTCATTATTTGAAAAGAAAAGAAGAGCTGGTAGTGATTTCACATTAACTGAACTATATAAGCAAAATATAAATATTTGGATAGCATTTGAACACAAAATTCTTTTGCATTTCTCCTAGAGCAGAAGTGAAGTTGGGAAGTGCTGTTAGAATAGCAGAGTGAATGGATGCCAGCAAACACAGCAGTGGCAAGGCTGGCTCTCCGGCAGGAAGGCAGAGTGGGAAGTGCAGCTGAATGGAGAACATCTCTGATACTGTCCTGAGAGGGGTAATGGCACTGGCTTGCTATTGAGGCAAAGCGAGGAAAAGAAATGAGGTTGTTATTTATGGCCCAAGAATTTAATCCTTGTGTGGTATGAAATGTTATTTGCACGTTTCCAAACTGCAAAAATAGCTGCAGTTCCCAGGGTTAGAGACATCCCTGTCCCATAGCTCAGGGTGAGACTACTGCTGTCATGATGCTGAGTACCACCACTCTAACAGCACAGTGAGGTTTTTTGCCTTTGAAATTCCCAATATCCATGAAGAAGACTGTCTTGAAAATCCGTTTGTAAAGTGGACTCAAGATGTGATGTCGGGTTCCTCGAGATGTAAATCTTCCTCTTTCACAAGGTGCCTCCCCCTCCCTCCCCAAAGGGTTTGGTGGTTTGAACCTTTCTTCCTTCGTACATATGCCCACACAATAAATAGAATCAATTGTTCAAACCTCTGATCCACCAAGTGAACTGAGACAGTGTCTGGGTCCTTCCTCCCACGCTGAAAAATGTATCCAGAAAATTGTTTGAGGGGGAAGAAACAGGTGGGGGAGAAATATAACTTGCACTGAGCTGATGAGCTGGAGAGGAGCCAGCTCAAGTCCAGGATGAGCAGGCCATGCTGTAGTGTTTGCAGAGAGCTTGAAGGCACCATAAAAAAGAGGTTTCTGAACCTGAGGAAAAGTATGAATATTTCAAGGATGGACATGAGATTCGTTGAGACTGATACAATAGGTCTTCCACAAAATAACTGGCTCTAATCTATTGTTTAAAAATAATAATAATAAAAAGAAACTGCCCCCCAGCTAGAGCTCTCCATGTTTAAGGTAAATTTTACAGAAGTTGTAGGTGCTTATTTTCTTGACTAAATTTCAATGGTTTGCAGGCTCTTATAGGAAGGAGGGAAAAGAGCTAAAGGTGAGAGCCATTACTGACGTGATTCAGTCAATTTTCTTTCCAGAAAATGAAAAGCCTGTGCCTGAATGCCTGAATATAAGCAGAATCAAACAGCAGGACAAAGAATCAATTGGTGGGAATGTCAAAGGTCCAAGGCTTCTCTATTCTTTTCCACAGACATAGTCAACCTAAAAAAAATTCCCACTAGCGTTTACTCGAGGCTTTCTTGTTTGGTTGGTTTTATTTGGAGTGTTTCTGTGCTTCTTTAGATTTATTCCTGCTCTCCTTTATCACGTGGGTGTGCCCACCCAAATGGATCACTTTCTGGAAGATTTTGATCCAGCTCATAAAAGCATTTCCCCTCACAGTTTTGGGCTTTCTATAACTGAGATTTAGCAGTAATCTCGCACTCAAGAAAAGCTTCATGTTCTTCAGTTTTAACCTGTAACAGGAAATCATTGCCATTATCAGCAAGGTACAGGAAATTAGGTAGCACACAATGTATTGAAAACATTTTGGACATGTGCTCTTCCCCCCATGAATTCTTGTCAGTTTCTTTAAAGTGCAGTTTGCATGTTTCAAGACGGTTTGCTTTGAGCAAGGTTTTATGGTACGCTGGTCATTCTTTGGGGGTTTTTTGATGCTGAGATTTCTCCACATCCTACTGCCTAATTAGGCAAAGGCAGCAATGTGCTGTGAAAGGACTGGCAGCCCATTTTAGGGACAGCTAATGGGATCTCAGGCCAGGCCCACTGAATGCAGTGGGTCAGTTAGCACAGCTTGGGATCAGGTTGTGATCATCAGAACTTGTTTTGTTGCAATTGTTAAATGCCCCACAAGACTCGCAGGAAGATCATCACCTTCCTGTTCTCACTGGATTTCCTTTTATTCCCTATCGTTGGTATATGCAGATGGTTTTGAAGGAATAAGAGGATGTGAAATCGAGAGAGGTGTTTTTACTTCCCTCTAGCGAATGAATTATATTGGAAATTTGGCTTTAATGATGTGTTTCTTTGACATTCTTCCAACCATAGTAACTTTCTGCCTTGTGAAGTCATGTGTGAACTAAATAAATGCTTTCCTGGGAGCCTCATTTGCCATCTATGCTGGTAGTAGGTATTAGGTAATCATTTTGCAGCTAATGAAAGATAAATCAAAGTCACTGCAGTTGATTCATAGAGGGAATATTTCCCTTCTGTTTAGACACAGGGAAATGATGTCTGATTATTAGCTGGCAGGTCTGGATTTTTGTATTTTAGGAAGTTGCGGCCCAAAGTAGGACAGTTGTTCATTGTTAAAGCTGAAATTAAAATGCAAGCACATTAAACTAAATATTCTCACTTGGAGCACAGAACACAATAATCAGAGGTCGTAAGCATGCTTCCCTTAAGGACAGTGTCAGAGCAAAACAAAACTCAGCTTTTTCATGTCTCCTGGATACAGGTAACTTGCTGCATACAATTTTGTTATCCAGCCACCCAGAAAAGAATTATGCAGAAGAGTGTAGGTATGGAAAGTGTGTGCTCCCCAGGACTGTGGAGAATTTCCTGAAATCGTGTGAATTAATGAATTGTAAATTTACCTAGTGTTTCTCTTGTGTGAAATTGTTGACAGATGGATTACAAACAGCCAGATACTAAAGTTTACTAAGGAAAGTGAGGGCAGTGGTGATGGTCAGGCTGTATTCCTTTGTTGCTCAGAAATGCTGTGTACATTCTGTCCTTAATGTTGTGTTTTAGGATTGATTTTAGGATGACACATGGTGGAGCTTTGAGCAGGGTTCTGCTTCTTCCCTATCTCTGGCATTGTTTATGCGGTGCTGGTACCAGGCACATTGAGCTGCCCTGCTTTAAAGGAGACACCTGTTGCTGCTTTTGCACCCCATGGCCCAGCAGCTCTGCCCTGGGAGAAAGGAAAGCATCCCCTGGAGCAGGACAGCTGGCATGGAGGTGTGGGGTGTTCTGCTGCAAAGTAGAAAGAGTGTCCAAATATCACTTGCTCGGAACTAAACAGAGGTCAGTGGAATGATTTGGTACAGCTGAAATGGGAATGAAGTTCCTGATCTATCTTCCGCAGGCACAGTGGCTTCAGCTCTAGGGAGCAATACCTCTTGCTGGCTTCTACCCCATCCAGCGGTGGCAAGTGAAAGCAAAACCCTCTTTGTTATTGTCTGTAGTGCTGCTCCACAGTGTGTTAAACAATCCTTATTCTTAACATCTAGAAAGACTTGTGCTCTCAGTATGTCAAGTAATAGTTTTGGCTCTCAGTGAGAGGACACCTCTAAGTAGAAATTAAATAAACTAGCTTTCAGCTGGGACATGGTGGCCAAATCTAAGTGCTGGACTTAAATTATTTAATTCCATATTTGAGACTTCTTGTTGCCTCAGACAGGCAAACCATGAACAATGTGTTGCCACAGCAACAGGAGTCTGACAATGTTTTGAATACTATTTTCAGCTAAGTGCATGTAAAATAACTGCAATTTTTTTAAAAAGCTGTAATAACCACTTTAAGTGCGTTTATGCCTGAAGAGAATTTTTGTACTTACATATTCCTATCCAAGGAGTTAAGAAAATTGTTGTAAAATGCACATTACCAGCATATCTAGACTATTTAAATGGTTAAAATGTATCAAAATAATCTTTCAGCAGTCCTCAGTTTTATTTATTCTTTGTCTAATATCATGTAGTTAAAGTAATCTTCATTCATTTTTAACTACTGATAAAAAGTACAAAAAATGAGAACTGTTAAACATCTTGCACAAAAAGTAATTTCTAAACCTCATTTCAGTCACATGTAAGAGAATAAATTGTGTGCCATTTGCACAGTGTAATTTGGCACCCGTAGCCACTATGGAAGCAAAACTAGGTCAGTAATACAACATCCTCATTTCTAATCAAACTATTTATTTGAGTGTATTAGTTCACTGGAGAGCTGATGATCTCCCTCATGGTTTTCACACCTACAGCTTCTTACAAGTGGTGTGACTACCTTTTTTAAGCTGCAATAAAATTATCTCTTGCCAGGGAGAGTAAAATGCCTGATTTTTAATATTCTAATATTAAATAAGCCTGGGTTTCTCCAGTGTACTCAAAGGCTTGCTTTATGTTCAATTTCCATCTGGCTGAAGAAATAGTGAAGTTCAATAATGTACAGTGTTGGCTTTAGGTGTGAGCACCTGAATCTCTGCAACAGAAGATGCAGGTGCAGATATCCAGCAGAAGGCAGTGATGGTGTGAGATCACTTTCCTGCTGGATCTGGAGAGTGTTGTTGGGATCATCTTCTGGACTGTTTCAGCCAGACACTCTATGGTCCGGGTGGGATTGGGGCAGAGAGAGGCTGACTTTCCATGAGGTGCCTGATCATTGGTGTTACGCAGATGTGATGAGGAGCACTTTCACTTCACTGCAGCTTTAAAAACCCGTCTCGATTGAGGAGATTATTAGAAGGTAAGACCCCAACTTCCCACATGTGGGTGGGTGAAAGCAGAACTATGTGTTGGAATCAGACATCTCTGTGAGAGTATCTGGCCATTTCCATAAGCAGAGTTATGGTATTCTGGAGATATGTGGGTGCTTAAGTCTGGATTTTCTCTTGCTGCTTCCATGAATCAACCTCTGGGCAAAACAATGAGTATTCAGATATTGCAGGCAGAAAAATCTCTCTCTACCAGTGACGCTGATACTGAAGCCTCGCAGAGTCCAACACAGATTAGTCTTGTTATTTGACTAATTTTGTAGCTGTGTGGAGCTGAATATAAAGTGCAGCTTACTGCAGGCTATTATAATGTTAGGTTGGGCACACTTGAGTCATGTCATTGTTGCAAAAGACCATACCTCTAGAAATTGCACAAGTCACTTCTTTAGGATATGGTTTGAAAAAAGTAATTAGTTCAGAGAATAAAAGACAATGTCTCTTTCTGAGGAAACTTTACCTTCTGAAGGAAGCATTTCTTAAGAAAAACTGGCAGACAACAAAGTCGGTAGAAAGAGAGTTAAAGCAAATTGATTTTATTTCTGGTCTTAGGATGACTGCATGGAAGTGCTTTGGGTAAAGTATTCCCTGAGTTCCACAGTACCTTATAATGTATGTCACTGCAAGGCACTGATGCACTTCTTCAAGGAGACTGGTGTTTAAGCTGTGGGGAGCTGCTCAGGCTCTGAACAACCACATCTCATTCCTGGAATCTGGCAAAACTAAGAAGCAGAATAACACATTATGAGTATTAGTCCACACAAAGGGCAATATTTCTATGTAAGCAGGGACATGGCAAAATTTAGTGGGTTTTTCCCTTTAGTGTGTCTTTCTGAAATTACTCACTGTTCCTCGGTCGCTTCACTTGCCACAAGTTAAGAGGTAGAGCCATTCATTGGAATCATTGTTGCTCTGCATTTCTGTGAACAATCTAGCTCAAGGTCTGCCTTGTGTTATTCTGGGTTGATATTGAAATAATTGCATTGATGTTGATAGGTATGGAAATGGGATAAGTCAAAAGGTCCTTGTAGGTTCCTAAATCCATATTTACCCCAAAGGCAAACCTTTTTAATGGTTACTCTTTTCTTTTCTGATCCTTGTGCTGTCCTCTGACTTTTAAACAATTATCAAGCATAAAGCCAAAATAAATAGTATATCTTTAAGATAGTCATCCTTCAAAAGGACAGAAGCTTTTCTTTTTTGAGGAAGAAAATGCCCAGTTGAAACTTCAAAGGGATAACTGCACAGAACTGATTGAGCTCCTAATGCTTGAAAACACATCAAAGACTTCTGGACTTATAATCTTCATATTTTATTCATGAGGTCCTTAGAAGGCAATGATTCAGCATCCGTGAATTTGCAAACAAGACACAAAGAAGGAGCATTAAGAAAAGAACCCTATTTTAGTGAGGGTACAGTAGGGGAAACCTACTGTAAGAAAATATCATAATCAATACTGATGTAGGCAGAGGAACAGAGTGCCTGACTAGATTAGGGAGTAGTTTAGTCTTTAACCACTGCATCTTCATTTGCAATCCGTGCCTGATGAACAGCAAGTCCTTGTCCGTGTGATGAGTCAGCTGGCAAGGCTTCAATGTCCTTTTTTCTACTGCAGAGACAGCCACATCATAAAATGCCTGCTTTTTATGGGTCTTGGCTCCAGTGCTGGGTGAGGTTGGAGGCTGAATTTTTGTTTCAACCTGAAGATGTTTGTCAGCATATCCTTGACCCAGGTCATGGTTTCTGACCCAAAATGTATTTGGAATGATAGGTTGACAGCATTATCAAAAAGTCACCTAGACCAGTCTACTTTCTAACACAGGATGAACTATTCCTTCTTCCCACCAAGCATGTCAAACTTGTTATAGATACTCTGTGAAAACAAGACTGGTGTTCCCAATGCTTCTTAGTTCCCATAGGTGTGAGGAAAAATATTTCTAACTTAAAATGGACTGGATCTGCTGCAAGGAAACCCTTCATATCTCTCCCACTGTTCACTCAGAGATCATACTTGGTAATTCTAAATTCTGTTAGAGGAGGTAAGTGGAATAAAGGGAAATAATTGATTTTTTTTTTCTTTATCCTTTTTCCCTTGCATCTGGAAAACTATCACCCTGGGCAATTTTCTGGAGCCATGATCCTCACCTCTATCCCTACTCTTCCAGGGTATACACAGGCTTTGTCAGCCAAGGTGTTCACACAAGTTTGGCTGGCATAGTAATTCCCTGAAAGAAGCTGTCAGAGATCCCTGCTGTCCCTTGCTCAGTGACTTTTATCAACGAGCGTGCTGTTATTCTTTGAAATGTCTTTTACTGCACTGTCTTTCTAATAGCGAACCTTTAGATCTTTTTTCTCCATTTCTTTGTTTAACTTAAATATTCTCCTTTCTACCCACCCCCAGGTCTTTTCTTCTACAGCAATGTTCTAAAAATATTGAATCAAGAAATTAATGTCTGCTTACTTCCTTGTCCCCAAAGAAGAGTGAAAATCAAGATGTAAAAGCAAGTTTTCATGCTTTGTTCTTCCCCATTTGTTCTGCAGCACTGAGAAATTGAGATGTTAATAGGCAGGGCAGCAGGCCAGATATCAGTGTAGTGCAGAAGGTGCTTGCTGAAAGTATATATGATTTTAAGCCTGCATTTTTCTTTTGTAGCTTAATGTCTAAGGAAAGACATTACATTTTTCTGGGAGCGTAGCTGATTGAAAAACTTGACTGGTAATAAAGAGGTCTGGCGTAGAGTGTTCCAGAGACGCTAACCTCCTTTTTTTTATTCCTGCTCTTCTTTCATCTTGCAAGCTTAGCCATGGTCTTTACTCTTTGTCTTTAATACTTGGAGAATGCAGCCTTTCAAAGATTAGAGTCTTTCAAAATCGACTGGAATTTCTAAAGATGGCTATTGTAGTTGTTCTGGAAATCTAGTAATCTTTAATTGTCATTTTGTGTAATGAAATAAAGGTCTTGTGGATCTAAGGAAGAGGAAGAAAAGGTTAAAACAGGTCACCTGATAGCTACTGAGAGGGTAGCACCTTCCTTCTATGCAAAGAGTTCTGAATAGGAGAATGTTCAGTGAAATCTCTGCCATCTGTCTGGTTAGGGAGAGCTGCTGCTGTTAGGATCACCAACTGGAATATTGGCTTATACATTCTTATCAAAACAAATGTGGTTGTTTTCCATTCATAAAATACTTTGAGCTAGATAAATGATTTACTATCAAAACTTTACTCATTGATAGGGAATCTTTTTGTATTACCTTAAAGTTTATTAACAGGCTCTCGCTAGGCTTTGTTGTGCCTTTTGATTCAATGTCACAGTTCACAGGTGATTGAATTTGCAGAGACATAACTTTTTCAGATGTCTTAACGTCTCAAGGTTTAGTAGGAACCCCAGACCTTGCTGGAATGTTGTACAGTATTCACTGTCTGATATTGCCAGTGAAAGCTCTGCCTGTAGTTTTCTCACACTTTTGTAGCACTTCAGCCTAATTCCATTGAGCATGTGTTCACTCTGTTGGGAAATAAAACTTGAAGGGTTTAGACATTTGAGTTTTGCTGAGGAGTGCGTAGCCATTCATCTTCTTTATTGTCACTTTTTAGCTCCACCAGCTGAGTTTGGTAAGTGAACATATGGGATAGAAACCATGATAGACTGTCCTGTCTCTCCCAGCCTGCCTTGTGTCTGTCTCATGGAGTCCTACTTTTGTGTCTTCTCATCTCCTTTCAGAAGGAGTCAATTGGTTGATGTTAATAAGTACGACAAAGTAGTAACTTTGACAAATAAAGAGCTGTATCTTCATGGTAACCTCTTCTCTGAAGAGACATGACAGCTTGATTGTCTGAAGTGTTCATGGCTTGTTCTGAAATGGTTTATAACCAATCTTTAAGTTGTCCTTGTATCACCTTTCTTGCAAGCAAAGCATTCCTATGAGATGAACTGTGTGGTGTTCATCCCTCCTGTAAGGGTCTCCCTCGAAACACTGCACACTGGGAATAGTCCCTAGTAAGATGCATAATAAACTTTTATTAATATGTAGAGCCTATGATGAATGTTGGAAAAAAGAAAAAGCCAGAAGAAAAATTAGTTATACCTGTGTTGCATCCCTCTATTATGAAGCTACAATCATGTGATTTCCATAGGCTCCTGCAGATAGGGCTGGAATTATCATAGAGCTCACTATGTTACTCAAAGTGATCTGTCTGGAAGGCAGGTCTTTCCACTTCTACACACCTTTGAAATTACTTCAGGGTTACTCACATGGCATATTCCATTCCCTTGAAATACACCTTTTTGTCCACAATAGAAGTTCTTTCACAACAGAAATGTGTATTTTCTAGCCTTGTGTTTTTAATGATTGCCTGTCTGGATGCATAGGGAAACACACCCGACAAGACTCCTAAATTTATTTCGCCGCAGGAGCTTCTTCTACCCATTCTGACAATCTGTGGGCTTTGATGAATGATTTCAGTGATAGCCGTAGAGAAAAACTTCATTTCTGTAGCACAGTGGATTTCAGTAAGAGATCTGATCCAAAATAGATGCAGCTCTTACCCTGAGGGTTAAGTGTAAAAATGAAACCCATGCAAGCAACCATTTCCTCGACAACTGCAAACTTTTGATGCGGTCTTTTCAGAGCCATTACACAGGGTTAGGATAAGGCTATTAAATGGATCTTAACATAACATTGCCTTTAATCAGAGAAATTGCTATTGCATGGAGAAGCTTCTAGGACATGTTAAAAAATATTTCTCCAAATCACTTTGCAGTCTCACTTTGCATGAAACCAATGGCACATTTCACTTTTGACTTCCTAGTAATGAGATTTTCTTTCTGTCACGAAACATTACTTCTTTTTTTGCCTTGGCTCAGAAGAGATCCAGCTGGTGCTGGGTAGTAGAGCAAGTGCAATGTTATTCACTGCAGTTTGTGCTAGGTCAGTTTCTATGTAGCCATTTCATGGGAATGGAGTCTCCAAAATACGTGTTGGCTTGGTTCTTCCCTTTTTCCCTACCCTTGCTTTCAATTAGAAGTACAAATTGTCCATCAGCTGTGAACTCCCTTCTGAAATTTAAAGTTGCAGGTGTCTGCAAGTAGTGAACCTATCTTGAGCGCAGCTTTTAAAAGAAGTACTATTAAAATAGCCAGCTAAGTGGGTTTAGTATGTACATCACACTGACAGGCTCTCACTGCTGTGTTTTAGTGCTTCAGAATGGCTATTTACCTGAAAAGGAGTCTGTCCATAATATTAGGGCCCTCAAAAACTTCAGAATACAAATGGTTCAGGATACAACTAATGTTATCTCCTGGAGATGCACTGCTGTATCTTTTGTACAAGAATGAAGTCAGTACTTGTATATGGCCAGCTATCTAGAGTTGGAAAATCAACCATAAAATTCAATCCACATTGATATCTAGCCTTCAAAGTATTAATTATACTAATTGCTTTGACAGCCATAATACAGCTGGCTGCAGACATTCCCTTTATTCCACACTGGATGCCTGCTTCTAAGAGAAAAACACTGCAGAAGTTCTGCAGGGGAATAGAGAAATAGGAATTAATCCATTGATAAGGCAAGTTTAGAGGGGAGGAACACGAAGATTGCTTGGTACTTTGTAATTAAGTATTTGCAGTCATTATGGGGAATAACTATTCTAGGCATATTTTGGTTTGAAACTGAATTTCCTCTGTGGCCTTTAGGAAGTACTAGCAGCTTAACACATCTGGGACTTGTTACCAAGAAAGTAACAGAGTATTGAGGAAGTAATGAAATGTCTTAACAATTAGAAGCACAATTATGTTTTTAATTACTTTGCACAGTGATTTTAAACTACTGGAGCAATCCATGCTCTAACAGCGCTCCCATTTTTATGGGATTAGGTGTTGGGCATGTCTAAAGCAATTTTGCAGTCAAATGTTGCAGGTGTTAATGTGAGAATGATCAAGTTTTGCTTGTGTACTCAGCAGAGGCCTAAACTCATATCAAGATGAATTAGAGAAAGCTGAGTCAAGGCTAGCACAACCAACTTTACAGCCGACTGCTCATCTGCAGCTCAGGCCCAAGGCGTCCATACTGGATTATACAACCCAAAAAGCAGTAAAAGGCAGCCACCAGCACAAACACTGGATTTGATGCATTCATTTTGCTGTCAAGTGTACTTACATTGCAATACTTGTGCATTTGGCTTGTGCAGTTTTCTGTCATCATTTTGTTTCTCATTACTGGGGTGCTGAAGAAGGAGGCACTGGGATATTTCATTTTTTCCCTGATGGTCCCAGCCAGTAACTTGAATACATGCTTTCAGGCTCATATTTTTCTGGTTAGACTCTCATCTAGAAACATTCCTCTTTACTCCACAAACTACGTCAGGGACAGATAAAGCCCCTCTCAAAGGAAGTCTTGGGTAGGAAGCCTCTTGAGAACTCCTAGCACAGATCTTATCTAAGCAGCATCTGAACTATTCGCCCACAAGAGAGCTTTTGCATGTTGTTACCTCCTCTTTTAAGAAAAAATCAACAAGAAGAGGAAATTCATAGTTGGGTCAGTTGCTCTTCCTATGTGAACTAAATGCTTGTATGGAAGAGAGAAAGAAGGATCTGTTCAATGTGTGAAGGGGAGTGGAATTTCTTCAGTAAAAATGCCAACAGTATATGAAATCCGACATGCTTTCTGGCTTATTTCAGAGGGGTTAAAGGATGAAGGAGGTTCCCTAAAGTATTAAAGAGGAGAACTTTTAATTGTGAGGAATTTGGAGAGGACTGTGGATGCTGTGAGTGATTGACTGATGGCCTTTCATGGAATAAACTATCTATCAAATTTGTGCTGCTGGCTTTCTTCTGGAGGGGTTTAAGGAAAGAGATTTCTAGCACAGCAATTTGTCCAGTGATCCAACCATTTAAAATCTGAGTAACCAGATTTCAAAAGGGGCTTTTGTTATCCTCTTGTTCTGAGAAATCAGGAGAAAATACAATTTTATTTCAAGTGAAAGGAGGATGATTCTGTTAGAAGAGCCCTGGGAGTTTAGCCTGGGAAGCTTTTCACAGGGTCTGAGGGATGGCTGTGGAGCCACCTGTGCTGATCAGAAGGCAGGCTGTCTGGTGGGAAGACCAGAGCTGAGCATGCAATACCTTCTCCCTAGATGATGTGGTGACTTGATATCTGCTAGCTTAGCAAGCTGAAATGGCTCAGTGCAGGGTTGGAGGAAGGCCAGTGCTGGCATAAAGAGAGTGCAGGGCCACAGTTTGTGATGGACAAAAAATATCAGGAATGTGACAGCAAGTGATTAGATCAGCCCAGGCTAACTTGGAAGCAGAGGTTTAATTTTCTTAATTTTTTTCAATGTTTTGACTGATTTCATGCCTTGTACCTCCCCCAAAGATTTCTCTCCTTGTCCATGTGTCTTAGTGGGCCCACTGTCCTCTATGCAGCACCACATGGCTCTGGCTGTGCTGCGTTACTGGTGCCTTCCACTTCCTCGAAGTATGTATGCCCAGCAAAACTGCGCTGAAGTTGCAAGCTGTTTGGCTAAACCTACTTCTGAAACTCTAAAACAAAGCACCCTCCAAGTCATGTTTTCTCTAAGAAGACAGCTTTGGGCCTCAGAGGCTGGAGAGGTGGCACATACAGGGGAGAGAAGCGGCATGGGAATTAACAGAAATCTGTTGCTGAGGCTTCGGTCAGGTGCACAGGAGCTCCCTTGAAGAAGGGGTGCAGCACCAACAGAGATTTTCCTGAGTGTGGCTTTGGACACATAGTTGAAGTTCCCATCCTTGTGATTTCTGCATGTTCTCTGCCCAGTTTCATTAATCCAAATCCCTGTTCAACTGGTAGTCTTGAGGGCTTATACAGTCCTTACTAACATGAACAAGAATCACATCTGTGGTGGTTTATAGCTCCTGGCAATTCAGACAGTGGTCCAAGGTGGATGTGGAATAAATAAATCATGGGCTTGGGGAAAAAATAAGCGCATGGCTGCATTTCAGATGTTACTTGTGCTGCATTTGGAGACCCAGTTATTCACTGCAAGTAGAATCGTGGAATTGTGGAATCACAGAATCATGGAATCATAAGTATCATAGCAACACAGAATCGTAGAATTGTTTGGGTTGGAAGGGAACTTACAGATCATCTAGTTTCAACCCCATGCCATGGACTGGGACACCTTCTGCCAGCCCAGATTGGCTCTTTACCATGTGGGGACTGCAGGTCTTTGCTGAGACTTGGGTAATGACAGTCTAATCTGGGAGATGGTGAGTCCTTGAACCTCCCTTTGTCCAGAGGTGGAATTTGTAATGGATGGTCATTCCCATCTCCCTGCTGTGGTTGTAGAAGTTATCCCAGGGTTGTAGGTAGCATGGTTACCTGAGCAGGGTGCTCAACTCCCCTATTAGTGCAGAGAGAAATGTGTGAGTCGATGACTATCACCAAAATGATGCAGATTCTTTTGAGGTTTGGCAAGATTTGGCTTAGTTTGTGGATTTGACAGCAGCTTTGCCCAGGTTCCCACATGCAGCATGTGGTAACGCCTTGTGCCAGTGAATGTGTCAGTCTGTGGTTTTGTTCTGTGAACTTTTCCAACGAACATTTGACTGTTAGTTTTCAATTTACATGTTTTAAATGTGATTTATACACAAATGTTTTGCACCGTGCTGTTTCCTAAAGCATGATCAAGATGGGCTGTAAGAATTCTTGACTGTAATACATATGCGAAATATGTACATATGGGACAAAATTAAACAATAGACCCTCTCTTCTTAGCAAAAAAAAAGTACATTTACCTAACATGTACTTAATTAAGTGCTGAAAAATCTGTATTACTGTCATGCAAACTCCATAATAAAGTTCTTGGTCTTCTGCTTCCCTCAAGAAATATATACATAAAATTAAATCCACCTCTTATTTTACAGTAATATTTCTTTGTTAAATTCCATTGTTATAAGGCTTATTTTTCTAGCACTAAAGTAATAAAGGCATAAATGTTCTCAAGAAACCACTGTCTCAGGTAAACATCATTTATTCTCTCAAAAGAGATGCTGTGCTTTACTTTAATGGAGCAACATCTGTTCATTCAGAATTAAGTGAGTTCCCTGAACAATAATTAATAAAGATATTGCCACTAAATACCCCTGGCATATTTTTTATAACAATAACATAAACCCATTCAATTGGTGGAAACAAGAACATAGTAAGTGCTCTTGTTTGCTTCTCTCCTTCCCCCACCCCGAGGGTCTCTTAACAAAGAGCTTCACTAGGCAGTTGATTTGTTGGTCTGAATGCCTAAACACTGATAATTTATTTTGCTAGGAAGACTTGATATGTTCTCAATAGCAATAACTGTAGGAAGATATCTCATTCTTCTGGTTGTGTAATGATATCGAGTCAATAATCTGAAAGCGTTGTACTAAGATGCTGCAGAGCCTGAGTATACAAAAGAAAGTCCTAATGCATGCTTTTTTATGTTGTTCCTCACCAGCAAAATTCTCTAGTCAAGAGAGCAGGTCACTGACCTTCCATCAATCAGCATGCAACAGTTTCTCATTCTTTAGAGTGGATTTTGAGATTGCGAACAGAAATGAAATCTCTCAAAGTATCACAGGAAGAGAATGGTGAGTGTACTCACTTCATTTTTAAATTTTTCTTTTAATATTATAAAAACATGAAGTTGCATTGCACTCATCTTGGACATCAGATGGTCGGGTGTTCTTAGGTTTGGTAACCCTTTCTCCTGTAACTTTGCTCCTGGTCATTCATTGCAAAGAGGTTTGCTATCTCACACAACAGCTAAACAGGACGTGCTAACAAGCTGATGGTAGAATTTATAATGTTGTAGGAAAGACGTTTTCTGTAAACAATTGAATAGTATATCCATGCTATACAATGGTGTTGGAACATAGTTTCCTCTGTTGGCAATTAAAGAGAATTACAAATTGGACTTCACTACTTTTTTCTTTTTTCTCTATGGGCTTATGCTGTTAAAGAGAAAGGGAAGACAGAGTGGCTGACATAATGTCCCTCTATTTTTAATTTCTCTGGCTGCAATTACTACTTTCAGTGACACCTTTGCCCATTACATTTACATGTCACTTGATCTAGGACTGACAGCATCTCTATAAACTCTAAAAGAGCATGCTGGGATTTAGCTTCCCTAGAAGCATGCATCTTCCCTGAAAGGGAGAGAAGTGGTTAAATTTGAGGGGGTGGAGGGTGGTGAGAAGCTTTTTCGTTCCATTATGAAGGAAAGAGGCTTTCAAACAGTTCAAGCTGCACAACTGTTAACAATGCAGACTGTTAAAGGGATAGCAATCAGCCTGCACACCAGACACACAGACTGAATTCTTGCTGCTTGTCATGTAACCAGAGATAAGAGTATTTTCCAGTGACTCTGATAAAATAAATGCTGTCATAATGATTCTAAGCGAGACTCATCCAGATGTTGTAGACTTCTTGCTGTGGTATTTATTCATAAATCTTGTTAAAATATAATCAGAGAAAGCATGTCTCAATTAAAACCATCAAAACTCTGTGACAATGTTCATGCAAATGCAATAATAATCTTAATGTGTTGACATAAAATTTGTGCAGTAGGTTACTGGTATATTTGAGCCTACTGATTAGAGCCCACTAATTAGTACAAAACTAGCTTCTAACAAGTGAAAGAGGACATGTAAGTTCCTCTGTACAAGAAGGATTATGGATTATGCCCTTTTTGCCTGTGTGCATATGACTGCTGGGACTTCCACGATGCTTAAAATTCATAAAGATTTTTGTATGTATTAACCTGTACATGTGCTCATAACTTGCTTCCCCTACTCAGTCTATACAATTGTTACCTGGTCCTGGTGCATGATGCCGTTTCATTCAGGAGTCTGGTTGTATAACATAAGTAGAGAAGAATATGAAGATGAAATGGAGTTTTTATGAATAATTTTGAGGACAAAACAGCTTGCATAAACTGGGGTATCACCACTCTTCTTTCAAACACTTGACTGTGCAGCCATAGCAGTCTGCTTTTCATTTCCCTCTGCTGAGCTGTATTTAAAGAAGCAAAAAATACTTTAATTCTGTGTTTCCCTCTAAATAATCTGCTGCCCTGCTATAGGAATACTACTCAGTTACCACTGTGAGAGGATGGTTCTGAGCTGATGATTCTGTTAGGATGTGATCACGCCGTGACAGATTTAACAGTGAAGCTTTAAGACTACTTGTGAATGCCAAAAGGAGACAACTTAGCTTGAAAATTGTAACATCGTGTGTCAAATATAATTTGGGAACAGAAACAGCTCAGGGATAATTCTTGATGTTTAGGCACAACGTTAAAGCTGGATGAGCTTTTTGGGGACTGAAGTGCTGCAACAAAGTCTTGAGGATACTTACAAGTTAAGGCATGACTGGCCAAATGTATCTTAGCAAGTTCAGGAGCATTCAGAGTAACTGGATGGAAGAAGGCTAAACACACTTGGTTATGTGACATGCAGTAGCTTGCTGCTCCCTAGTAACTTGTTTGTGACTGACACCGCGGTGAGACAAGTTAGGACTCCTGCTAAAAATTTGTAGCAAACCTGATAGAAACAAATTCTCACACTGCAGGACAGAAACCACAATGCTGAGGCTTGTAAGCTGCAAATTGATTCTATAAGGCGCAACTGTGCAAGCCCAATGGCTTTATCTTTCAATAACACTGCACACTGTTGCAAATGGTTCCCTGGGATTCAGATATGCTCTGATTGCCTTCCCCCATACCAGAGGGATTTCCCATCAATCTCTGACCACTGGCAGGCAGTTCTTCCTCTCCTGTTACTACACAGTTATAACATTTTCACACTTGGGAAGAATGTGCAGGAGAGGTGTGCAATTGTTACACTAATAGCTGGGTTTAAGTATTTTTACATCCTGTCTTGATGTTAGCCAGGCATCAGAAAATTCTCTTCAACTCAGACTGGGGAAGGTGAAACTGGAAATAAAAGAAGATAAAACATGCCAAAAAAACCCAAATTACAAACTAGATCCAAGTTGCAAATTATAGAAGGAATAAAAGAAAACTGCACTTGATATAAATTCACTGATCTACAAAGCATCTCTCCGTGTACTCAGGGGAGTTCCTTTAGAGTTTCCTCATGAGAGACTGTGTCCTCCCACATGCCCTATGTCTCAGACTCTCTTCATGCAGAGAGGTCCTAGAAGAGAATCCCAGCTATTACACTTGATGACTTGCAGCCCTCCAGGGGTTCCCTTCAGTCACCTCATTTTCCCCTCGAAAATGAATTTACCTTTGAGTTATTCAGGGAATATACTTTTAGCTTCTGCTGGTAAAAGGACTCTTTCACTTTTTGAAGATGCTGGTGCTGCTTTTGCAGACTGGATGACGTTTCTTGTGCTGGACTGGCCTGGGGTCATTCCTTAGCTCCGAGAGTTATTTTCATCTCCCTCACTCCCACGGTGAGCCAATTTGTATGCTTCAGTGTGAAGTGTCTCCATCCACTAACCCTGTCCTTCTTCGTGCACAAGCTGATGTAAAATGTATGTAGCTCATTTTTTCTTTTGAGAGTGGATGCTTTGGGTGAAAAATAGGTTTGGAGTGATTGACTCTTCAAATCAATCTTTGGTAGTGTAACACACAGAATTGAGCTGCATAGGTTTCTTTGTCCTTGCAAACCATACTGCGAGGCAGTAAAGGGCTGTTCTCTCTATTATTCCTTGCAAATCTGAGCACAAAGAGGCTGAGAGGAGATTCCCCCAAGTATTTCAACCAGCAGTATTTTTTAAGAGCCCCTCCATGGCTGAATACCCCAAGTGCCCAAAGAGTTTTTGTGACTTAAGTCCTGTGTGTTCCCAGAACAGTCCTCATCCCACACAGGCACAGACAATGATCAACTGTCTGTGCCTTCTAGACATTTCTCTGCCTGTGTTTTAAAAGTCCAAGAAGAGATTGAAGGAGTTGGAGAAGCTTATGTTCAAAAGTTATTAACACACAGCGGCCCAATACCTAGGCAGTGTGTCTGGCATGTGGGGAGAGGAAGGTTTAATGCCCAGCTCTGCTTAAAACATTCAAAACTTTTCAGCATTTCAAGCAGAATAAGAAAGAGCCTGGCAACTCAAGTATTTTATGGTGGGAATAATTCTCCTACAATTTTAATCTCTCTCAAAACTTTTGAGCTTATTTTGGAGCATGGATGGGTACTTTGGGAGGAGGTGAAAGATGCACCATATGAACTGCTATGTCTGCCATCTTATGGCCCCAAGACTTTGATGTCTGGATAACAGTAGTGTGTCATTTGCTAATGCCTAAGAGATACCTAGTCCATTTGGTTGGATTATAAATCTATCTAGCTCTTAAAATCTTGGGGTGTGGTGCCGTTTCCCATTTTCATGCTGAAAACAAGAGTTGTTATTTCCAAGCTATCAAGAATCTGCTGGTTAAAAGCTATAAGCCGTAGTTTCATAACCCTTTATTGTCTCAAAGTGTGTATCTAAGGATATATTTCAGTAGGCTGAAGTAGTATTGACTCATTGTCTAAAGGACCTACAGCAAACCCTACTTCTCTGTGGAGGGCAGTCTAAGGACTGTGGCCCAAAACACAAGTAATAGCTGAAATGTAATCATCACCAGCAAGAGAATGAGTTTATGACAGGAATTACTACAGGGGAAAAGTGTTTTGGACAGAACGAACACTTCCTGAAGGATGGATGCATGGCTTTGTGCTTATGATTGAGAAAGTTCAGGTTAAGTTTGCTGAGGGGGATATTTCTGCAAAACCTCTCTTGATTAAAGTCGGGTCCTTAATTTAAAAAGGCTGTCATACTGTCTGCAATCTGTTTATCAAAGTTGGATGGAAGACAGTTCTCTTCAAATTTATAGCCTCGTCAGGTTGTAAATGTAGAAGTAAACTGAAGTAGAAAGGGTTGTGTTGTTTTTAAAACTGATTACTTTCTGGAAAAGACCTCTGTCTCTATTTGCTTGTCTCATTGTGACAGCATTTCTCTGATAGCTTGCTGCTGCCAGTCCTTGTTAGACAGGCAAACATATAGGTGCTTTGTGGGAGCTGCTATGTCGTCCTTTGGATGGCGTTTGTCCTCTGTCTTCCCAATTTCCCTATGGTGGGCTACTGCAAAGTGAGAACTGGGAAACTTTTGATTTCAAAGGTGAGAGTCTTGTAATTACGGCTTCAATTTTCATCCGTCAGAGAAGCCCCATAGCCTTCATCTACCCCAAAGGTGTGAGATGGGGTCCATGTGCACTAACATTTGGATATTTAAATAATCCAAACTACTGACTGAAATCTTCTTTTTATAATCACTGAACTGCCTTTGGAGACTGATCTGTCTGGTTCTATCACAGTGGCTATAAAATGACAGGCTTAGGTGTTTAAACTTAAGGGAAAGCAATGTCACCAATTTTACTCAGATCTTATTGGAAAGGGTTCTGGCCAGGCATAGAGGACCAGATGTTCGGAGGAGCTCAGCTCTCAGGTTAGGCATTTAAATGAGGCCAGTTTTTCATTTTTGTTTCTTTCAATGTAAACTAGGAGCTCAGCAGAGCTACAAAGTGCAGTTTTGTAATTTCAGCTCGAAGTCAAAAATAAAGCAATGTCAAAAATACAGCAATGACAAAAGGATCTGCAACTCTCAGGAAACTGCAGCATTTTACCACCATTGATCTCAAGTCAGGGAAAGAGTTGAAATGCATCAACAGAAAGTTCACAGAGCGCAGAGGTCTTTTACTTCATTATTTTGCAGTGATAACAGAATATTTCTGTTATACAGAAAATAATTTCATAAATTGTACTCTTGGGTTTTTTCATCTCTTAAGGGCTGCAGGGCTTGTATGGGGAGGCAGTTCCGGAATATTTTGTACCTCTTTATCCTCCATTTCTCACAGCCAAGATTAGCAGACAGCACTCAAAGCTCCTGTTTGTCTGTGGTCCTTTCCTCTGTCCTGTTCAAAAAACAGATGCAGAACTGGACCTTCAGAGTATGAGAACAGCCACTGTGACAAAGATGATAAGAGAAAAGTGCTTGATTTAGTGCCTATGCTAGACCAGCAGATGAACTACTAGCTGGAGAAAAGGCTAAGTTGGAAGAACTGTAGTTGCAAATAAATTATTGCTGGTGCTTGTGTGGCAAGTTTGGAAGCTTCTCATGGCACCTGCTTTTTATTATGCTGCTCTTTGAGTGTTTGACACACGCCCTGACTTACACAAGCACATTTTGTGTTCCTCTTCTTCAAGCAAACAAGCAAGCCTGTTTTGTTCTATACAGGAAACAAAATCTGCAGCTATACTGTAGAAAAGCAAGGAATGCAAAGCTCATCCAGCCTTTACCCCCTGGCAGCCACCTTTCAAAACAGATTGGATTCTTACACACACAGGACTTGGGAGGATGCCTTCAGCTCTAAGTTGGTTTGTCAGGCCTGTGAATCCCACCAAGCCTCACTAGAGATGGACCATGTTTATAGCAGCCTCTTCCTTCACACATGCAGATGGCCTTAGCAAACAGCTGCTGGAGGAAAAAATAGGGTACAGGATTTGTGGCACCTAGGGAACGAGTGTCCCCCTGTCCTGCTGCTGGGGGGAAACCCGCCACTGAGGAGAGAGTGGACTTGGAATTTGGAGTGAATATCTTCTCTAGTCAGCATGGGAAGGACTGGTAAAACCTGTCACTCTGAACCAGTTGTTCCACAAGCTCTGTGGCTTCTTGGAAATATTGCACTTAGGAGAAGCTGAATCAAAAAAGAGCTTTAGCCAGAAGACTGAGATGCTATTGCTTTCCCCCCACACACACCATCAGCAGCTAGATATGCTGAATTTGCTGTGTGCAAGGCCACAGTGCAACAATAATTGTTTTCCTACTTGCATAACAAGTTGGAACCTTTAAAAAGGGGAAGATGGATGCTTCGATGCTGGGTATAACACAAGGTCTTGGTTCCGGCTTTTTCAAGTAGAAGAAAGTAAAGTTTTGTTCCCATAAAAAGCAAGGTTTTAAATTCCTGTACGCTACATATAACTTCTTTGCATCAGTGGATAGATAACTTATATCAACCTGTGAATGCCCAGTTTGGGGGGCTGTCTATTAAGGTGATTTAGCTAATAATTTTAAATATTTCACATTAATAGTTTGGGGTTTTCCACAAGGTTTTTCCATTGGATTTTGTGTTGTTTCCTTGAGCATTAATAAAAATTGATTTAGGCAATAAACTTTGTGGTGGCAACCCAATAAATAAGAGAGACCTTGTGAAGTGGTAGTGAAATAGGAGACTTATTGTGAATTGCTTGAGCAACAACTTTCCCCTTCAGGTGCCAAACCATCAACAAGTAGCACTAACTTATGTGCAATAGCCATACTGCCATAAGGCAAGGACAGGCTGGTTTCTCCTTCCAACAAATCCAATAAGATCTTGTTCCTTCTAAGAAACCGCTTTGGCACGAGTCTGTCGTTCAACCACTTGTCAGCTGTCTCTGAATTTATGTTAGAGAAGTGAGTTCTGGGAAACTGAGGTACTAGACTTTTCCTCCCCTTTTCTTCTTTAGAGACAGGGGTGATGAAAGGGGGAAAGTGCACCATGACAGGGTATGGACAGAAGAGCTGCAGTACAAAAAAAAATGTGTTGAAATGATAAGGTACTGCACACTTGCTTTGATCTACAGCTCCTGAATTCCTCAAAATCACACCTAAGAGGAAAAAAAGTTGAAATACAAGTAAACAATTAGGCAGGGATGCTTTCACCTAAAATGCTGACTCTTACCAGGAAGTCTGTTTCATGAAATGCTGCACTAAAGTGTTGGCTTAGTCCAAATGAGAGGTCTTTGCTATGAAGGTCAAAGCAAAGGATTGGCCATGTTGCAGAGAGTCTGGACCAAGTACAAGACTGGATTACAGAAGGATGGGTAGGTCCAAGCAAGAGATAAATTCGGATGGTACGGTATCTAGTGGCCCATCCTGCCCTCTCATTCTCAGATGGTGTGTTGTTATCTAGTCAAGGAGAATTCTGGTGAGGATTTCTAGCAAGATTATCAGTGACGTTTAGCAAACATTTACAGCTGCTTTTGAAGACAAGAAAGGACAAAGAGGGAATTTTTTTTATGAAGTGACGGATTGAAGCCACTGTTCTTATTCCAAATGGCAAATCTTGGGAAATTGTTCATGCCAAATGTGTGCAGTTTTCCTTTCTTCAGCATTTTTATGCTTCCTAATTATTTCCTTCCATGGAAAGTGATTGATTATTTATAACAGTAAGTCAAAAGGGTGTTTTTCCTGTTTGTACTGGATTCTGCTGGGATAGAGTGGGAGAATGTGAGCAAGTGGGTGTGTGGTATTTAGTTGTTGGCTGTGATCAAACCATGACACTGCTGATAGTAGGAATAATGCCTAGTTTTCTACTGATCCTAGATGTGACAAAGTTGAAAGTTAGTGCTGCTCTTTGAGGGAGCTGGTTTATTGCATCAAAAGTCCTGCAGGGTTCTTTGAAAATCCTTGCCAAAAATGCCTTCAAAATGTATTTACATACTGTGTACATCAGTGATTTGCACTCATGAATGGGATCACTGGTTCTGACATGAGTTAAAACATTATAAATAACTCTGTTATCAGCAAAGATGCATTTTTGTATTCAAGAGCTGTTTAAACCTTCTAAAATTCTTTAAAATTGTTAAGACAACTCTCTTAATGCTCTGTGACATATCAGTGAAGTGCTGCCCTCACTTTTGTGGAGCTAGTCCTGTTCAGGATGATTTACCGGGTTCCAGGTTTTTATGACGCCTAGTAGAAAACATTAATGTTGAGATAGGTTTATAGGTCTGGCAGAAAGTTTGCTGGCAAATGCTATTTGCATTATGACTTTGTAAAAACGTGCTGACCAATGGCTCCTAAGAGGAAACCATTCCTTTGGATGAAGGAGTGCAGAGCAGGACCTGTGCCTAGCTCTGGACATCAGCTGGACTTCTTAGAGCAGACTCAGTGCTGGAAAGAGTAAGAGAGGAGAAGCTGCTCTGGAGGGAGTGGGAGGCTGGGAGCTGTTTGCAGCCCTACACTATCTGGACAGAGGAGGCAGAGCTTACCCCAGTGGTAGACATAATTTCCAGTCATCTCAACCAAGCTCTGACTACAAAGAGACTGGGAATCTGTGATCTGAGGCTTACACTGCCTTGATGTAACAAGCCTAGTGGAAAGTCTACAGCCGTGGATATGGCCTGTGGTGCTGGATGTTAGAGAATATTTAGAGCCATGAATATTTAGCTTGAGTCAGAATCCACAATGGAGTAACCTGGACAAGGGAGCATTTCTAAAATGAAAAGAGAGGAGATAAGGTAAAGATGAAAAGAAAAATAAATGTATTTTTAAAAATGAGGTAAAGGGAGTGGGTCGATCCGTGTAATGATGAAAGCACAAAGGACTTCAGAGCTCTGTGGGCTTGGCTTGAGAGGCAGAAGAACAGCAGGATTTAAGAATGTCATAGCCTAGCAAAGGCTTTGCATCCATTTTTACTTGAGAGAGACTCTTCTGTTTTTTGGCATGGAAAAGAGGTGATGGTGAGTTATTACACAGGTTTAGCAACACTGACTTGGTGGGACTTGTAGTGGCTTGTGGGGATGGGCAGCAGGAGAAGAGTCAGAAAGCTGTGCAATTAGGAGCGCCCTGTATGTGAAGACTCTTGTCTAGTAGTGACCCTGCCCCATTTTCAGCTGCACCTCTTATATCAAATAAAACAGAGTTAAAACAAGAAACACCCAGTATTAAAGACCTTTTTGTCCTCCTTATCTTGATCCTGGAAGTCTCAGTCAGCTTTTGGGAAACTGGTAAGGAAGAACCACTCTGGTTTGGAGTTGTTTCTCAATGTATTGCTGAGTGTCTAGGGAGTTGAATGTAGCTTGGAGTAAAATAATTGTTTTGGAAAAAATTAGACCTGGTGTAGTTTTATATCTCTTTGAGGCTGTTTTCTTGTGGTGGCTGGTCACAAATCATATTCTTATCATCTGAGAAGGATGTCTTCCCCACATGGTTTTTAAATACAGGAGATACTGGTTTCAGACAGTGAGGGGAGCACAAGTGTTTGTGCTTAGGATATGCAGCAGCCAACTGTCTGAACGTGTCACTGTGAGGCACTGAGAACTGCTGGTGGGAGACAGCCTGTGGTCTTGGGGCTGGATTTCCAGAGTTTTTGCCTTTAGTAAGGAGAGGATGAATTGTGATGCTGAATTTGACATCTTTTATCTGAGTGGAGAACATGTAATTAATCTTTGCGTCTTATCCATCTGCAGTCTTGTATGTGCAGAGCAATATCTTCCTTTGCAGTAAGAAAATGTTTTCCATTTGTACTTACGGAAAAAGGGTGAGAAACGTGCCGGCTCTGTGAAGAAATATAGTTAATGCCTTGCCATGTGGTAAATTGGAGAGGCAAAGTTCTGCCTGTCTCCTTCTGGACAGTCCCAGGCATCACCCTTTCCCCCTCCTTTCCCCTCCTCTCCCCCCAGCACAGTGCTGACAGGGGGGCAGATTTCAGCTTGGGCAGTCTCTCAAACTGGTCATACCTTTTGCACTTCTTTATAGTAATTGCATCAGTGAACATCCTACCAGCCCTAGTGTTTCAGTTCAGGGTGGTAAGGAAAGTGTCTTCCTAGTCAGCAATATCACTAGATAAAAGAGATTTTGAGGGTGTCAGTTTTCACAAAATATTTTCTAGGAGGAAATCAGGAAAGGTTCTGTTTTGTGAAATTCATCAAACTCCTCCTGGCCATTTCAAAAGGAACTTTTTGAGCCCCACCCCCAAACCTTTTTATAACTGCTTTTCTTCATTCCTTAAGAAGTATTTCTAAACTTTTTTTTGAGTCTTAAATGGAAGCCAGAATTATTGTTTCGTTAAAACAGAATGGTTTTTTCACTGTGCTATTCCTCAGAATTCCATTTGAAAGTATTTTTTTGATGGCGTTTTTCTGATTGGTGGGAGAGTAAAGTGTCAGCATTCCATGCTGAACTCATGCTGCTCCCTAATGAGTGTCTGCAAGGGCTGTGTCTCACTGTGGTTATACTTCCTTACCAAGACCGGATGCTTCTTCTACAGGAAGAAAAAAAAGACAATACTGTTTCCAAATAGTCACTGTTTGCTTTCTTGAAAACAAGAACAACTTGCTAAGTGGCCTTTGGGGCAAATGTTGACACAGTTTAGCTCCCTTCAGTTTTTATTCTACACTCTACATGTCTAAAACAATATTGCAATTTAATGACTAATTTTCTATGGTATAATGTAGACATTAGGGCAGTTCTTAGTTTTTATTTGTTTACCTGTGACAACCCAGCCATAGATTTATATTTAAAAGGTACTGAATGATCTCAGAGTACTTTTTATAGGGGTTGTTATAGTAATATAACTTTCGTGTAAGAATACCTCACTCTTTTCTTGCAAATTCCTGAATAGATTTCAGGACATCCAGTTGCATTGTTTTTTAAAAAAAGCAAAAAACCATTAGACTGCCCTCATCCTTTCTGAGCCCTGTCTCTTTAGGATTACAGGCACTGATTGCATTGGGTAAAGTAAATGCTTGCTATTCAATAATTAAAGGCTTTTTCTTTCTTAAATCAGTAGAGAATACTAAAATTTAAGCTCCTTTCTGGCAAGTTTTCCTCCTCTGTATCCTGGCCTTCCCACAGGCACTTTAACAGTTCTGCATATTTTCAGTCTTTGGGATTTTATTACTTTTATATTAATACATCTCTTTGCTAATTCTCTAATTGCAAATATTCTCGGCACCAAGGAATGCTGCAAATAGCACACCCTGAGCCATGCAGTCACCTCTCTTCTGACTCCAGGAACTGGCCTATATGACTGCAAATACATCCTTTTCATCACTGTCAGGTCTCTTAGTAAGCACCTCAGTTGTCTGTGTTCAGGAGAGGATGGGCAAATATTTGGGCTGCTTAGCAGCAGGAATCTTATCTTTCCTGTGAAGCTGAGTGATTTAGGAGATGTGACTGCTATGTTTAGGTAGATAAATGGAAGCTTAGCAGTTTCTCTCTTCTCCCTCCCCATCAATATTTGTCTCCACTTAAAGATGTGAGCCAAACCGAACACGTGAGAATGCGCAGAAATATTTCATCGGATGTATTTGGATCAAAACTATGTGGGAGAGTTTGGCAGACTAGCAGATGTATGAAATTATTCCTCTGCTATAGTGCTTTCTTGATTAGGATTTCTATCATATTACAAGAAAAAAAAAACAAAAACAAAAAAGAAAAAAAGCATACACTTTAAAAATGCCAGAAACTAAAAAACACCCAAATGTGTTTTGAAAGGCATACAATTAAAAGACATGAATCTCCTCTCCTAAAGTGGAAAATCTGTATTTAACTTGGTTGAAGTTTGGCAGTCTTCAAGCAAGCGAGATGCACATTAAAATATTAAAATATTTTCTGTCATTCCGCTCCCAGGTTATGATGCAGTGGTTAATCATGAATGACATGTACTTTCACTGGGGATGGTCTTTTTCTTTATTTGCGTTCCTTAATCTCAGAATAGATGCTTAAATGAGAAGTTCACACTAGAAAAACTTTTGCTGTTTAGCAGCAAAGGCCAGCAATATCCTGTTTCAAGTAGTCATAGTTCCTGGAGACTTTGATTTCAGTTTGACCCTTGAGCATTTGGGATGCTGAATGATGGGGCTTCATGTCACTTCTGCAAACATCACCTATGTTCTCAGTTCTTGTTGGTTAGATTGTAAAAGCAGTCTGAAATCTTTTGTAGTTGACATTAATTAAATCTTAGGCTGGGAATTAGGCATTTGGAGCTGTGCTCGTAACTTTGCCACTAATTGGCTTTTACAGCCAGGCATTACCTACCCCTTTTTGGTCTTGTTTCATTTTCCAGGCTTTAGCTAATGGCACCACAGGGACTTCTGTGTTCCCTGTACTTACATAGAGTGAGTGGTGCTCAGCACAGCATGGTCCATTTTCAGCAGCTCCTCTAGATTGCACAGTAATATAACAGTCCTGATGAAAGCAATGGGGTGGAATAGTAACATTGTTGGCTTGTGGAGCTAGTGGACATGCTTCCTTTTTGCCAGATAACTCCTCCAACATGCAGTGTTTCATGCTTTCTTTCAATCATTTCTGTCAATGCAATTTTAGAAGAGGTTACCTGACCAGCAGCTGTGGTCCTCTGAGCAGGTGAGGGTAGTGAAGACATGCTGCTGTAAGACAATATTTATTTTTGAGATAGTAATGTTGGAGTTCATCAACAAGGCTAGTCTAGCTTTGGAATAAGTTGGTGTATTCATTCTGACTATTATAGGCAAGTATAACTTCTGGGTGAAAAGTCCTTTTGTCAAAGATACGTTTTGGGATTGCCTGTTGCAGAAAGTAAAGAAGCAAAACTGAGAAGTATACACTGAAATTACTCTTCATTAAATATTTCATTTTTGATACTGAAATATCTTGTGTTTTGCTTGAATTTAACACTAAGAAATTATTTAAAAGGGACATGTTACAACAACCATAGGTTAATCTAATTTCTTGTCAATTGCCTATAAAAACAAAATATGACTGGTTTACTTGAAGTATGTGTGGGGTGTGTTCAGGGTTATTTCGTTGTGTTTTCCAGGAAAATCAAAATCAATTGTTTGCTTATCTTTTATTATGTCTTTTCTTATCTGATTAGTCAGATGACCTTGCTGTCTGAGTTTAAAAGACTGCCACTGAAAATAGAATAAAAAAAGAAGAAAGGAATAGAAGATAAGGAAGAAAGTGGTGTTTGCTGCTAGTTGCATTTTGCACATACGTGTATGTAAGGGGCCTTTTAGCATAGTTATCTAATGATGAGGATCTTCAGGGAGTTTTTCCCCTGTATGTTAAGAACTATGTCTGGAAAGCATGCTGACTGTGCTTGTTATACATCTGAGCAGCCATGTTGTGATGTGTATTTAAAACATTTTCAAATATACAAAGCATACAAAATTTTGATCTTAATACATTGTTATTTCTGTAAGAAAGTTTCCATGTTCATCTACCATTACAAACCAGACTGTTGTCCAAAGACTGGGGGAGCCAGAGGGAAAGAGAGGAGATGTTGAAGAGGAAAGTCATATCAATACCATAAATGAGAAACGGGGGCAGTGCAAAGAGAATCTGTAACAGCGTTGACATTGAGTAAACATTGAAAAAAATGTTTCCCCCACATTAAAATAAGTTAAAAGTTTCAGAATTGTTTGATGAAGAATTCAGTAAGAATCCAGTAAGAATGCATGAAAATACATGGATGTATTAATTGTTTTGCTATGAAATCTTGGAAAACTCAAGTTATCACATAAGTGTCTGAAAAGGATGCTTCTATACTCATCTAAAATGTTTGGCTGGCTTCTTCCTTTAAAATACAAAGTAGGTAAGAGACAGCCCTTCTTGGTCTCACAGGTGTAATGAAGCAAGGCTTTTGGCTGTTCTACGATGTAAATCAGAGCACTTCCCCATTTGCAAGTGTATAAATATCCCTTATGTTGTAGCTAACCGATGCTTTCCTCCCCTTCGTGTTTCAATAATGCATGTCATGGGTATCTAGTTCTGCCTTTGGGAAGCTTCTTAATAATTTCTTTGCTCTGAAACAGAGTCCACGTTTTAGTTCCCTTGCTTCCATCCCAGCTTGACTCCCATGGCATGCCCTTGCCTATATTTTTCCATCATACTGGGCCAGGTTATGCTGCCCAAACTTGACAGTATTTTATCAAACACACTGTCCTGCTGACTTGAAAAGATTTGATTTGTTGTGGTGGCCCTTGGGCTTTGAAGAACAATATTGTATTTCTTTTCCATGCTTACCTTGCCTGTTTTTAAAAACAAGGAAAAGAAAAGTGATCTAGTAGCACTGCAGGTTCTCCGCATATCGGGGGAGAAAAACAGGGGCACCACTTCCTCGGGAGCTTTTTATTTTTCTCAAATTTTTCTGTCCTCACTGTTTTCGCAGCAGCCTGCTCTGTTTTGCTCAATAGGTCTTTAGTGTTCAGCTTCCACCTCACTCCCATGAGTCCTATGCATGTTATTTAAGGACTGACTTCCAAGTCCCAGAACTTCATAACAGCTTTGTTGTCAGTAATACAAATTATATTCTTTAAAACAAATTATTGATGGCAACCAGAAAGAGAAGTTCCATTTCATGGCCATTTTCAGGTAATTCCTTAATAATTTCTTTTTTTCAGAGACTGACGTAGCAACTTTTGAATTGGCAGAATGTGGTCATATTTTTAAAAATACGTAAAGCACTTAGGGAAGGTAGCAATGTGGGGAAGCCCATACCAGGCTAAGAGGTGCATAGACTGACTGCAGTGCAGGGTATAAATAAAAAGAGAAGCTGGATTGAAGGGAAACTTGGGGTGGGGATACACACCGCTCTAAAGCCAGAAACTTAGTGCTTTTTTTCTGTTTCTTCACTGTGTTATAAATGCTTCAGGAGGAGGAAATGGCTGGAAAGATTCTCGCTTCCATAAGCAGCAATGTTGTAGACCCAGAAGGGTCCTCAGGGTGTCTGTTCTCTGCTTTTTTACAGGCACAGAGCACTTTACAGATGCTGTTTCAGCAGCACCCCAGTGAGGCAGCTAATGCTGGTTTGCCTTAGGTGAAGTGGGAGCCTGCATCTAGCCAGAAAATGCATGTGGTGTAGAGGCAGCAGCACAGATGGAATTGGACTTGCTTATGTTTCTCAAGAGTAATAACCTACTCCAGTTTCCCCACCAAATGACTCTTGGTCTGCGGTCTCCAGGCCCGGAATTAGAAAGGTGTGATCCCTGGCATGCGTGGAGCTCTGGTGCAGAGTGAACAATTATTGTGTTGTGTATCCATGCGTGGAATGTCTGCCAAGTTCTCTGCATTCATTGACTTTCTGACCGAGCTGGCCACACTTCAGGTGCCAGTGTTTCCTCCAGACGGAGCAGGTAGGAAATGAAGTTATGTTCTTTGGTCAGTATAAGAGCTCAAGGACCTGGTTTCAGTCTCTTTTATAGAAAGCAGTTGAATTGCTCAAAGGAGCAATCCTAGATGAGACAGAAGGCAAAATGGGGAGAAAGATGGAAGAAGGCTTCAAGTAAGAAGCAAAAAATTGATGGTACATATTAGATAGATGTCTTCTCCTCCCTCTCTTATACTCAATGACATAAGGAGCTGCTTACAGCCAAAAAGAACCGTAATCCCTAATTCACTTTATAAATCTGGCCCTTCGGTGTTCGTAAATAACACCCAAGCAAGGCTTTATAAGGAATGTTTTCCACGGCTTTTTAATAAAATCTGAGACCATAAATGTGCAACCCATAGCAAAATTTTATGCCAGCTGTCACTGCTATAGACAGCTCAGCAGGTAGAAATGTAGCTCAACGGTTCCATCCCTGATCCTCTCTCTAGCTGGAAGGATTTCGCTCATTTACAAATGGGTGGACAAACTCCAAATTCCCTTAGGAAGAATGAAATTTAATAGTATGAGAGCTTTCTTGCTCACAGCCTAAGACACCTCAGACAATGACTTCTCCTATGTGCTTGGGCTATGTGCAACTAAACTCCTCCAGGTTGTCTGCAAGTCCTTTCTTTTTTCGCACACACTAATAATGTCCAGCAAAGCCTTTCATCCCTCTTTCTGAAATTTCTCACTTAATTCACTTGTGCCTTTGCTGTCCTTCCTCTTGGCTGTCCCGAAGCTGAACTGTGGTTGTTACCCTTGCCAGCTGCAGTGAGGCTTGCTGGAAGCTGAACAGTATTTATATGGTTTCTACTTAACTGTGTGCTTTTTAGATATGCTCAACTGAATTAGAAGCCAGTCATATTAAAAAATAAAAGTCATTTATGAAACTGGGAATTAGAGCCTTTTAAAATGTTAAACCAAATCCCTGTTCAGAAAGGGATGGAGTAAGTATAACTTCATAACCAAATCCCAAAGGTCAAATTTTTTCCACCATTTTTTTTAAGACTGTTCTCCTGCTTCTTTACAAGAGAGACGATATTTCTTTTCTACAAGAGAGAGTTTTTGTCTATGGCAGTGTTCAAAGATTTTAATGACCTTAATATTAGTCAACATGATACGTGACAGGACCTGATTTTTCTCTTGGGTCATCTTACAGAATTTTTGCTTCATTCTTTGCACATTTAATCTCCTGTTCATTTTGGCTGAGAATATCCCATGCAGCTGTGTTTAAGTCAGTACTTTTGTCTGCTCTAGAAAGCACAGGAAAATGCCAGAATTTACTTCATGAACTTGAGTTATCATTGCTAGGGGAAGCTCTGACGTCTCCTTTTGGTCTCTGAAGCAGATGAAGCTTTTGGATGCTGGTGGTTGGTTGCTCCAGAGCTGTCAGTGCAGTGTTTCAAGGGGGACAGAATGGAGGGTCTTCTGAAGGATGGTGTCTCCCTCTGAGAAGCTTTGAGATGGTGCAGCACTGTGTGGTGCCACAGAAAAGTTGTATCTGGATGACAGAGGAACTCGCTTGCAAATTATCCATAGGTGAATTGACTGAATTTTGCAGTACTTTGTTTTCCTCAGAGACTCCAGAAACTGGAATTTTATGTGAGACTGGCAACTTTTATTTGAAAATTTGCCATGGCATGTTTTTAACTGTTGCCCGCTTCCTATCTACTGATGGAAGAAACATGGGAAGGGTGAAGCATGAAAAAGCACATGGAGGCAACTAAAACAAGCAAGCATCCCATTACTTTTTTATAGGTACAATCCTTACTTTTTAAGCCTGCTGTGTGTATTCTTGGAACCAGGCCCAAGGTCTGTGAGCTGGGTGTTGGCAGCACTGCAGCTGACATCCTGCTCTGAGCATCATCCTGCATTGTCTCTGTGTTAATCTGACACACAAATGTTTAAAGCCAAGGGGACCATTATCACCACCTGCAGATCACAAATGAAAGAACTTCACTCAGTAGCTCCTGCACTTATTATTAACTGTGCAGTGGAAGGGCTGTTAAGATAGAGGTGAAATACAGACCATGACTGTTTGGGATTGGAGTAGGAAAAGAGAGCAAATCCTTTGGATAGACACTGGACTGTCGCCTGTATGTATTCCTGTAAGCCAAATGTATGCATTGGAATGTGTTTCGACTGGAAAGTGTTTTTCCTAGAGCTGTAAAATTACATATAAAATAGCATTGTATTGCATAAATGGAAACATTAGGAGGCTTGGAAAGCCGTTTGGCAAGCAGATGTGTGGAGTTCTATTTTATGGATCTCGCCAATGTTATTAGGAAGCTGACATCTAATAAAACTTAATTCTATAACATTAAAATACTCACTTATTTGCCATAGAAAAAGCCTCACTTTGTGAGAGAAAAGGGTGGAGGGGAATGCTCCTGGTCACTAGGCAACGTGCTGCCATATTTCTACATTAGTGCAAATGAGACATTTACCAGGTGAACATGGATGAAATATTGTGATTACAGGAGGAATTTTCAGCTTGAAGAAATTATCATATGCAGATAAAATACAAAAAGAATGGCAATGAGAGCATTATTCATGCGATGGGGAAGGAAAACTGTGACACACAAAACTCTAAAAGGCTGCAAAGCTCTCTTAAGGGTTATAGTCAGGCAGCCACTCCTGCCTGTATGGCAGAGAGCATCGTCAGTTCTGGTCTTGTGGGGGCAGGCTACATAGCAAAAGCTGGCCTCACAAGGCCTGAAGATCTTGCTGGTGAAAAATATAGAGAACTGATGTGCTTTGGAAAGTCCATAAAGCAGGTTTGAAATCAAAGCAAATTGAGCTGAAGAGTAGCAAGCACTGTGAGGGGGTTGAGCCAACATTTCACAGAATCACAGCAGGGGTAAGGCTGGAAGGGGCTCCACCTCTCTTGGCAACCTGACCCAGTGCACAGTTACCTGCACAGTAAAGAAAGAAGTTCTTCCTCACGCTCAGGGGGAACTTCCTGTGCATCAGTTTCTGCCCATTATCTCTTGTCCTGTTGCTTGGCACCACCGAACAGAGCCTGGAAATGTCATCTTGACACTTCCCTTCAGGTACTCGTAGACATTGATTAGGTCCCCTCTCAGCCATTTCTTTAAGAATGAACAGGCCCAGCTCTCTAAGCATGTCCATAAGGAGAGATGCTCTTGTCCCTTAGTTGTCTTTGTCACTCTCCACCGGACTCACTCCAGGAGCTCCACGCCGCTTGTCCTGAGGAACCCAGAACTGGACACAGCACTCCAGGTGAGGCCTCACCAGGGCTGAGCAGAGTGGCAGGATCACCGCCCTCGACCTGCTGGCAATGCTCTTCCCAATGCACCCCAGGATACCATTGGCCTGTTTGGACACCAGGGCACTGCTGGCTCATGGACAGCTTGTTGTCCACCAGGAGATTCTTCCAAGATCCCTGAAAAGGCTAACTTTAGCTCTCCTGAAGTCCTTGGTTGCAATCTTACTTGCTGCCCCGCTTCCTCCTGACCTAATACTGAACTCCACAATCCCATGATCACTGCAGCCAAGGCTGCCTCCAACCTTCACATCTCCAACAAGGCCTTCCCTGTTTGTTAGTTTGAGATCAAGCAGCACCTTGTTATTTCCTAGAATAATTTTTATTTTAAAAGCCACTACTATGAACTGCTTGAGTAGAAATATTTTGGTATTCATTTTCTCTTAGAAGCACTGTTTTAATTTAACCAATTTGCCCATCCTTAAAGGCTGAGCGCACATTGCTTTGTAGGTGGAAAGGTCTAAATCTCTGAATCTGATTTAAAAAACCGTCTTCTACAGTGTGTGGTTTGTCAAGAATAAGCAATTCTCCAGTACAGTAGGAAGGACTTATTTTAATTATGTAGATTATTTCAGTAACTTCTGGGTTTTGTGGCTCATTCTCATCTTATGTTGCTAAAGATAACACTCCACACTATCATGCACTTGATATATGCTCCTTTGTGTATTATTTTGATGATTACATGGTGATAGCAGATTCTCAGTAGCAGCAAAATATCAATAGTATTTATATTTATAAACATATCCTGGCCCATGAAGAAAAATGCCCATAAATTGTCTTCTTTGTCTAGTTGCAAATGGAACAGTAGTTAGTAACTTAAACAGTATCTTCTAAATTAAATTCCTCTTGAGTGAAAACATTATTTACTGGCATTTAAATTTCATCATGCTGTTTTCATATAGTCTTTACTCAGTTTACATTTATTTGCGTTGGTGCCAAAAACACTTCTTCAGAGATCCACAGTGCTTAACAGCTTTGGATGGCTGGCATAACTTTAGCTTACAAAATTAGTATTTTTCTTCTCTCCTCAAACTACGAGTCTAATTTCAATTTCTCTGCTGTGGATCCAATGTTAACCAAGTAGCACGCAAGCTCAGTGATGTATTTGTTTAACATGCAAGAATGGGAGCCACAGCTCTGAGCATTTAAAACATTTTCGCTGGAAGTATCCATGCAATATCTTGTTGTGGCTTTCATGTCTTCAGAAGCATGACCCCTACCTGTTTTTTTTAAGGACGATTAAACTATCCCTTTTCTATTTCTGAGGAAAGTGTGTGCATGCCTGCAATTCTCATACTCTGCCACATATGGAGTTACAGGATAGCGGAAAAGGGTTTTATTCCTTTCCTCTGTGTTCCACCTCACTGTCTTTATTCTCTGTAGTGATGAAAAACCACCTAGCTCTGCACAGCGCAGCAATGTGATCTCCCTATCTCCTCTGAAGGCAGAGGACACTACCAGATGTGGTGTGTGGCCCACCCTGTGAACCTTCTGCACAACCTTCTTGCCCTGGCATATCTGGACTGATATGCCGGGGAAGGAGGGTGGCACTGACTCTGGTACCTGCTAGTCCCATCATCTCTGTGGCTGTGCCTGTCCTCTCCTCCTATACCTCAGCCACTTTATCTGCTAGCTGTCGTCACCCCAAACTGGCAAAGAGACCATCAGAACTGGAGAAGTCTTACTGCTGCCAGGTGTTTGTGTTTGCCTCCAGCAGAAACATGTTTCTGAAGGAAGTGCAGTGAACTTTTCCAGAGAATGGCTGAATAAACGGTGACAGAAACAAGAGCTGATATAAAGTAATTAGCATTAAAGCAATTTGAGAGCCTGGACAGAGACCTTCTACCTTAATTTAGTATGAGAACATACATTTATAAGGATTTCCAGGTAGCATCAAGCTCTTAAGATGGGGTAAAGTGTTGACAGTGCTTAAGAATAGGAGGAGAGCTTCATAGTTAATGTACTAAGGTGAAGAGGTGCCAGTTGATTGGTTTGATCTGTCATTGCCTAATTAGCTTTATATTTAAAACAGAACATAAAACTCAAGTCTGCCTGTGAGGCAAAAATCCCAGTTCTATGAAGAAAACAGGTCAGAAATTGGGCAGGTATGATGGAAACAGCGATGGTGCCTTAGCAGAGGGACTACTAACATGCTGGGCACTTTGGACAATAAAGCCGAGGAAGCTTCATGGATAATGAGAAAATTACTGTCATATGACAGTTCCTAACTGAGAAGCTTTGGGAGGGAGGCTGGCTTAGAGCCCTGCAGAGATGCATCCCCCTTAAATGGATTATTCTATGCTGTCAATCATGCTGGGTTTGTGCTTTACCTGTGAAGCAGATATGCACTGCTGTGACCAGATTCAGGACAATTGATGAGTATAGAACATGCTTAATATCTTCTGGCAGTTCCTGTGTTGAAAAGCATGTGAGCCATATAGAAAATTAAGCTATGTCAATTATGAGCATTATTATTATGGTTTCAACAAAACAGAGATGTTTTACTCAAGATGCTTTTTAAACACAGCATAAATCTTTCTTTCAAAACTGGGTTGCAAACACTTGATAATCCGGTATCTAATCCAGTCAACTGTTAATTTAAGACTATTTTCAAGTCTGAGCATTCAGGAAATCTTCATGACAGAGATTGCTGGTGGAATCTTGACACTCCTATTTCTCATCTCTAGGCCCTGCAGACGATGATAAATCTTTCTCAGAACTCCCTGTTCTGCAGCCTTTACCCACTAAGATCTGGCCCTTGCATGAACCTCGCATTGGTGAAGAGGTCTGTTCTCTTCTTGAGCTTATTGGAGGATCAAGATTTAATTTCAGGAAATGTGTGTTTTTCATTTACTTTATAATATGGAAAGGGGCTAGGTATGTTCTGTGGGCCTTTGAAAATCCTATTCAAATGATCTCCTGTTTGGGCAGCCCTAAAAGCTCAGCATGTACAAACATGAATTCAGAACTTCTGAGAGGTTGAAAGCTGCTGCCCTGCTCTGTTAATCCTTTAATCGCTGAGCAGAGAACATCTGAGCGCTGTTTCCCAACCACTGATTTGAACTACAGAGCAAAACTCTTAGATCCCCCTGAGACATGTATCCATGGAACTGAAACCATCACCATCTTGGAGCAAATATATTCCGAATTATTAGTTTCACTTCTTTTTGTACGTGACCTGAGAAGCGTTACAGTTCTATGTCTTCACTGAATATTTTCAAGATGTTCCCAGTTTCTCAGCACTAAAGGTGCTAATATTAATCAATCCCTCTTAGCAGCTTCTCCCTTTTCCATCCCTTTACAGATGTTTTGAAAGTAATTCCTCTCCTGATTTTATTGCATTGAAGTGCTTGTCTTTTTTCAGTTCATCATGCAGCAGAAATTGCTCCATGTTCAGTGTACTGCATTGTCTCTAGGTAACATCATTAGCTCAGATTTTGATGTTACTGTTTATATCAAATTGGAGGAGGGGGAGAAATTGAAACAGAAATGTTTACTTTCTTATCAAATTCTTTTTGATCTAATTACTTTGGCTTTAAATGCAGGTAGCAAGAATTGTCCATCCTACAAATTACATGGCAGTGGTTAGGAAAAAACTCCATTCTCGGCTAGTGCTAAATTCTTGTTTTCCTCTCATTTATAGAATCACTGAAAAATAAAAAGCCAGCAGCAGCACACAGGTTCTTTTGTATCTCTGCAGGAGGCTTCTGCTTCCTGCATCTGAGGATGGGCTGTAGGACTGGGAACCAGATGCTATGGGGTTCCCGTTCCTTATCTTCCTGTTAAACCCTTCATTTTCGCTGTACTCTGGAAGAAGAAAATCAAATGAGAGGTCTGGTACCTTCTTCTCAGACATTGAACTCTTCTTCCCAAAGCAAAATTTTGCTTTTTGGTGGACTGGAGGAAGGAGGAGGAGGAAGAGTGGCTCTCTCCTTCATAAGTGTTCATGATGCGAGAAAACTGTCTGTCATTCTAGTCCACGCTATATGGAATTCTGCATTTTCCTGAGACTCATACGATCCTTCCAGCTTTCTCACTTGTATGTTCCCAATTCAGAGTCAGCTTCACATGGCACTGCCTATATCTAGGTAGCCCAATAAAGGGACAACAGCTTTTTTCTAGAACATAGAAGGGTGTAGGGGTTGCCTCTGCTTTACATCCCCAAGGATGTGCTGACACTCATTCCTCTAGAAAACTGCTCAAGAATAAATTTAGGAATTTAATTTTGTCTTTAGGAAGTCTATTATCCCTTAAAGTAGCTGTAAAATGCTGACTTTTTGCAAGTGGTACAATTTTGCAGCAAGTATTCCACTTCTGAATTGCTGCCTTGGTCATGGGTGATTTCAGTTCCAGTAACAAGTGTACAAAGCCTCTCTTTCTGGGAAGGGTTACCAAGGCATAGAGTTAGAGAATTCTCAGAGTACTTGGAAAAAATGAAAATGTCAGCACCTGCTTTCAATGTGCTGTCTGTGAGCATCTTAGACGATAACATGTTCTGCCTTTTATTTTCTCAGGAAGTGCTTGATAACTTGTGAGGGATAAGATACTCTAAGGGAAAGTACTTTTATTTTTTTGGATGACTCTTATGACTGCTTATTTAGGAAGGCTTTATGGCACCTATGACTTGACAAGTCTGGCCATATTTGAGGAGTGCTATTCAGTAGTAGTAAGGTTCAGTTACTCTATTCAGCTTTTAGCACAGAGCCTTTGAGTCAAAAGTATTCATCCTAAGGACAAGTAGTGTGAGTTCCACATGGTTTTCACAGTGAACTGGCTTTTTTCTGCTTCAACATCTCAATGTTTTAAATTGTAAGTGACTAGAAAGAGAGTCTTAAAGTGTTTTGACTACTCACCTTCATATCCTGAAGTATCATACCAGCTGTGTCATGTGTGTGCTATTCATTCAGATTTTATGTATTCCGTCCATCCACTGGAAATTTGTTGTGGATATGCAATAATATACTTCAGTCTTGGCACACAAACTGTATGTTCAGTGCCTCTTGTACAGCAGTGTGAGCTTTACAACATAGCAAGTTTATCTGCATTAAAATTTTGTTCCTCTATGACAGTGCATCTCTGAAACAAGGGGGTTAAATATCTGTCCTTCATTTTGAGCCACTTTGGTGAAGGTTTCTTAAGGGAAATTGAGCAAAACAAAGAAATTCAAAACAGATAATGTACTGTTCTATATAGCTGCAAATTAGATTCTCTCTCCTGGCTGGGTGGTAGGCAATAGAAATGTATTCCTGTGGGCACCGTATTTTTCCTAATGCTGGTAACAACAGCAACAGCATTGCCCAGCATGCTGCACTGGTGCTGTGAGCCCACCAAACTTTTGTTCAGTTTGGCAGCTGATAAGCATCTTGTCAGTTTAGGCTCTCTTTAAAGTTATTCACCACTTATAGCCATCAAATTCTGAAAGTTATGCTGGCGCTTCCTTTTGCAGGGTAGTTGGCCTTCATTTTTCAAAGTGCCCGAGGCTGGGCACAAGGAAATGTTCCATTTAAGTTGGCAAGTAATGTATGCTATTCCTTGTGGGGTCTCAGAAGGGAAAACACAAGATGCTAATGAGAATTTATCCTGTCAGACACAGAGTGAATTTAATAGAGATTATGGACTGTGAGGCCAGAAGGTTGCAGAACTGTGTGGAACTGCTGCATGAGGAACAGATGCGGTTGTGGTTTTATACCCTGCATGCGATTTGGACAGCCTGCACGAGATTTTTGCACAGCTTGACCCAAAATTGAAGGGAAGCAATTGTATGGGCAGGCTCTCCCACGCAGGGGAGAAGTGGTTATGTGGTCAAACACGCCTTCCCCGAAGCAGCAGCAGAGTTAAAACACACAGCTCAACGCACAGCCAGCATATGCCCTCGCTCCTGCTGCCCGAGAAAATTAACTCACCTTTAGACAGGAGACTGGTAGAACAGATTTGCCCAGCCCTTTTCCACCTCTTTCAGAGAGAGTCAACAGCTGGCCCTGGAGATGCAGTCCTGCAGAGATGAGCCCAAGTCCCAGCTGCGTGTCCTCCCAAAACCGTAATGAGACTGCACAGGTTTGAGAGGGAATCAGTGCAGCATTAACAAGGCCGTCAGTCCATGGCAGCAGGCTGTCTGTTGTTGGTTTCATGGAGCTTCTTTGGCCATTAAAATTATCTGCTCTTCGTGTTTTATTTCCCAGCTGTAAGCCTTATGGCACTCTTGTTTCTGATTATGGTGTTTGCTTGACAGGATGTACAAACAAACAGGTGCCCTGTTCCATGTTTTCACTAATTCTGTTAAAACAAAAAAAGGAAAAACCCTCCAATATTCCTACCCCAACAATTTTTTAAAAAGGTACATAATTTCCTGTTTTCATTTTTTTTGCAGGATTTGTGGTAAAACCTAGAAATTCCTCTTTCCTTCATTCTCTCTAGAAGGCAGCTATTTCTTGAGTCAGAGGAGTGTCTTGGGAACAGGGTGTAAAGGCAGATTTAAAATTATTGTTAAAAGGAGTTGCTACTATGTTAGCATCCAATTTTCTTTATGTTAGGCTTAGTAAATAAAATTCATGGTAAATTTTAATAAGAATTAAGTCGAATTGAAGAGTTATAGTCACAGAACTGTCGTTCACTTCTCTGAAGACAGTATGACCCTAAAAGCTCCTACTGTGGCGTGCACAAAATCATGTTTTGAGTGAAAAGCTAATGTATGAACTTACGTAGTTGTTGACTGTTTTGCTTAGCACTACCATTGCTACACTGGCTATCTTGTAGATTTGAGGGGGCTGGGGTTTTTTCGTTTAATACACTCTAAATAACATCAAATGAGAAGAAATGGTGAGCTCTCTTTTACTCTGCATACCACCTGGAAAATGAGATCTATTAACACTATCGCAAGATACCATCTCTCTCCTGAACAGCAGTCAGAAGGAACAGCTGTGTGTTATTTCTGCCTCGGGTTGGAGCTCATTTCAATAAGCTGAGATTGGCTGCATTTTCCAAGACTCTGCTATCTGGCTCATTTGTAACAGCCATTCTTCAGAGCTCTTGCATCTGTCAAACCTCATACAAATCCTCCCCTAGAGGAAGCAGATGTTAGAAAGTTATAATTTAGATGTTTGTTTTGCCTCTTAGAAGAATTCTGGACAGCAGTCACCGTGGTCTGTTAAACATCATTAGCAAATGCAAATTGTTGATGAACCTGTATTAGTTAGCAAGTGATTTTTGTAACAACTTTTCACCTCAAGAACGAGAGCAAGGGGAATAAAAAGGTAATCAACTGTTACAAACATCTAGAACTGACTAAGCTGTAGATTCATGCACAGAGTTGAAGGATGCTTCCTAAGTTATAATGCTATAAATGTGTTGCTGGAGCCGTCAGTAGTGTAGACTAAATGGAGAAATCCAGACGGTTCTGTCACCAGTGTTAGATGTGAACGCTTTCCAGAGAAGACCTTTCCTTCGTTTTTCAGGTTGGCTTTTTGGCCATCTGGTGCCTATTTTAGTGGTTGTCCTTTCCTGGGGGAGTTAGAGCAGATAAGAGCATCTGCCTGGCAGTCTGGGTGACTTACTGTTATTCCAATGGTCTGCAAAGCTCCAGAAGGAGATATGGGCATTTTATGTTGGGGCTTGGATTGAGGAGCACGGGCTCTGGTTGTTTGTGTGCTTCCAGAGTTTGTTCTGTGTGTGCACTGTGTCATGTTGGTTTGCTTTTAAAGGTCATGTGGAAAAAAAAAAATAGCAGGGAGCAAGGAGTGTCTGTTAATCCTGACCTGGCTGCTGCCCTTGGGGATTAAGCAGATGAACAAAGAGGTATTTGTTTCAGCTAGCTGGAGTTCAGCTCTGCAGCAAGCAGGTTGGATTCTCTGCTGAGGCAGGTTAAGAGGGATGAGGCTTTTTTCGTACAGTTGTCAGGTTTCCTCAAAAATCAAATTCTTAACAAGAAACACGAAATGCAGGAGTGGTTGCACCTAATTTGTCCTCTGGCAAATGTAGCACCTTGTTGTGTACTTTTGTAAATAACCAGATGTTAAAAAACCAATATGTGTTGAAGTAGCGTATTCTATTCTGTCTGCAGTTAAACACGTGCATCACGGATTCATTAAAAAGCAGATGCTGCACATACAACCCAATTATTACACTACCTCTGCACTTCAGGCCTTGGAGTGCTGAGGTAGGGTCACAGGGCAGATTTTAATGAATTAATAAAAAAAGGTACTTTTACTTGTGTGTCCTGAAATACCATACTGTTGTTGAATCTGTTCTTCTCCAGTCTTGCTTTTAAAATCTTAGAAGATAGAATGTCTTTTTCCAAGAACACAACCTGTATTTTTTCTTAAAATAATGATAAAATGTTCTGTCTGTTCATATGCTGAATTATCATCGACATTTTTCAAAAATAATTATGATATGTGGCATACTTCATTCTTAATTAACAAAAAAGGAGTTGCTGCTATTAACTGCCAACACATTTTGATGTGGGGAAAATTGATTATCCATGCTACAGGAGATGAACAGGTCAGATTTTCAGCTGAGATAAACTGTCAGAACTGCAGCTGTTTCTCTTGTCCCTATTTTAGACTTAATACTAAAATAATTTTAAAAGAATCTTTTACCAAGAAATGTTTCTCTGATGGATAAAAAGTGAGGCTAAAAGTGAATTGGGTAGAATCTACCCTGTTTTGCTCTGTTGCCTAAGTCTGAGCAAGCTACTTTAACTTCTCTCTGCCTGGTACTTCCCCTCAGCAACTAATCCTCTCTTCTAATTAGGCAGAGCTCTTTTGGGCAGAGTTTGTGGTGCATCTTTCAGGGTTCTCTATCACACTGCAGTTATCCAGTCATCAGCAGTCCCTCAGGCTGGGATTGATCATGGTGATTCTAAAATTAGGGAGTTGTCTCCACAGGGAGATGAATGAAGCTGAAGGAGGGATAGCTAGGAAGAGCAGAAGGTAAATAATCTGTCCTCTGAATGAGGTCAGCTACAGTTTTGGGGGATACAGGACTTAGTGAGGCACTTAATCGCACCATAACTGGTTATCACAAACTGCAACTGAAATTGTTTTGTAGGTCAGGGGCTGTTCTGGTCAGTCACAAACTTGGTCTCCCACAAGTATCCATCATGGAGCACCCATAGCTGTCTTACTGTAGCTGTCTGAAGCTTTTCCAGTTGCTGCCTCACAGAGCAACAGTGCTTAGGACTGTGCAAAACTCTAACCCCACCCAAATTGTTTGTCTGTTCTGGTTCTGAAGATTAATTGTCCCATCTGCTAAATCTGTGCACCGAAAATTGACTTCCTTTACTTTGTTCTCACTTCAGTTCCTGTTACGGATGATGTTATGACTTTCCTGAGGGATTAAAAAACTCTTCTACTTCAAGTTATTTGCTTCCTATACTGGCACTCAGACATCATGATCAATTTACTTTACATACTATCTGGTATTTTACCAGTTTATTATTCCTGAAATGTGCTTGATGGAGAGAACTGCCAATATAGGGTGTCTATTTGCAGAATGGATTGGCAAAACTTTTAATGGTTCCTGGAGTCTGTCTACATTTCCTTGATGGCAGAATTTATTTTGTTATCTTTCAAATATCCCTTGTAGGTGCATATTGCACTCTGCAGCATCCCAGAGCTTTAGAATCATGTGCGATTGAATTCTAGGAGATCACCTCACTTTTAAATTTATCTTTTAAGCAGAGAAAATTAAATCATAGCATTTTGTTTTAAACTGTTTATCTTGGTGCTTTTTTTTTTCTTCCCACTGGGAGGAGAGTGGTCTTCTGCATTACTAAAGATATCTGGGTCCTAAAAACTCCTTGTATCACACCGCAAGGCTGGATAGACCTTTGTTCTGTAGACTCTCAACTGGGAGGTGTAACATTTTTCATGGCTGGTGAGATGGGAGGCAGACAGGAGAAGGTGATCAAAAGTGTGAATTAATTAATGATTCCCAAAGGAATTAAGTCAAGAAAGGCTTAAAGTTGTAGAGGTACAAAGATGTAGGAAGGATAAATGTGATTAAATAAAGCTCTGGCACTCCTCTGAGATAAGTCAGATCTTTTCTGAGGTAGAGGTTTTGCACAACCTCAAACGGTCCACTCAGATAATGCAGAAGCCACAAGTAAGTAACTTGAGGAAGGCATTTCCTCTTAAACAAGGGTTAAAAGGACGAATTTGAGTCGGGCTTGGCCCCTGGTATAGCTGCCGTGTAGGTGTTTGTAAGCAGTGAGCACTTAGCAGGATAAAGGCAGCATTCCTAAGAATATGGCTACATTAACAAAGAAAAGGATGTGCCACTGAATGCTGAGGTGAGTCTTTGCAAAATCTTACTTCGTCAGCTGCTTGCAACATTTTGTAATGCATTTGCCTGCTCTGTTGTTTGTGCTGATAAGCAACCCTGCAGCACCACACAGGCTTGGTGTGAGTGATGCTGGGAAACCATCACTGAACCACCATAACTTCTTGCGGTTTCTTTCTGAGAGACTTGGTGTATTTTTCTGGAGCATCTGCCATAGGCCCACTAAGGTCCTTGGCATCTCAATATGCCAGTTCTGCCTTGTTCTCTGAGCTCATATAGACACATCAAAATTTTTTTTGAACTCATTGTTTGGGAAGAGATGGCATATCACCTTGGAAATTTCTGCTTGGCTTCCAGTGGGGATACACGATCCTTACCAACCCAGCGCGTAAGGGGACTCTGGCATCGGTACTAACACCCTGTTGGTGAGGTTTGTGTGCTCCTACATCTGCACAACAGCTTGTTTGGCTTCACAGACTCCCCTGATCTTCCTTATCCAAGAAGGGATTTAATCTGCTCTGGAAACTCGTTTCTAATGCCTGGGTAGCTATCCAGTACTGAGCTCTGGAATGAATATAAAGTCCTAAGGGCTTGTATTAGCCATTTAAGGACAGAGACACGTGTCCTGAGGACACATGGGCCTGCAGTGGGGCTAACGCATGCTGGGGGCGGCAGATCATGGCTAAGAATTTTGTATCAAGGTCTTAGTGCAAATATGTGTTAATAGATTTCTCAGTCATCCTTCTGTATGTATTGCCCAAAAGATTGCATCAGGAGACTGGAGGAAACTTGACTGTGCAAAATGGGAGTTGTTAACTAGAAACAAAAGGAAATAGTCTGTCTCTAACATTAAGATTGTTTTGATTATTTAAGCATGTTGTGTCTAGGAAGCAATTTTCAGCTTCATTTAACATGCCAGTCAAAGAGGAAATTGTGGGTGATAAGTGCTGATACTGTCAAGCTTAACTGTCTGACTGAACTGAGGTCCAGGTATCTATTTCATGACTTAGTTCTCAGTTAGCAAAGTGCATGTTCCTCCGTGTAGGTTATTGGTTTGTTGTAAACATGTCTTAAGCAATAAGAATCAGCTCTCCCTCCCTGGGAAATAGTTTGCAGGAAAAAAATGCTTTATTAGCGATAACCTGTATGTATCACAAGCTCTCTAAAAGTCTGGTTTCCTCAACATGTGTTTAAGCAAGAGAATCCTTTTTATTTTTCCCTTTGGCGAAATGCCAGTGTCTGGCTGCAACAGTGAGAAATCTGCAGAGTGCTGTAAGGTTCAGCAAGAAACTATCCAGTCACCTCCCAGGTGAGGAGCACTGCAGCAGTAGTGCAGCAAGGAAAGTGCAATTGAACCAACTGCGTTATTAGTGCAGTTTTGTTGTGGAACAGCAGCAGTTTTCCACTGAGAGTCAGAACCATTGCATTACATGTTTGTTTATTTGTTCTTCCCAGTAATCTGCTCTAAAAACCTCAATATCATTAGATTTTGATTACAGTAAAAAAAAGCAACAGAAAGAGGGATCTGGTTAATGAATGTGTTCCTTCTGTGCCTTTAAGTGCTGTTGGTTACTGCACTGTTGCTGACACACCGTGCAGTACAGAAAGCCTTCCCTACACTGGAAACCTCATGTAGCATTTCTTATTTGTTCTGATTGTTGCTGTTAAGATGTCCCTAAGTGTAGCAGCTGGCAGATCTAATCAATATCAAGGCCCTGTTATGCTATTGATTGTGCAATGCACTGTAAGGGACAGGTCCTCAGCCAGCGAGCTCGCAGGGTGGCAGAACTGGAGCAGTGACTGGACTAGCTCGATGCAACAGGCATCCGGCAAAGCCAGGACCAGTGCACAGATGTCTTGGAAAGCAAAGAGCTTCTGGCTTCTCATTCTGTCTTCTGCTTTCGAAGACTGTGGTCTGTTGCAGATGACCCAGTAAAACAAACAGGCCAAGGTAAGGAAATGAGCAAACCTGTGAGTTTTCATCCAGGAACCAGTCCAGAGCTAGCTGGAGGTTGAAAACTGTTTTTTCAGGAAAACTCAGCCAAATCATTGCAAATGCAAGCAAATTAGTGAAAATCATGATGTTTTCTGGCATGTTGCAAGTCTGTGAAAGTACTCAGTATGCCAAGTTAATAAAACTTGTTAGGACTTTGCTCAGCTCTCAAGAAAAAAAAATCATGAGTTCAATTTGTTGCTTGACACTTTTCGAATAATACGACTGCTACCTCAAAGTAGAGATCTAATAATAAGTATGAACCTGGTTTTTGAATGTATTTTGATACTCAGGTCTTCACTTGGTAAATTAAATAAATAAATCACCATGTCATTGAACTTAGGTGGAAATACTGTTTTTCCTGAAGATACTTCAATGCCTTGGGACAGTTGGTGAGGGAATCAGGGGCACAGTTTATTTTTCCCTCTATTCTTCCAGGTGCAGGTAGTGACACTGAAAGAAACAGATGGTTTCAGGTCCCTGGACAATTAGTGTATTAATACATGGCTCCATGCCAAAATTTTTGTTTTCTTTGATAAAGTGATGGCCTACATGACACCAGGCTTGCTGAATTCAGACCGGGTTCACCTCTCGTGAAGGGGGAAGAGGGTCTTTCGTCAAAGGTTAGTGGGGCTTACTGATAGGGCTTTTAACTAGATGAAACAGGGGAGAGGAATATCAGGTCTAACCGTGACAAGGTGTGGGACAGCATGCCGTGCCACTCAGCTCAAATCTGGTGCTTGCTCTGAGTTGCATAACTGTTGTGTCTCTGTTGAACTGTGAATCAAGTCTTGCACTGATGCTTAAGCAAAGCAGCAGCTTAAGTTTATCAGTGTAATATTCAAGTTTTTCTTGTTGTGAGGAGGAAACAGAGAGGGATGGAATCTTTTTCTTTGGATTTTTGGCTTAATTTGATATGAGCACTTGAATTTCCTGATTTTATAGGATATACTCAGAGGTGCATTGCTCATTATCTTGTTCCTTTCATCTCATGGGTGGCTAGAGGGGTCAGATCAAGGAAATGCCAAATGTACTGTTACCTTAATGGAGGGGTGTAGTGAACACCCCTGCATCTGGTGCCTGTCCGAGAGAATTCCCTACACTTGCACCTCTTCAAAGGCCTGTGTGTGCTGCCAGGCAGTGAATTAGAGCTTTCTGATGAGGCTTTCAGTAAATGTAATTAGCTCAGGTCCCTCCAAAGGGAAAGCCATATTTCGGACAAGAAAGGCAGTGGGACTGTCTGTGAGGCTGGATAATAAATTATTAATTATTATTAATTCCATTATTATTACATGCTTACCTGAGACCCATCCTCACTACCTTGCACTGATATCAGTAGGCTTTTTTTAAGCACGTAGACCTACTTAGGTCCATGTGACTTCTCCTGAGAGTAAGACTTCGCAAAATCTGATGTCAGCATGTTAATAAATTAAGTCCCACAAACAAAAATATGTTTCTTGTTTGCAGGTACTGAACCTGTGTACCAGGATCCATGTCAGTGGGGAAATATGTCTGTCATTGATCAAATGTTCTAGTCAGCAAAGCACAAGGATTAATGACAGAAAATACTAGATGAATGAGTATTATAAAAACTGCCAAAGCTCAGACTCCCATATCAGTTACATTTTACCTTACGCGTCCCCTTGGTGTAGCAGTAAATTATTAATGCTGAAAACTGTTATTTCATTCATGAATAATTGAGTATGGCACTGGATGGGTGATGGGGAGATAGTATACAGTGTAGGAACAAAGGCAGTGGCTCCTGCTGATCCAAGAGGCTCTACATGCTAAGCAAGAAAAACCCTGGATCATCTGTTGTGCATCTAGTAGGCAAGAATAGAATGGATGGATCTTGGAACCCTTCAAAGTGCATCTGGCCTGTGCTGCTGAGTAATACCAGAAGCAGTATCTGCAGAGAAAGTTTCAAGGAGTGGCATTTAAGTGTGAAACTTCACAGGCAGGATGTGTTTGCTTTGGCTCAGTATTTCACAGCACTTTCTCTGCAAAGGGTCAAAAGGGGTAACTGTGTTTGCACCATCAAACGTGGGAGCCAGAAGGAAGAGCTGCCTGACCTCAGTATCAGAACCTGCCTCATATTACCAGGAAGGGAATTCGGAGTACCCTGGAGCTTTGCTTGATTGCTGTAAACTGCTCTCTGGAGAACACTTAACTGTCCAGGGATCTCAAACAGATGCAAGGAGGTAGATGCCTCCAGATTGCCCTTCGAAATTCTGTCTGGTTCTCGCTTTTGTTGTTTGCAGTCCTTTTCTTTTCTGGAGTGGCTGAGGGAACAGAATCACCCTCCCTTCAGATACTAACAGACATTGGTGAGGTCGCCTCTTAGTCATCTCTACTCAAGACTCAACAGGCCCAACTCTCTCAGCCTTTCCTCATAAGAGATGTTTCAGTTCCTTAATCATCTTTCTCATTCTCCACTGGGCTTGCTCCGGGAACTCCATGTCTCTCTTGTCCTGAGGAGTCTAGAACTCCAGGTCTAGCACTCCAGGTGAGGCCTCGCCAAGGCTGAGCAGAGGGCCAGGATCACCTCCCTTGACCTGCTGGCAATGCTCTTCCCAATGCACCCCAGGATACCCTTGGCCTTCTTGGCCACCAGGGCACTGCTGGCTCATGGACAGCCTGTTGTCCACCAGGACCCCCAGGTCCTTCTCCATGGAGCTGCTTCCCAGCAGTTCAGCCCCAGCCTGTGCTGGTGCCTGGGCTTGTTCTCCCCCAGGTGCAGGACCCTGCATTTGCCTTTGTTGAATTTCAGATGGTTCTTCTCCGCTCGTCTCCAACCTATTGAGGTCCCTCAGAAGGGCTGTACAGCCCTCTAGGGTATCCGTAACTCCTCCCAGATTTGTGTCATCAGTGCACTTACTGAGGAGACATCTGCCCCTTCATCCAAGGCATTGATGAACAATTTAAACAATATTGGGCTCTGGGGGACACCACTAGTCACGGCCCTCCAACTGGACCCTGTGCCACTGACTACAGCCCTCTGGGATCTGCTTTTCAGCCAGTTCTCAATCCACCTCACTGTCCACTTATCCATTCCACACTTCCTGAGTTTGTCTGTGAGGATGTTGTCAGAGAAAAGCCTTGTGTGTGTGTTGAAAACCTTGCTGGCGTTCAGATAGACAACATCCACTGCTCTCCCCTCATCCATCCAGGCAGCTGTTTCATCAAAGAGACAATCATGTCTGTCAAGCATGATTTACTTTTTAGAAATTCATGCTGCCTGTTCCTGATCACCTTCTTGCCGTTCAGGTGGACAGAGATGGCTTCCAGAATGAGGTGCTCCATCAGCTTTCCAGGGAGGAAGAGTTTACTGAAGCGCACCACAATTCCAGCTATAACATCTGTGTTATAAATATAGCATTTCCTATAGAGCCTTGAAAAGTATTTGATCTCTGAGGATGCAAAACTGTGTTTAAAGTGCACTTGTTTGGAGCACATGCACATCTTGGCACAGGAACACCACTAAGTGAGCTGCAGGGTTGTCTCTAGGTTGACCTTGCAGCCCAGTCGCAAGGCTGGGGTGTTGTTTTCAGTTTTCAAGCTTCACTATCTTTTTAGCTGTACCATGAAACACAGGGTAAATTACCAAGTTGCTGGGGTGATTTCTCTTTGTAGAAGTTTCACAGCTTAGTTATTCATTGCTAGCAGGGATGGAAATGTCAAAGTGTTGGGGATGAAGGAAGGTTTCTCACTGTGGTATGCCAATTAATTGGTTCAGGGCTGATCTGAGACCAAGGGTGTTTCAAGAATGGAAAGAAAATGAGAAAAAGGTTGGATTTGCCAGCACTTATTTTTCTTCTTGTGAAGCTTCTGGTAGCTGTGCAGAATCTGCGTTCAAAGAACCAGGACTCTGATTTTCATGCGTGGTTTATTTTAGTGTGTTTACAGGGGAAATAGGGGGCCCACCTCACCTTATCCTTGCGTAAAATGAGACCTTATGCATGTATGCAAATAGAGAGGGGAGTGACGGGAAAAACCGCTTCCTAGAGCGAGGGAAAATGAGCCAAAATGCAGTAATTCAGTGTCTGCCTTCATCCTGCTATTCTCTGAATACTTCTACCCCCCTTTACTGTTGTTATTTCTTTACTTGTGCTTAACAATATTGAGCAGGTATTTTGAGCAACATCTAAGCCCATTTTCTATTGCCTTCAACACAGAAAGAATTTCTCTCTTAATTTTGCTGTCAAGGCAGCAATCCTTTGACTCCAGCACTGGAGAATATTATGTTGATGCTCTTAGCTTTGTTTGGCAACATTTACACCTGGCTCACATTAGACCATGCTGACAGTTTTTTCCTGACTTTGGGGATATTACTTATCCTAATGAAGGCGATGCATTTTGCTTAACTGGCACTGTTCATGGTACATGATTCCATTGCCTGTGAGTGACTCTAAACCACAGAGATAGGCTCATAAACAAGATATGGATGAGAAGACTAGCTGATGCCTTTTTTTAATTTGCAGAGATATGGTGAAGCTAAGTAAATTAAATGATTCATTTATGCTAATTTTACATGCACACCAAATAATGCATGCCGCTTTTGTACTTGATTGTAATATCTCTAATTTATGGAGATTATAATGTAAAATCAGCAATACTGTGAATTGAGTAATTGGTGGAAACTCCATGGCTCTCAAAGCGAAAGGAATCTGCCTCACAGTAAGGCTATCTTTAGAAATGAAAGAGGGGGGGAAAGGAAGGGTGGGCACATCCATGGCATAGTAAAAAATCTATTTGAGTCAGGCAAACAATCTATAAAGAGTTCACTTGGAAGACAGCAGGGTAAAATAAACCATCTGATTTTATAGGAAAAAACTAATCTGAAAAAGTTTTTGACGTAGCTGGACATAGTTTAGGCCACACAAAGATCTGTCCTGCTGCATCGATTTAAAAAATTACATTTTTTTGCGGTTCTTGCCTTATATCTGTACGTTAGGAAGTAAGAGTCTGCTCCTGCTTGCTGAGAATCTATTTGTTTCCATGCAGTTGCTGCAATCTTATAAAAATGTATCTAATCAAAATAGCCTGCTTACCTGAACCTGATCTCCTCCGGCATGACAATTAAAAGCCTCATTGAGCCAAAAGAGCAGCAACTGAAGGAGGCTGTGAGCGTGGTAGGTGTGAGGGATGATGTCTCTTGCTAACACGGCTTGTGGACAGCGTAAAAAGCCAGATTTTATCTTAGGAATTGCTTATCATATTGATAAAGGTTAGTTAAGTTCACTATCAGCATTTTTATGAAATATTTGATTGGAATGGTAACTTGTGCTTGTTAATTAGAAATCACATTGAAGCATCTTGTGACCTAGATATCAGGATAATTTGCATGCAGAGGCCTCTGCACCCGGTGGTGTTGTAAACCAAATGATTTTAGATGCAGAAATAATAAAAATGTCGTTATTTCTGTTTGATGTCTTCCTGCTTCTCGTGTTTTCTCCACTTCAGAAATATAAGTATTACTGATACAGAAAAAATCTGAAAATTACCAGCACTGTTCTGTGACAATTGTATTGTTAAACTGTTGCCAGCTTAGTTAGACTACATGTAAAAAGTGCATAGATTCGTGTTTATTAGTAAAAATGGCACTACATTTTGAGGGCAGGAATCTCCTATCCCCAACTTTTCCCTTCTTTTTTTATTTATATGCTAGGTCAAACAATATTCAGAGTACCTATTTGAATCATTGACAAACATTTAGTGCAGAGACACAGAAAATTCTGGTTTAGAAAAGGGAAGGTCCTTGTAACAGGAGCATTACAAAGTGGTTTTTCTGTCTGTAAAACGTTCAGATGCTTCAGCTTCCTCATAAAGACACGGGCTTGTGAAGAGGAACTGATGTGAGTTAGCATTCAAATGCTGCTCTGAGCTGCTCGCACACACCTCAGTGAGCTGCTTGACTATATCTGAGCAGAGCACTTGGAAAGGGTTCCCACCTGCATCATGCTCTGGGCTGAAGAGCAGCAAGTGGTTGATGGATGCAGTGTTGTGTAGCCCAAGCCTTTGATAGATGGATCCTGGACAGAATCCAATCACGGGAAGGTCCCATGAGAAAGCAAAAGCTGAGGTGATGGGGTCTGAGTCGGCTACAGACCGATGCTGGACGTTGTGAATCAGTGTGGCCAAGTCACCGTTGCAGAGGAAATTGTCACAGACGCTGTATTTTTCCCTTTGCGAAAAATGCATTCCTTCTGGGAAGGCCTGAGGAATGGAATTGAGTCATTCTGCTGATGCTGCATTTTGCAAGGTGGATGAGGAAGTTTGGGGACTCAGAAGGCAAAGTCCATCCTCTCAAGAAGCAGACTCTTTTTCACAGCTGCTGGTTTGCTTTGTTTCTCTCCTGACATGGGAGGAAGAATTTGAGCTGATTTCCATTTGAGCTGAGTGGCGAAGAGCAGAGTGGGTGTTATACTGTATCACTAAAGTTGTTTGTCCAAGTAGACATCGGATTCTTTGGTGTTAAAATAAGCCAATCTCCTCCTGGCAGTCAGGGTTTACACTGTGCAGCTTTGGGAAGATTGGGAAAGATGATTTTATGTGGTGTGGGATACCACATGCAGCTGCCTTAAATGGAGAGACTCTCTCTGGATGTGTGGACTTACAGCTATAAAAATTCTTCTGGGATTTGCAGGGAAAGTTTTGAATGGAGAAAAAAGTTTTGATATGCTTTATTTGAATCCTTAGTTCCAGTACCCGTGCTGTCGTATCTTCAACCCTTCCACCTCTTCTCTTCTAAAAAATCTTTCTTTCATGTCCTGAAATAGACCCAAGGGTGTTTGCAAAAGGAGAACCACCATCTGGTAGGTGGGATTCAGAGAAAGTCTCTCTTATTAATTTTTCTGGAGTGGAAATAACAGTACCCAAGAGTTTGATCCAGCTGTTCTGCTACTTTTTGATGATGCCCTGAAGTCTTATCTGAGCCCTTCTTACTGTCTGCAGCACCTGGTTATAAGTATTAAGCAGGCAAATCTCCACCGATTCTTTTATTTCATTTCAGTAATCAGTAAAGTAGTCCTGGAATACATTTGGGATGTCTGGGAAACAAGGCCCACTTAGGACAATTCTCATCCTGGGAATGTTTGTAAAACCCAACTCCTGGTTTCCAGCAGTATGTCTGTGACCAGTATCTGCCTGATCCAGGACAGAGGCCACAGCAAGATGATGGTCAGATTTCAGCTAGTGTAAAGCACTTGGCTGATTAATGCCGTGTAGGTAGCTTAGGTCTCAAGGCAGGGCTTTCGCAGCCTTGTGGCAGTGACTGCGTGTCTCCCGAAGCCTGAACGATGCAAGATTGCTTCTGCCACAATTTAATTTGCATTTTACTGGTAAGGCCCAAAGTAGACCTTGTTCTCTGACTGCACAAGTCTCCAACTTTTTCCTTTATCCTTTTATTGAGAATTAAATAAAGCTGAATGGAGCTGCTGATTCATAAAAAGAACAGTTGCTTTTGGAAAATGTTAATATCTTGTGATAAAGCAGTCATTGCCATTTTATGATACCTGACAGAAATTACCCAGTTTCTTTGCACACAATTAAATGAAATTATCAGCCCATTAGGTTAGATACATTTCACAGTAGGAAAATAAAACCTAATGTTTACTTATCGATGTTTAAATAAATTGTAATTATCATTCCATGACAGTCTTGTACTACTGTAATTAAGCTTTAAAATAAAAGGTAATTGGAATTAAGAAGGCTTATCTACCTTTCATTTAGAAGTTATTGTTGAAGTCAGCTGTGGTAATGTGCAATAACTTTCAGAAAACAGCACTCACCTGTTACTGCCATGGATTCCATGCAATGATACTGGCACTCTAGAGAAGGAATTTTTGTATACCTCACTGAGGGAGCCACGAGGAGCCAGCTGCATGTTTAGGGAAACTTCCTTACACTGAGCACTGACGGTTTGTTTTCTTCCTTTCCTTGGGATTGAGTGCCTTTTGAGACTGAATGTCTTTTGAGACTGAGCTGAGCTTCTTTGTTTTTCTCCTGCTCTTTGATTTCTGTTTCTTGCAAGAATAAGTTTTTCAGTTTTCAGGTTTTTTTCCACCCAGCGTGGCAAATTGAATGATATGGATTGCTGGCTGTTTGATTCATCAGGCTTTGCATACAAGCCTTTGATTTGCCAAGGAAACTCAGGGCTGGGTGGAAAAAAAGGGCCCAAATCTTGCTTGGGGACTTCTAAATTCCTAGATTTGATGCAGGCAACAGGACTTGGACCTTCAGGGGAATGAGTGTATATGTTCAGTAGATATGGGATGCGTGTGGGGAATGCCTCAGGGCAAGAAATCAGCTCTCCCCTCAGTAGCAGCAATATAGCAACAGTAATGCATTAGCTGAGACACCTTTTTTTCAGGGAGTAGTGCCAAGAGCTATGTCTGACTCTCAAACACCCCTTGAAGACTTCAGCAAAAGGATTTTAAAGGGGACATGAGCTCTTCTGAAAACTGATGATTCAGAAAACACTTGGAACAAACAGGCTTCTGCCAGAGGTGTCAGTAAGTGGGCACTCAGGTTCCCACCAACAAAGGGATGTTCTAGCATGAAAAAAGCTGTAGCCTCTAGCTGCTTAGGTAAAAATACTTCCTTTGAGACTGTGCCAAATACCAGGAAAGACTGTGATCAAATATTTTGTTCAGATTATTGTGGGTTTTTTAATGTAATCATCTTTTTTGAAAGCTTAGAGAGGCATACTCTTCAGTTTTCTTTGAATTTCATTTGGATATTGAGAATATTTTGCATGAGCAAAAGAAAGCAGCCATTCACGTACATCAGTCATTTGTTTGAAGCTGTTTGTTCTGGTGGATTTGGGGTTGTTCTTGTTTCCTTCCTTAAATTGCTCTATATCAAGAATCTAAATTGCTTAATTAAAGGTGATATTTATTTGAGTTTTTTCCTAGGCTCTTCAATTCACCAAGGGAGCGGACAGATCCATAGTTTCACAAGCAAAATGCATTTCCCATGGGATAAGCTCCTTTGGTTTAGCTTTTTATTGCACATGAACACTGATGACATTGGAGCAGCGTTGCATGTAGTCATTACTCCTTGTTCACTTCCCACTGTGAGTAGGATGAATTTTTCTTTTCCTCATGCGTGTCTGTACCTCCTTGAGTCTGTGGGATGCCTGACACAGTGTCAGGGCACAATAGGAAAGGTCCAAGTACCAAGGGGCACATCTTGAATATCTCCCAGATTGAGCTGTTTGTGTCTCAGAAGCCTGACAGAGGCCACCTTAGCTGATGGATACACTCTCTCACACCTTGAGATCTCCTGGTCTACTCCCATTTTGTGAGAATGGCCAGGAAGATACTTCCTGCTCTGTAGTTACCCACAGTAATATCTTAATTTGAGAGGGACAGCCTGTGCCAGAACATGAAGTCAGGACTGAGAAAGCACTGCACGCTGGATAGGGGTTAAAGTTAGCTTTAATTGCCCGGACTGGTATCAGGTTTTATCTGGCTTCTCATTGTTAGGTACCAGTATTTCTCACAAGGCTGTATAATTTTAGGGAGACACTATATATTTAAGACTTATATTTTAATTTGGTAGTGGCCTTGGAACCCTTCTTATGAAGTAGAGTCTACAAACATTCCAAGTGCTCTGAACTAAAACTTATAAAGGAGCTTGTTTTTTAAAAATGTTTTGAGGATTGTGGCTTTTTAATATTGAGGGGGAGCTTTTTGAAAAAGTCAAAGCTGAATCTTTTTTTTTTTCTTGGAGTGTTTAAATGGATTTGGATTAAAGCTCATCTTCGGCTTAAATATAATTTAAGAATGTAGAGTGAAGACAAAGACATTCAGGACTAGCAACTACGTCACTTTGAAAACTAATTAAGGAACAAATCAAGCTAGAAAATCATATTAGTTATGCAGTACTGCTATGTAATTTTTTTTTCTTAAGGGAAGTAAACACATGAAACTATTATTCAGCTGGGATAAATCAGATTTGTTCCTGTTACTATGGATTTATATTAGCTGTGGATTTACTTTGACTTCTGGGTGGTGCAATTCAAAATTATTCCTTTCTGATGACCTTGATATTTTTTTTAAATTTTGTGCATTTTAGAGGAAGTCAAACTTGCAGTCTTGGCATTGCAATTAAAGCACATGAGTAGGTTTGGAAGAGAATTTTCACATTTTTTGAGTCTATATTCTGAGAATGGAACAATAGGAATTAACTATCTTATTGAGTTTAGCATGGTGTGAATTTTAGCAGTTAGTCTTTGATATTTGTAATAGTCAGGGCTTTTTTTTATTTTTTGTAATATCAGGCAAATCTAGAGTTTGGTTCATCATTTTCAGCATGTGTAAATTAGAAGATCTGACCTGATTTTAATCCCAGTTAATACAAGACAGGAACCTGCCCATGAAGTGATGACCAGAATTCAAAATATTTGGAAGTGATTTTTAATGATTTTTCCTTAAACTATTTGTTAGTGTATTCACAGAATTCTGATCTTGTTTCTCTCTTTTTTTCTTTTTTTTTTTTTTAATATAAAGGTAAAAACAGTACCTAGATTAATCAAATGAAAAAAGAAGGTGTCATTTTACAACAAATTTATATTAAATTTTAGCATTTAAACTACAAATGCCTCTGCAGCCAGCCAGCTCCGGAAGCTTTAGTTTGATGTGCTAAGCTAAAGTAATTGAGTGTGGTTACAGATCCACTGAAGTTAAAAGTAAAGTTTCCATTGTTAGTGGGCTTTGATCAGTAGTTGGAGAGGGGGGATGTCAGACACATTGATCCCCACGTTAGCTCTATTCACAGTTAAATTAGTGGGTTGCACGCAGTTTCCTGGGTCCGATCTGCAGTTTTGTGAGTTCTAAGTTAGTGCCTTGTGCTGTGTACTTTCAAAGACAAACATCAGAGAGAAACATGGATCATCCGGACAGCTTGCTGAAAAAGAAGAGTTCTTCTTCGTGGAGTCAGTTGGCAAGAGGGGCAGCTGAGGGTGGCAGGTTTGTTAGTTACCAGCAGCTGTGTCTCTTTGGTGAGGAAGTTCTTGTGAGAGTTGTGTAGCTGTTGCTCTGCCTTCCCTTATGACCAGTGCCTACCTTTTATTATTGGAAGCTGAGCAACTTGGGGAGTAAGGTCCTTTTTCCTATGAGTGAGGGCACAATAGGGGTTCTCTTTTGCTGCTAACCCTCAGGATGTGCTTTGATTTCCTGAAGGGTAACAGACACACAGTCTGATAGACACCCACAGTCTCAGCTGCACTTTAACAGGCTGGGGTTTGTGAAGGAGCATGCTGTAATACATATGATAGATAAAAGAGTGTTGAAACAGTAAAAGTAGTTTTAAAATCACAGTGCTTGTTTATTCTCAGTTTGTGATCTTTACCTTGGAGAGCAGGTGACGTAACACCTCTATTTTAGCCTGGAGCAGTGGAGTGCAATCATGCTTTCTTCTTCCACTATAAAATTTTACATTGGATACAGTTGACATTTTGGTGCAATGGACCATAAATTAATGCTGGTATGAGCTATAAAAGGAAGGACATTAGAATAATCAAGTGGCTACAGAACTAGTTGAGTGTGTGTCTATGGCACAGAATTTTTTGATTAGCTTACTTTTATGAGCCTGCTCTCTTCACTTTGTCTACATCCAACATACCTTAATTTCATTTTCTCTCCTGAGTAACTCAAGGGATTGCTGAACCTCTTGAGTTAGGAGATTTTTGTGTCAACAGAAATTTAATTACTTCAGCGAAATGAATCACTGTGAGCTGTCTACAATAAATCTCCACAATATAATCCAGAGAATATGTTTTTTGTTGAACCATAAGGTGTGATCTTTATCAGCATTTGTCTCTCTATTAGTACGACCATGTTAGAGACACAGTTGTTCACTTTTTTGTTTTGTTTTCCTCTGTGTAAGCTTTCACTGCAGTTAGGCTCGATCTCTGTTATGAAGGTAAGGACCTGTGCACTGCACATCTCCCACACTGAGGTTTGCGTTTTGCAGAGACACTTGTTAGCACTCCTGAAGTGACTTGCTCACGCTGTGTTTGCCAATATGAAGTAACTACTTTACACTGGAGCTGACAGTTTTTCACCCTGCCAATTATTTAATCAATGTTAATGGCACATTGAATTACCTTAAATTGCTCCTGTTTTAGGAATTAAGGCCTGGACTTCTTTTTTGTGGACTGTTTCCCAGGGCACAAGCATTAGCAAGAGCTGAGGAGTAAGGAATTAAAATGAGAGGAAGGAAGGGTTTTGCTCTGTGCTACAGCTGGAATGGAATAGTGTACTCTGCTCCATGTATATTTTACCAATTTGACCTGTAAATTTGTTAATTCAAACTGAGTTCTATGTAGCAACAAGATAAGATTTTGGTTTCTAGATACTGAGAGAAATCATTTATTTCTCAGGCATTAAAGGTCTCAGTTGCTGAAACAACCTGAGCAAGAGAAGTGTGGTTGTGGTCAGTTTTTGGTTGGTTGGTTGGGTTTCCCTTAATCAGAGTTCAAAAGGAGAAATAATATTGTGCAGGAGTCAGGAGTTCTTTCTTACATTAGTAAGTTGGTGAGCAGATTTCTTTCAAGTTCAAAAAGAGGAAAAATTACTTTTAGGTGGACAGTAGATGTGAAAGCTTTCGTTTCCACTCAAGTTCCTAAGAAAGGTTGTAACTGGGAAAAAAAAATTACTTTTCTTTTTTTCCCACAAGGAAGAACATTCTTGTTTTCCTTATAAGTTTCTTACTGGATGATGGTCTCAAAGGAGTGAAACTGGTGGTCTTCTGGGCATTTTGCTCAAATATCTGCCATGGCAATACAACACTGATGTAGTTCAAAGATGTCTTATGTCATTGTAATATCTTATAACCTGCTCTGAATAAAATTTGTTATTAATGTGTTATTTCTGTGTCAGTGCAGCCTTTGAATTTGTGATGGTCTACAAGATGTTGTCTTGCCTTGTGTAATGCATCTAAATCATTTTCAGTTTTGATCCCTGTGATGATGTTTTTCATTCTAAAAGAAAATATAATCTCTCTGTCGGAGTAAAGGTGTACAAACTGGTGCTATATCATTTACTTTCACATAGGAGTTCACTTTCTTGCACCATAATTTGCAGCAAATATGCTTTTTACACTTGGTGATCAACAGCCCTGTGAATATTATTGGAACTGGTGGTGTATCTTTCCATGCTGCCAGAGAGGTTTCCTTGTTTTGATAGCTGCTTGCAATGAGGTCAGTGGGATCAGCTATGGTTCAGAGATTCTCTGAATCTGAATTCTCTGCCAAATTTGACACAGAGAAATCACCTGGCACTGAAGAAGTCTGGGATATGCTGTTTGTGACAGAGGATATTTTTCCATCCCTCTGTTCACAGCCTTCAGCAACCAGGATTGTTCACATTTTCCAGTCAATGTTTCCATAGAACTATGTGGAAATGCTTTCCTACATTTATCTTGAAATTGTTTTACTTTAGTTTACTCCCATGACTTGTCTGCATCTTTAAGGCTATGGAAGACAGAGCCCTTGGCATGTTTTACATTTGGATGTTTTACATTTAATGCTATCATGCTTCCCCTCAAGACCTTTCCTTTTAGGTTATACTCTAAACTCATTCTGTCTTGGTGGTAGATGCTGTTTCCTAGACTTGAATTATTCATAGTGTTCCCATCTGGATTTTGTCTAGCTGCTCCTTTGATTTTTTTCCACCTAGTATGTTTGATTTGTCAGGATCATTTTGGACTCAAATGCAGTTTTACAATGCAGATTATGTCCCTGCTAGTTCTATATGGTTGTTAGTGGTAAGTTTTTTGTCACTATTGAATCATTCAGGTAGTTCATGAAACTATTGTCCTAAGTCAAACCCTGTGGTGAATAAACACAAAAGCATCTGACTCTTAGAATGGGGTTACCTGCTTCTTGTTATCTCCAGGTGAACGATACACCTGTTTGAAATTGTGCAACTTAGGTACAAATGAGTTATGGGGAGGTAAATTATTTTATTATTATTTGTATTTCCCTCTTTTTCCCATGCCTGCCAGTCCTTATGCTTCCATAGAAATGCTTCTTAATAACTGTAAAGCCAATCATTTTCAGCCCATCAATATAAAAATGCTACTGAAGCAGCTCAAACTTGCTCTTAGGTCTTAAATAGGACTGACAGAGCAATCAATTATTCCTATTCCTAATGACACCAAAGTCACAGAACATTTAGTGTACTTTATCTGCACACAGAGAAAGAATTAAAAGGTTCCTTTTGACCCAAGAATAAGACAAAAGAAATATGAAGACAGGCAGGTGATATGACACTCTGAGATCGGCGTCTCCAAGACCTTTTGATAAACCTTTGCCATACTGTTGTGGCAGGATGAGTCATCTGAGGACATCAGCGAGCTAGTGGGTGGTTTGTTTTAATTAAGGATTCCTTTGGTACAGACATAAAATATTTTATGTATATGTTTGCTGAAGCTTACATGCACACTAAATAGGTAAGAACATGAGTCCTGGTTTCTGTCCGTCCCCACTGCCTATTGGTTCATAAGGCTGTCAGCCCTCACTTACAGAAGTACAGCTTTTTCTGTCAAGGAGCTGTAGCATGTCTTTCTGTGACCCTGCTTGATCCCTCTAGCTGGCTTTAGGCAGTATTTTGAAATCTGCTTTTTAAAGCGAATAGCACAGCAGCCATTTGTGGGCGTATATTGCAGTGGTTCTTTGCTCATCTTCTGCTCTGCTTGCCAAGAATCACATTGAAACTAAGCTTATTAATATAAGGTAATTTACTGCATGTCCACCATTCTCAATCTTTCCAAAATGCACACTCTGTCATTGTACAATACCTTTGCTGTTTAAAAGTGCCTGCAAGATACCAACAAAGATTGCTGCGCTTACGTCCCAGGTCCTCACTTCCTGTAAATCACTGCAGTTAATAGAGCAATACCAATTTCTTCAAGAAATGATGAAAATACAATTTTCCAAGAGAAACTGCTTATTCAACAAGATCAAAACATTTTGTGGAACATACCGACTTCAATCAAACTCCATTTATAAAAGAAATCAAAGTGAAGTAGCCTTTTACCTCATTAAAAGATAGCTTTTTGATTTTTTACTTTGAAATTTAGATGAGGAATTGGAACATGATATTTTTAAACATGTTCGGTTTTAATTTATTAAATGAAATATTTGCACAAATATGTACTTTAAGGGATATTTTGACAGTTCATTCAGATGCTGAATTAAGTTCATGAATGGTGTGAATTCCTGCACATCTGAGGACTTCTGCTAGGCATTCAGAGATGCAGATCAGAAGCCATTATCACTGATGACTTCTTGGCATTTTCAAATATAGCCAGTGAAAGATTAAGAATGGAGAAGCAACTTGTCCTTAAGGTAGGAATGGTCCCTGTGGTATCTTATAATGAGGAAAGGGAATTTTGCATTTCATGCGATATAAAGCATACTTGCATACCCATGTCTAAATGGCTACGCACTTATGGATGAAAATGATGCAAGATTCCTTTCAGATTTATTTCTGTATAATATAAACACACAACATGATAATAATGTCTTTAACTACAGGTAATGAAACTTTATTATCCTGTGATAGCTATGTCAATAAAAATGTGAAGGGTGTGCAGCTGTTCCGAAATAAGCTTTCAATTGTGTGTGGCAATGGAGTTATTGCCATCTTTGCTGGATAACAACACCCATTGTAGAGTCAACGGATCTTTGAAGAAATGAGCAGGAAGTCGAATCTCTGGCTCAAGATGTCCTGCTTTGCTCTGAAAGTGTGCACATTATTTTGGAAGAGAAGGGGAAATGCTGGCCGTGAGAATGTGCCTTAGCCTAGTGGATGATGGGGAAGGTAAGAGGCAAGCCAATGGAAAACCTCCTGGCAGACTATTTGCTGGGGACTGCTCACATAAAGGCCCTGGAGGGGTTTGGTTTCAGTGCTTCCCTGGACCTGAAATTCCAGTAATGAAATGGGTGAGTGGGATAGGCACCATGACCACGTTCCTTTGTAAGAGCAGGCAGTGATACAGTCATCTTGCCAAACTGGGACTTGCTGGCACTGGCACCCCACGTACATTTGTACCATAGCCGGGAATGATCACACTGTAAGAAGCCTTGGAGACACCAGTGAGGTCTGTGGTAGCTGCTCTTGCAATCCTTGGAGAAATGCAACCTTAATCTATGATTAATTAAGAACAAGAAGCAACGATGCCTCCTCAGCTCTAGCTGATATATGATTGTAATCCACTGCATCTCCATATAAATCTGACAGCCAAATAGTAAACAATAAATTTGGGCTATAAAATCAGGCAGTGAATGCTCTGGTGTTGAGCAATGCTTGGATCCCACATAGTATAGATGAATTGTGCATGACAAACAACTAATAATCACACATGCAGCTTTTTGAAAATATCCTCTAACGTAGTGGAATATATGTGTAACAATTTGACAATGTCTATAACTTTGGACAGTGCTATTTACCTGCGCTTCAGGTCCATTTCTGTGAGTGGAGATGTGACTGCCCATCTTTCCAGGCTCTCCTTTTCTCTTGGTTTGTGCTCTGTCATTAGTGTGATATGGGCTTTTCAGAGAGGACCACCGCTATTTCTGCCACTCGTGTTATTCCCTCTACTGCTGTCCAGCTTCTCCTGGATCCCTCACTGCTGCATGGCACACAGTTTTCTTTTGCTTTCAAAACACCAGACTAGCTGACAACAGGGAAGGATCCAACCCAAAATATAAGCAACACCGTAGTGTAATGAGAGGTACAACAAGTTTCTTCAGAGTTACCTTGGATGAATTTCAGATCAAATTGAATTGAAATTCTAATGCTGAGTCATACCCACACATAAATCTGGCTGAAACTGGGTACCCTGAGAAATGAAAGATGCAAGTCAGTGAGGCTCATTTCAGTGCTGAGTTTCCATAAATCTTAAAGATACACAATTCATGCATTCTTTCGCAGGAAGAAAAGAAGTAAAACACTGTCTGGGTATATTTACACACACATTTGCAGCTGCATTTTTTTACTTTTAAAGATACTGTGGAATTCAAGGTTCACAATACCAACCTGTTTTGCTAGCAAAACAAATTACTCAAGGGCCTTTCCTCTGTAGGGAATTTTTCTTCCTGAAGAGAACAAATCTGTTTTCTTTCCAAATACAAATTAAAGAACAGGAGTTGCATTACTGTTGGCAGATGAAAAGATGGCTTTTTCTGTGCTGTGCGCTGATCAGGGTTTAGAGTATGAAACTGAAGTTACATCAATTGTTTTAACCAATTCCTAGGCAGAGCAGATTTTTCCACTATGTTACAGCTTTTTCATGATGGAGAGCATAGTATCTGCTTTACAATTTAACTTTCTTTCATGTTTAGATACCAGATTTCTAGAAACTGCTAGACTTGGTAGGCAGCATAAAAACCCACTACCTCATTCTTTGTTTATATCCAGGTATAACCTCTGGATACTAGCCAGAGTTGTTAAGATTCAGAGTATTTTAGCACATCTTTGCAATTTTTCCATCCCTTCAGGTTACACTATTCATTAAAACTCAGTTCATTAATTTACTACTCTCTGTGTATACTTTCTAAGTGGCAGCACTAATATTCAAAGTTATCAGTTATTGTTTTCCTCCAAAGTATTTTGTTGTCTCAGCTTTGTACAAGCCAAACACTTTAATTGCCGCTTTTAATCTTTCAAAGTGCTTTGCAAAGATGAATTAATTAATCATCATAACCCTTTTGTTGAGCAGGTACAGCTGTAGTGGGCATAAATTGCAGGACTCTGTGCTCGCACCTGAGTGCCCAGTTATCTCCCACAGGGGTGTCGTATCAGGAATACGTCAGAGGATTTCAGGCATTTAGGTTCTCCAGTTTCCAGTAATTTACTTGGAGGAATATGGAGGCTCTGGCTGCAGAGCTGAGCTAGCCTAAGGGAGATGTGTCCCAGAAAAACAGGGTCACTGTGGACAGTGGATGGAGGCAGTGACCTCTGTCTTAGAGCCCTTAAGGTTTAGGATAATGTAGTGGTACTCTTTCCTTTGACATCAAATATTCTAAATTTAGTGCAACTCATGACCCTGCAGGTCTCGTTTGCTCATAGTGAGAAGCACATTCCTTCCCCTGAGCTTCCCTGCCCATAATTTAGTTGGGGGCTGGACACCCTGGTCCTACACCGGCCAGCCCCAGGGACTAAGAGGTTCACCTAGGTAATAAAAATCAATTTACGTCAGCAAAAGCCATTTCCCTTCCATCTCAACAGTAATGCTTGCACTCAAAGTCTGCTGGGGGAGGCTTCTACATGAAATGCTGTTTCTTGTTGAAAAGCAAATTGGAAGCAGCCGTGTCCTATAAATCTTTGACTAAAAAGATAGGTTGTCAATTTTATCAAAGTTGCACTGCAGAATAGCCCTAAGCAGGAGTTTCTAAAACCCTACTTCATATTCTACAGATAAGGATAAATTATAAGCCTCCTTGCTATATATCTCTGAAATATGATGTACCTATGTCTGTAACATAGGCTATAAAATGGAAATGAGATAGCCAGCACTGCGGTGTTTTTCTGATGTACAGAGGTTATCCTGGTAATATATCTCAGAAACCTCCAGCAATATTTGAAAAGATCAGCAACGTCAATTTGCATAATTTGGTGTATAATCTTTTCATTTTTCCTAATGGCTGAGGAATGGTGAATAAAATTTCACACTATTCCCAGTAAGAACAAATAATTTAATGTGTGAAAATGCCACCGTTATCTGTTACACAAAGACCAAGGCGAATACACTGTATGTGTGACTTTCAGAAACCTGTCAAAATTATCTTGGGTTTATACCTTGCACTTATAGTGGAGTTACAACTGGAAACTAATTTCGTCTTTGTCAAACTGAACGGATATGGAAATTTTGTGGTTGGCCTTTGACATTTTGCTGAATTTAATTAATTAGATTCAGCATTTAATGGTGGACTTAGCTTGGATTACTGCTGTGGCAAATGTATGCAAGTTCTTTGTAATAAATGCTGGTTACTTGGTGTTGGGGGTTCATAATTCAGTGGGACTGCCAACCATGAGACCTTTACTTTTTTTAACTAGGTCTTCACTGGATGAAATCTGTTGGGCTTCATTTTTCACAAAGACTTGGGGTTTCCATTTTTTTCAACAGACATATTTGGATAAAAATTTCAGTTGTTCTGTGAAGGAGATTTTCTTCTTGGTTGTGTGAGGAGAGAATTGAATACTTGCAAAACAGTACAAATTTCAGAAATAATTAACACCAACTTCAAATTCAATGTTCTGATTTCTCAGCAAGTCAGAAATAATTTCTTTCATTTTGAATGAAATTGTAGCTGTCTGATTTGGGGACAAAAAATAGAAAATGCCATTTTGAAGGGAAAAGTCAACAGCTTCATTTTAGAACACGGCCACAAACTTCTGACTTGGGATAGACTTTAGTCCTAAACTCAGAGAGATCGACCCCATGTTTTCTGTTAATATGCTAGGTATCAGAAAACTCTAATCAGCCTCTCAACCAGGTAAATCTCTTCAGTCCTTTCAGCTGCATTTGACCTATCGATATGACAGGCCGTCTAATCCACAGATACTTCTTCTACATCTACTTCTCTAGAAATATTTGTTCAGCAAGTTTAACTTATTAACTGTTTTTTTCCAGCTCTTGAAAGCCGATCAATCCCTTGGACTCAAAGCATATAAATTCTCTTTCATATGTCATCTTTTCATCTCATTGATCCTGATATTATAACTTTCCTCTATGTGTGTTTCACTGGGGTCTGTGTTCAGTGAGACCAGACCAATTTCAACCAGAGGTCTGTATTTTGTCTTTTTCATTCGTGTTTTGTGAGAGCTTTCATAGCTGCTGTTGCCCTCAAGCTACTGCTGTGCTGCAGGGCAGATGTGCCTGGGTAGGTGTCTTCCAGTTCTGCCCAAATAAGCCTCTGACAACTGACTGTGCAAATGTATTTGCTACAGAACTGTGTTCATTCTTGCATGCAGTCACAAATTTGGAAACAATGTCAGTCTCATTTTTTTGTAGAGAGTCCTATAATTCATGATATATAAGGATATTGCAATTTTCTTCTTTTCCCAAAAGATCATTTTCAAAAACTGAATCATGCTTGGGAAGATATATCTTGGATATCTCCAGAGCAAACAAACATAAAATATAATATTTTTTCCTCCAAACAAATACAAAATATAATTTTTTTCTCCAGCTAACTATATTGACAAAGCCTTATCTGCTCCATAATGAAAAGTTTTGGTGACTCAATTTATCCTTTAAAAAAAAAATTAACCTGCCTGTTTTAACACATTTATTAGTTTGTCTCACCCAGAGTTGGTATGAATACTAAAATGTGAAGGATATGTTGATGTTCAGTCCTTGTTGAAAAGTATCCTCACACAGTTAAAACTTATTTTCCTTCTTCTTCATCTTAAAACCAGAGATTTGGCAAGTCTTTTCTGTAAGGTCCAATAAAAGAGTGAACCAAGACTGAAGGATCTTACTGCATCAGCAAAATATCACCTGCATTATTTAATGTTCCTCTGGTTTAGCTTTGCTGTCATCTCAAACTGCTTTTTCAGGGAGCTTCTCCTGAAGGCTCAAGTGCAAGCACTGATCGAAATGAGAGAGGGGAATGCCCTAGCTTCTCTTCCTCATCCCAGAACAGCAGGGTCAGGCACCCATGACCACTTTCCCAGAAGTCTGACCATCATTTTTTCATGTATTTGACTCTCCTGGTTGTTCCTAAGCCAATCCTTCCAACTGTAAAAGAAGGGACACCCTCACATCTCATGAGATTACGTTTTGTGTGAACAGTGGAAGTGCTCAGCATGTGCCCTGTTGCCTTGGTCTCCAGGAGGCCAGATCTGCATGTGCTGCTGCCTCATCATGCACAAAGTCCCCAGCTGTCATCATTTGCACCTAGCTAATGCTGTTATATCCAATATCATCTTGCATCTGCTCTGTGGGTGTTCAGTGCACAGTCACTAATTATTCCTTCAGCACCATATGTAGCCGTTTCTGTGTCAGTGGTGTTTGCTTCTTGCTTCCGGCCTCAGATGGTGGATGTGGAAAACAGTTTGTACTTCAGTAAGACCTGTGGCTGATGAGGTTGACTCTGATCCTGGTGGCAGTACTGCCACTGTTTACAGGAGGTGATCCTGAGGTTTTAACGGCATGCTTCTTGCTAAAGCTTCTCAGTCCTGTGACCGTATCCTTCTTGACACTACCCGTGTACAGGAAAGAGTAGCTAAGTGGGGTGAAACATCTCCATTGTTGCTTTTAGTAGAATATGTGGTTTGACTTAAACATAATTTTTGTTTAATGCTGTGTTTCACTTCATGAGGCAGAGCACATGAGTGTGTGCAGGGAAAGCAGTGGATTTGTTCCATGTGAATGAGCACTTACTTGGCTTTTTCCTTTTGTGAGTGATTTCCTTATCTGCGGAGGCAGAATTGGAGTTTGGGAAATGAGCAGACACCATGCTGTCTTACAGGTGCAGGAGATGGAAGGGACAGGATGGTGCCCCTGCACGAAGTGGAAAATTGGGCTGTATCTACATCTGTTCTGTTTCAGACCTCATTCCTTGAAATTCATCAAGACTGGAATGTTTCCATTAGCTGAAGCCAAAAGTCTGTTGTTTGACTCACAGATGAGAAAGTCTGGGGGTCACCAACTTTCCAGAACTCCTAAGGCACATGTCAAAATCTTTGTGTGCCTAAGATTCATTCAGCTGATTTCTGGTGTGAGCTGGAAAAGGGAACATGTAGTTGCTGTGTGGGATATCCATGACACCAGCTTCCTGGAGGTCCCACCACCCTGTTGTGGAAAGGCACTGGCCCATTAGTAAGCCATGGAGGACACTGGATGCTGGGCTCACCTGCCTCTTCTGAGTCAGAGCTTCATTTGAGAGCAGCTTTCCAAGGACCATCACAACGGTTGGCCATGTCAAACTCTCAGTCTGCTGAGAACGTGATCTTTTACAGAGTTAGGGAGGAGAAGGCAGCTGGGAGGCCCTAATGAAATGAGCAAAGAGCTGCAAAGGCCATTGATGGGGAGTAACTCAGGGAGATGAGGGGATTGAGCATCCAGATCTTGGGCTGAGCTGGTAAAGCTGTTAGATAGCTACTTCTGTGGGTGTGCAGAGTTAGTCCATGGATTGTGCCACAATGTTTCTTGACATTAATTGTAACTTTTGAATATAAAGTTTCCAAGGACCCTTTTGGGGCTGCTTTTTATTTTGAATGCTCTTACGTGATGCAGAACAAGGCATTAATAACCCATACGTTGAAGAAATTCTTTCTTTGAGACTTTGGCTCTCGGGGATTTCTGTACAGCAAATGAGAGTGGCAGTGGAAGGAATGCATGAAAACACAGTGATCTTAGGAAACCTTACCACTATTAAACTTCATTGAAAATCCGTAGTGTAAGAGAACATGTCATCTGCACTTTACCCCCTAACTGCAGAGAGCAAATGCAAGTTAAGAGAAAGACAACCTCTGAAATACATGAAGGTTTGAAGAGATTTCAATTAATTTGGCCAGAGTTTGTCTCTGCAGGTGCAACACAGATCTGAGCAGCTAACACTGGCTTTGTTAGAGATCTCATAAGGCAGGGGAAATGCAGAAAATGGATCCTGGCAAATTACCTAAGCCAAGTCTACAAAACCCGGCAAAATCTAATATTGGAAGAATCTGAGATGGCTCAAGCCCTGCACAGATGGCCCTGCTCTGTGCAAGCATTAGTGCAATGCATAGATCTGGGGAGAAGATACCACTACACTGAAGTGTTATTCAGGAAACAGGATGGTGTGCCAGGACGAGACAAATGGCCTGTCAGCCTGAAACTAAAGGGACACTTATTAGTTTGAAGTTGGACACAGGTTCAGAAGCCAACATGGAGCCAGAAATCATGTTTGCATTGCAGAAGAATCCACAGATGGTTGAGAGAAAATAGTTAAAAAGCCCAGGATTACAGCTGGGATCTGCCCTCTACTTTAGAAATACATGAACCAAATGTGTACCTAACAAGGTGAAATAGATACAGTTTGTAAAAGCATCTGAGAATGGATCACCCCGTGGGTTAGAAGCAAAACAGGTCCCTGGTTACATATGGAAAATGCTGCTTTTGCAAGCGTAGAGTAGAGATTTACATATCTGCCCCATTGAAGGTGTGCTCAGACACCCTTCATCAAATTTTCTGCACTCTGACAGAGTCTGAGCAAATCTGCCTGGGGACCAAGATGCATTTGAATTGTCAACCTTTGGCTCATAGTGATTATGGGAACTCTTGCCACAACATGCAGAAGGTATCTGATTTTTTTCCTCATCAATCAATGCCTCCATCAATACTGCCAAGATGCAGTATTTCCAGACTAGGAAATATTTCCAGAGGCAGCTAACCACTCAGGAATGTGTGGTTTAGTATTTTCACATGTCCCCGCCTTCTTGTGGGAGTTGAGAGAGGAAACATGGAACAGTCACCAAACTCCTGTCTGTTCACCTGTGAGCTGTATGTCTGTCAGTATGTTTCTATTTCAACTTTACCTTGCATTAACGTGCTTTTTGGTTGTTTAATCTTTCCAAGTATATGTTTGTGGCAGCTAAGTAGCCATTGAAAAGAAAGCTATAGAGACGGAGTGATGTAAAAATAAGTTTTATTTCAGTTCATCAAGCTTCAGTTTGGGTGCTGCACTCATGCTCTTGCTAAATAAACAGGAATCACACTGTTTCTTGGCATTTGGTGAAAACAGCATTTAATTGAAGACCCAGGCAGTAGTTACAGATGAATACTATTCCTCATTTTGCTTCTGGACACTTTAATCAACCTGCCTGCATGTTGGGATCAATCAGTTTCAGCAGTTCTGTTCATTCATCTTCGTCCTGCCATTCATCTCATGGCAGCGAGGAGAACACTGTGTAATTGAATTTAGTTGAAATCTAATAAGAGGAAAAACTGTGACAAGCCACCTATAATCAGCTTGATTCTGAATTTTCAGAACAAGCATTAGCTTTGTATTTCTGGGAGGAATAACTGGGGATCCCGCAGAGCTTCAGTGAGAAAGCTGGCAAAGAGAGTGAAAAACTGGAGACATGGAGTCTGTTTTGAGGTTTGGTTGGGGATTTTTTGCCATTTATACTCATTTAAAACAGAAATAATGATATCTTGCTTGCTTTCGTCTTCTACACTGTTTGCTTAATTTAGAAGGGAAATCCACAGCCTTTTCCCCTGTGTAAGATATAAAATGACATTTTGTGGTGTGTGTATGTGTATGTATTTGGTTTTTTACGGCTAATGTAACAAATCATAGCGATGAAATCACAAAATATTTTCATTGAAGCTGATGTAGGACTGGATTTTAAATTTTTCTAAAGTACTCAGCGTTTGATCTGCATTTCCACATGGGGTCCCTTAGAAATGATTGCGGTAGTGTCATGTTCATGGAGTTACTGCTTTTCTGAAAGCAGGATATTAACCACTTGGGTTTAACATGCTGTAAGTTATGTATGTTGTCTTTAGAGTTTCAGCTGATCCGACTTGACTGAGTATTCCCATGGAGCAGTGGCTTTTTTAAGTCTTTTACCATGGCAGATCTTTCTGACGGAATTAGAGGACATCACTATAAACAGAAACCAACTCAAAAATACTCAAAGGATTTCTCACTGCCTACAAATTCTTTGTTTCTGGTAGTAGTTTTACGCATGAATTGCAAAATGTATTCATAATCTGAAATAAGGGAGATAAAATTGGGGAAGGAAAGGTCTCTACATACATATGTATGTGAAGGGATTGCAAAATAGTCCATCAAGGACCTATTTCAAGGACTTATAACGTGTTACTCAAATAGGATATTTAATAAGATATCTCTTTTCTTGGAGTGTTATTGCAATATATTGCCAAGCTCTTACAGAGTTAAACTCCTGGGAAATGCATGTGCGACCATTTTTTCAGATCAAATTTGATGAGGAGAATATGTATCAGGATACAATTCTAATTTTTCCATTGTAGTTAGACCCTATTATCCTCCAAGACACTAATATTCATGGTCCTAAGGTTGTAAGAGTATATCATGTGTCCTGATTACATATATATAGTTTAAGCAAAGTGCTTCAAAAATATTATTAGTTGGGGAAGGGAGTAATAAAACTATTCCTCACATACACTTTTAAGAAAACTAGGAAAATATCTGCTTTTGCTGGGTTTTGACTGCTGTAGCTGTGTCACCGAATAAGAAATGAATGTGCTCAGTATGCAGCATTTGGCTTTTCGGTGATTTCAGATTACGACATCAATGAGTGCTTTAATGTTTTACAGTTAAGAATGTCTGCACAGCCACCCACTGTGCAGCATTTAACCATGAGGCGGTGCGCAATTCTGAATTGAAGCTTCCCATATTTCATGCACCACGTTGGACTGGCATGTAGAGGAAATGGGTATAAAAAATGTAGATTAATCATGTCAGAACACCATTTTTGCATGTTAAGGGACTGCTTTGCCAGTCTGTGGCCATGCCTGGCTACAGGAAAGGAGCAGATCTGTATACAGCCATTTGTCATGGACAAATGAGGAAAGCACAGTGACAGGGACATGTGCTGGCAGACTTGAGTTCGCTCTGCCTTTTTTTCGACTTGGCTGGAGATAAACAAGTTTTGGACTGAGGCTGTGCCCAAGCCAACAAGCCTCATTCGGCCTCTTTAGTTCAATTACCTGAATTTCCCAGGTCACACAGCTCTCACAAGCCCTCTGCCTGCTGGACATCTTTCACAGCAGTCAGTCACTTCAGGTAGCAGAGAAGAGCACAGTAAATTGTAGGCAACTCTTTTCTGTACCCAGAAATGAGATTCTGAGATTTCAAGGTTTTTTAATCATTTGTGGTTTTAAAAACAAGCACAAAAACCTTCTCAAATAGCATCATGGGCACAGTAGTTAATTTTCTCTCACTTTAACCAAAAGCAAAATTAATCATGATTGATTGTTGGTTGTACTTCTTATTTCTCTGTTGTGTGAGTAAGGTCTTGTGTAACCAGTCCAAGCAAAAACTATCTGAGACCCAAACCCTGTAACTTTAGTGTGAGATAAGTAAGAGTGGGAGAGTACTACAGGGTGGGCAGTAAGTAGTGCACAGTGTGCTAATGCGGTCAATGCAATTAGCACAATAAACCTTGGCCAAATCATAGCATGTGCTTGTGCCAAGAAGTTTAATGCATTTTTTACTTTCATGTGAAAAAACTGTGGCAAGTGCCTAAGTAGAAACATAGCTTTATTTTGATATTTATCTGAAAGTGTTTGGGTTTTTTTCACTCTAAGTAAATAATCTCTAATTACTATGTACTTGTGTGTACTCTCCTTGCTGCTTTCTATTAGTGTATTTTTAAAATCACTGGGATGCCTGGAAATTATTTGAATAGCACATCCAGGATGTTCTCATAGGCATAAACATGTGGGAATGAGGCTGCTAAATCTTCTTTATCCACTAAATTTGAAACACACATAGATTATATTCTGAGATGGAACATAATTTAAGGGGGATGTAACAACTCTCATTACATTCCCATTAGTCAGTAACATAAACCACCTTCTACCTGTGGAAGCCTTCACAAGAATAGGCTCGGGTAGTGTATACATGAGATGGTATTCGTGGTAGTGATTAATTCCTGCAGTTTCTGAGATATTCTGAATATGTACCTGACCTGCGCTGCTTCCAGTGTTACAAGTACCCACTTTTCACACTTTTCTTTTCTCATAACTCACTATAACAAATTCAAATTTTCAGTCTTTCTTTGGGTGACAGAGTTGTCCTCCAGCAGCTAACAGTATAATTGTCTACTGGTGAGAACAGGCTGCTCCAAAACCGAGCATGTTCATTACAACAAAACAGATTTTTTTTATTGTAAGTTTTAGCGTGCTGCAAGACGGAAGGGATGAAAAATGTTTTTGAATGACATTAGCTGAGTTATTGGCTGCTTCATCCCAGGTGAAATGACTTTCTTAAAAAGAAATTCTTCCAGCTTCATTCTACTACACTGAGTGTTTCATACGTCGTAACGTTGGTCAAATTTTTCCAGGGCTTTTACGGTGCTTCTAGATACTTCTACTGATATCAGTAGAGTTTGCCCTCTACTTATTGTGTTCTTTTTGCCGTATTTTACTGATTTTGAGGTATGCTTTAAACCCTGAAATGATCGTTTCATTACCTAGATGCACCTGCTAATAAAGTACTCAGACATCCCCTCTGTGATGCAACTCAGTAGCAGAGAGGTTTTGTAGGCTTGGAGAGGGATTGGAAGAAGTGGGTTCTTGATCCAGATTCTTTGTCTCTCTGTTTATCCATTTTACACTCAGCAGTTACTGTTTTCTTAAATCTACACAGCAGAAGAGACTAGGGACAGGAGCATGGTACTTCTCCCCTTCTGAAAGGATTTATTTCATGCTAGCAGCACTTACACATAATACACTCTGTGGAGAAGAAATTTGGGTCCAGAAAGTTGGTGGGAGTTTAGCTTTGTTGCTCTCAAAAGGCCAAGATTTTGTTCTGTCTCTTATGCTTTAATTTACTGTAAACAGCAAAAGCATTCCCACTTATGTATGTGGGGAGGTCTAAATCATTGTAAGTCAGTGCAAACAGAAGAAAACTTTATATGCAGCCTGTCAACAGCAAATGTCAATGGAAGAGCATTAGTAATAAATGTCATGGTGTGCTCTAATTACCTCCTACAGCTCCTCTCCTTTAGGGTAGATGTTCTATCCATTGAGGTCGTGCTGTGGTACATATTAATTAAATCTCTTCAGCGTTATCTGCTTTTTCTGGAAGGCAGCAAATGTAATGTGCAAAATAGTAGCTTATCTGGAAGGAAAAGAACACATCCCAGAGCAAGGAAATATCTTTATCTTTTTGAAATAGATATCATCTATTATTAAAGAAAACAAAATCGGTACCTGCTGTATTTTCTGCCCTTGTTAATAGCACGGTTTAGAAATATTGACTAGAAAGAGGAAAGGGAAATATTCTCTGACATGAAAGCACAAGAGCCACAGTTGAGTAAATATGTGTTTCTATTAAAATTATGACCCTATAGAATCAGTGGCTAGTGAAGAGGGGCATCCATAAGCATTGGAAAGAAATGCAGATACAAGCAGCTCTTTGTCCTTTGCTTGGAGAGATTCCGTTTTATCTGATGGAGAAGCAAATTGTTCCAATCTGAAACCCTAAAACCCACTGAAGTCAGCCAGTGAAAAAAATGCGAGGCTTTCCCATGCTGCATGTGCCTGGCTCAGGTTTCTGGTACTCTTCTCGTGTATATTAACACTCACATAGCCATATTTGACAGAGCTGTTCTTAAGAACTACTCTTGCATTTTTATTTCAGCTGCAAAAATATACATCTGCACAGGCAAAACCACCTTTTTGCCAGCCAAGAAATAGGATCACTGCTCGATGACACAGTGGAAAGTGGAAATTTTTGCAAACTGTCTGAGAAAAGGGAGAATACACTTTGGGTTTGAGGGAGCCTGCATTCATGTCTGTTAGATCTTAGCAGAAATGTTTCTTAAATTTTTGAGAGTCTTCAAAATCACTAAAGAGCAGCTTATTCTAGCAGCAGGGAATTGGTTCAAAGTGGGTGAGAAAACCTCTATGGTTAATTAACAAATTTAGTATATTCCAATTAAAATGAGTTAAAAGCACTACAATCCAGTTTCTTTGGCTCTCTACTGTCTAGGCCTTGTTGATGAACTGAGATCGATGTTCTGTGGCAGGGAGAAAAAAACGGAATTTCCATTACACTCAATTATAATGTTCATCTAAATCATTAACTATGGACATTTTTTACTAAAACCTGTTTGTTTGGGTTTTTTAGGCTATGTCTGCAACACAAATACCAGTGGACAAATATTTAGAAGAACTCAGAGTATTTAAGAACATAATTCTTAGGAAAGTTCAGGAGCAAGTAGTTCCTCTTTTTCCTAGATGTACACATATGTTTTGAGACCTGGCTACTGTTCTAAGTTTTTAAGTGACTAACCATTAGGTCTGTTAATTATCTGATTCAAAACATTTTGGATGCAGCATCTGATGAGACACAAAAGTCTAGCTCTGTCAATAGCATGAATGTACCTCATACATTTTACAAAAATTCTGGGTCCAGCCTGAGCTCCATTAAGCCCAGAAAACGTAACTTAGCTGTACCCTGGGTGGATCCCACCATTACACAGTGATTTGATTTGTGAAAGTTCTGGACTGCTAGTCATCTTGAATGCTGAGCACCTCAGCCTTGACACACACAGACTTTCACCCCTGTGTTCACCCTGTGTTGGCTGAACACAGTGTGAGTGCACGTGCATCCAATATGATCCTGGCAAGGCTAGGGTTACTGTGCACGAGCTCACAATGGGAGAGAAAGCTGTGACTGTTCCCTTCATCTTGGCAACCCTAGATTTTAGCAGGTGAGTATTCAGGGTAGAGAAAGCAATGCTTCAGAGGGGCTCGGCAGGGCTGCTGAGGCTGAGATAAGATATTTGAACCATCTTACATACCTGAAGAGGTGTTTGGATATCGAATAGTTACAGCTATTAGCATAAATTATTACTTTAAGGGAGATACTTTGGTCTACTGCCAAGCAATTACAATAAGTAGTGTTTAACTAGGTGTTAACACGAAGGAGAATTTCTTTCTTCTCTGTTGTACAATTCAAGAGTTACCACGTAAAGTTAAAAAGATGAAATGGAGAAAAAAGAACACTTTGGAAGAGGATCACATTGCTCTGTTGCCACCCAGCTCAAATCTCTTCCTCAATTTTCAAAAGTACGAGGACCAAGTTCCTAGACGGGTTCCTGGATTTAGATCCAAGTTGCTGTCCTGAACTTTTCTCTGCTTTAGGTCAAATCCAACTTTTGAAATTTTGGAGGAGTGTGAATCTGGATACAGAGATTAATATCTAGCTGCTTTTGAACTAAGGTGCTTAGTCTAGATGTGGTGTTCTGATGCAAACTTTTACTTCAGGCCTATTTCTAGTTTAAAATGTTTTTGGATAGGACTTGTTTCTTTCTGAGAAAGGGAAGAAACAGGACAGCTCTGGAGAAAGAGGGTGTTGTTTCCTCTGTATTTCATTTCTTTACAATCTCTGTCATCTTAACTTATAAATATTTAGCTGTGAATATGCCTGACAGCTTATCTTCATCCCATGCCTAAACAGAAGGCTTCTGAAGATAACCAGCACCACTTGTGTGCCTTAATCTGTCTGCCCTGAATATCCCTTAGTGCAGAGATGTGCTTTAAAGGGTCTGGGAATTGCTCTGGTCTCTGCATACCTCGCAGGCTTTCAAGCTCTGGGTCACTAGTAGGTCTCGGAGGCCGTGGGCACCTTAGCCTCCCACTACTTGCTGCATTTCTTGATCAGGTAACGAGGAATTCTTGGGTATTTACATGGAAAAGGAGATCTCATTATGGGAAGAGCAGAATATCTGGATATCTGTACTAGCTCTTGGCTGTAGTTCAACACTCATCTGTTTTTGTGGGGGGCTGGGGACTGGCATTGAGCTTTCTCAGCAGATGTGAGGTGAAAAAGTCACATTAGAGAAGCTAAACAAAAAAGTTGCTTTGTATTTTCAAGTGTGGGCACATAAATTCTCTCACCACAGCACCAGGGCATAGGTATGTTTCAAGTAATTGGAGGTTCGCATCTGTTACTTGATATAATACCTTCCCAAATAGTGGGTTTCTGCTGATTTCAAATAGTCATAAAGAAATTATTTTAATTACCTAAAATAAATAGATCTTCCCATATATCACTACCAAAATGTAGCTGCATGAGTGTTAGATTCTTTTTCTGTTAACCCGAGGTAGTAGCAATAGGCAAGACCATCAAACAAAAGAAATTTATGCCATTAATGATGCTGCAGCTGTCCAAAGACATCTGCTCTTTTTATTACTGTACATCTTTTGGTGATGTGACAAATGATATAGCTAAGGCCATGGCACGGAAAGATACCTGGATGTCAGCTTGCACAAAGATGAGAGCTACTTTCTGCCAACAATTCATTAGAAAGTCAATGAGCATATGCGGTTGCACACAAATTTACAAACATTGCTCCTTATTACATCAGGTTGTGTCTTTGATATCACCGAGGCTAGTTCTCTTCCTCACCCACCTGAAACATTCCAGAGCCCAGCTGGGTCTCCACCAGCACTGAAGGTATCCTTTGGGAAGAAAATGGTAATAAATGAAATTCAAATCGAGTGAATTATTCCAGCAGTGTGGATGGATACTAATTAGGGCCTGAGACCTCCTTGGGGTTGCAGCAGTGTTTTCAACAGCGTGCAGCCCCCCTGTTTGCTTAGGATCACTGGATAGGAAACCACCTTGCACTCAGGGACACAGTTATAGTGGGAAGACATGGAGGGAAGTGCAGCCAAAGTGAGCTGAGTTTTAACTCCAGCTCTGACACGATCTTGCAGAGAATCTTGAGGAAGTAATTTTGCCTCAGTTATAGGTAATTCTGGACCTGTGTTTTTCTTAACGTGCTCCAAGTTGATTTTACTCTCTGGCATTAATCTGGGAAATTCTTTTCAGCCATGCAAGCAGCTATGTTGTTAAATCACTTTTAAAACCAAGCAGAAATGCAATGCTGATGTGAAATAAAATTGCGTCTACGCATGGTAATGCTTAAGAGACAAATAGTCCTCTTGGCAGGAACTCCAGTTGCTTATGTTACCTTCCTAAATCTGTCATCTGCTGTCATGTGGCACTCACCTGTCAGATACCCAAAATACTGCAGCCCTTGCCTTGGGACAGACTTGGTTCAGTAGCACGGCTGTGAAGGGATGGAGCCTTGAGAAAGAAGCACTGGAAACACTTTGCCATGACCACTACAGCTCTCTGCTCAGTTCCTGCTGTCTAGCTCTAAAACAAATACCTGCATAGCACGTTTCCTCTTCTCACGCTTTGCCTTTTTGCTCATTGTTCTTTATTATGTGTTTATAGACTGCCTGAGAGCAGTGGAAGGCTCTGTGCGTGGTGCTAGAGTAGCACACATCTTCTTACAGACAAAGTTCTAAAATCCTTGTGCTTGCAAGGCTTCGTCTAGATTTTATTGTGCATATAGCAATTTTTAAACACCGCTTGAGGAGGTTCCCATTTGAAGGACAATGTTTATAAACAACTGGTTCATTATACACTTTGAGATAACACAGCTGGTTTACAGTCATACAGCTTAACTTGGTGTGCTTGGGAAATACCGGGGTTCTTTAAGGCACTCCAGATAAGGTGATTCTTGAGTTACTCAATTTCCAGCACTGAATCAGTCTTGCAGGAGGAGTATCCACACTTCAGTCATTAAGTAAATTTTCAGGCAACTAGGTGATTTTCCTCAATCTTCAAAAAGCCTGAGGTCTGAAATCATCCTGAAATCTCCCAGATTTCCAGAAGTGCCACAGAAACTTGAATGCAAAAGCCTTTCTAAATATCAGGTTGACTTTAGGTAGCATATTTTGAAAAAAAAAGTTTCAGCTTTGCTCTCCCAAATAATTTAGTGAGTTTCTTTATTATATAGCACTGATTATGTTCGCAACACTAAGTTTTTGACAATCTCCTTGCCCTTCTATTTTCCTAAGTATTGATTTTTTTTTTTACGTGGAGGAAAGGAAGGAGGAGGAAGGTCTTTTAAAAAAATACAGTTATATTCAGCACTACTTTGAAAAACTGTCACTTGCAAAAAAGCGTAAACATTCTCAGTATTTGTTACAATTTAGCAGAGTACTAACAATAGCATAAGAGAGCAGATTCATAAAAGGGAGCATTTTTCTTCTTTGATAGAGAACAAACTGCACTTCTTATAAAAAGGAGGATCATTTGTATTGGGTACTGTGGTTCTGACAGATTAGTAATAAAGCTGCAGAATTTTTCCTTTGAAATCTGTGCTTCAGGAAGATTTATGGTGAGACAGAAAACTCCATTTGATTCTGCTCAAAATTTTGGGCATGAAGAGCTTAAGTCTAAAATTCTTTTGAAGAGAGTCCAAAGTAATAGAAAAGATAATTTTGAAGGACCTGTAGCTTAAAAAACTATTTGTTTCAGAGTTAGGAGCTCTGCAATGAATTTTGTGCGTTTCACAAGAGCTGTAATGTAGTTCTTCTGCAATGGCTTAAGGCCAAATACTCGCCACTACTTTCAGGGAAGTGATTTACAATGAGCTTGTGCCTTTAAATAAGACAGTTTGACTTCTCTCCGGAATCTTTTCTGTCAAAGTCAGTCGTTGCCAGTCTTCAAGTGACCCGCAATATATTTCTTTAATCGGCTACCTTTTGGATTAGATATTTTCTTTTTGAAGTTTTGTTATCTCCTTGACAACCTTCATAGTATAGCAGTGTTAAAAAACAACAACATTTTAAAATAGAGGCCTTTAAATCTGGCTGGTTGGTTGTGTTATGTCTTTTTGCTTGGTTTATGACTGTTGAGAAATTGCGATGCAGATAAATATATTTTTCAGCTATCCTTTAAAGGAAGTAGCTCTTGCCAAACCATTTCCTTTAATCTCATTTATTAAGTGACTGAGTGTGCCATCCATGTATGCACTTGGAGACACTGTGCTATATTCAGATGATGAAAAAATTCATCTCACCTCCGTGTGATAAAGATTGCAGCACATGTGCAGCAGAGTTTTTATGTAGAGTTGGAGCTGATTTCCTCAGGGCAGGGAATATCACAGTGGGATCATTTCAATGTTACTCTGTGGCTAGTCCTTGTGATCTTTAGGAGACGAGTTCTGCTGAACTTTAGATTCAAATCTCACCTCAGTTTTGACAGCCTTGAATACTTTTTGTAGCTTGGAACTAATTTTAAGTGATCTTTTCTCCAAATTTAGTGCTGGCAAGTGTTCATGCTTGGGAATGGACAATATCTAGCCTTAAGGAGTCATTTTCAGGGTCTACATTTAGGGTCAGGAAGATGGAATGATTCCTACATAGTCACTTCTCTCCAAGTTTGTTCAGTCTATTACTTCTGTTTCTGCAGCGACTAATTCATGTGTCCTCCAGGGTTTCCTTCATGCACCGAGGCTTATTTATTTATCTTTGTTTCCATTTACTGCTGTAATTTGGCATAATGAAGTAGATTTCCATTTGTGTCCTGATTTCAAGCAAATTTATTTCCAGGTGGCTGCTAGAAAGCCAAGTACTACATATAGTTATTCTAATTTTTTTGATGGACATCAGCATTTGAGTGTCAAGTAGTTGCTTATCTCATCTCGTAAGGAAGAATAAAGCACTTCTGTAAAGCCTTTGGCATCACCTTTCCCATGCCTTTTTCCACTGTGGAGATTTTTCCTGTACCCCAGGCTGTGATATGTAGGCACACTTCTGTGCTAAGTTGCCTGGTGCAGCTCGTCCTACAGCGCTGTTTCTGGGAATGGCTCGTTATTATCTCTGTGCTGACTGTCAGGATGCATAAAGAAAGGACTTTATTTTTAGGAGGTAAGATCCAGCTACACTTAGAGTCACTCCCAATTCCTCTTGAGTGCTAGGGACACCATTTCAACTACCATAAAAATTGAGAACTGAATATCTCTGCTTTGAAGCAAACATATGTCTGTGGAGCCAATCTAGATCCTCAGATGCTTAAGTGCCATTTCCACCGGACAGTGGGGCCGTCCTGGCCGGGAACACAAAGCAGAGTTTGGCATAACAGAATGGCTCAAGAATTAAGATTTTATGATTTGGCAGTTTAGTTCTTACTGCTTTTGTTTAAGGCAAGGCTGCAAGAAAATTAAATAACCACTGTGAGGCTTAAGAGTCACTTTGCTTTTCAAGAAGCAGAAAATGTCTGTCAGGGATATTTTAAAACCTGAGCTTATGTTTTGAAATAAGTGGCCTGAGTTTCGTATATGTTAAGACATACATTGCTTTTTGAAAGTCTTACCCTTCTCTTTCCCGCTGCTGTCTTTGCTGTTCTTCGCTATCCACATGGTATTAGCTTCCCACCGATGAGCACGACAGATCCCACGCCACTCACTGTTAGACTGGAGGCTAAACCAGCATGGAGCCAAACAACAGCCATAACACAAAGCATCCTTAGATTTAAGAACTCAGCCTGTGTTTTTCTGCTCCTACCATTCTCACAGAAGTCTTTTATTAGAGAAAGCTCATCTTGTTGATCGTGCTGCTAGACTTGAAGTTCCAGAATCTACCGCAAAAATGAGCTGAGTACCTCTGACATCCCATTTCACCTCTCCTGGCTTTGTTTCCCCCACCTGCCAGGGGGTCCTGGTGTGATCATTGGACATTCTGCAAACAAGCTGGGCATCAGGACCTCCTGCAACCTGCAGGACTGGTCAAATGGCTTCAGATGGATGAGCTCACATTAAATTAACAGATTGCACCTTTCTGATGGAGACACGCCTTTTCCTTCCTCTGTAAATTATGAATGGTGATGGTTTGGGCAGCATTTCTCCTGAGTGAAAGCACTACCAGCTCAATATTATGACTCACCGAGAAGCGTATTCCTATAATGGCAGGCTTTTAAAATATTTTATGGGGTATTTGTACAGGATGGAGGAAGACTAAATAGAATTGCATAGAGCATTTTCACAAAATTTGCTATAAACCTCTAACAGGGCAAATCTCATTGCAGACTAATTAAAGAGATCCTGCTGAAATGAAATTTGTCTTTATTGCTCTCACTTGAATAGTTTGGAATATAGCAGTATAAGCAGACCAAAGGATTTTTAATCTTAAGATATAGTAGAAGTATTTAAAATATTTCCCACTGTTTATCTAAAAAAAACCAACATAGTGCAAGGTCAAATCCCCAAGGATCATCTTTTAAAGTCGATCCAATATCTGGAAAAAAATTTTCCAGGCAGTCTCCACACTTTATGTCACCTCCACATGGTGGGCACTTTCTCTGCAGGTGTCAGCACACTCCCTGCAGCTCTGATGAGCACCCAGTGCTGTGCAGGAGGAGGGTGTGTTGTAAGTTCAGTGGTAGCTGTCGCTATGAGAGGATTTGAACCCCTTCTATGTGAAGTCTGAAGCTGTAGCAATATCCTTGTGCTAAGAGAGAAGTAAGAGATGACACCTGGCTTTAAATAGAATAGGTGCAGAGCTCTTCCAACTTCTTCCTGTCTCCAGATTTTCCCAAGTGCCCAGGTTCTGTCAGGAGCAAAGACAACAGATGACATAATCTTCATCTGCAGGCCAGAGAACATATCTTTGTGTCTTCTGCGTTTTTTTTTATTTTTCATCTTGCCTCTTGAAACTTGGAAGAACTAAGAAGTATGTGTAATAGAGGAGAAAGACTATTTTTAACATGCGTGATAATTGCAGTGTCTGCCCTGGTGTGTGCTTCATTATATGCTGATAGCTTATTCATTAAGAGCTTTATTACAAACACAGACATTTGACACTTTAATTGAAAGAAATGGAAAAGTTTGAAAATTGTTTTGTGCTCAACTCTTATGCAAAAATTACAAACAATTTCTCTTCCTGATATATAATGCTGATTTTTCATGCTGGAATGCTCTCTACCTGTGAAATTTCATCCAAGAGTGCATTTTAACAGCTAAGTTCTTAACCCTTCCAAATAAAAGCACATAATGGAAATAATGATAGACTGAAATTCCACCCTTAATTTGAGCTGTGTTAGAAAGCCTGTGTATAACATTATTCTATTACTTTTTCCTTTTTCGAAAATGAGTATGTACTTCTGTCACTTGGCTTTATGCATATTCATACACCATTTAGCACCCTTTGCTCAGCTGGATGAGATATTCCCTGGGTAATCTAGCTCATTTATCTTCAGCAGTGCAACTTGTGCTCGACATTATTCACTAGCGGGGCCTGTTAGACTGGAATGGGTGATTTTTTTGCTTTAGCTGTAATGTGTATGTTTTTTCAGTTGTGATAAATGCTGAAAGCTGTATATTTAGATGTAAGTGTATTTCCACATGATAAAGCCTGGCTCAGTTCATGAAATACCATCTGCAGAGCTTTAGAGACCCTGTTCTCTGCTGCATTGTCACCATCTATGCTGGTGTGACCACTGGTGTAGGAGTGGTGGAGAAGTGGTGTGGTAGAGTGGACCATCAAATTCTGAATCCCCAAGTGCTTTCCAGCCTGTTGTGGTGAAAGCTCATAACTGGAAGACAGCAGTGCATGTGAGGTCCAGCTCAGGTGACTCAGCCGCACAGGAACTTGGACACACTTAAGGCTTCTCTGCCAGATTCTTGCACTGGCTGTGGAACAACTTGTGTGTTCTTTTGTCCACTAGCAAGTGGCCATGGAAGGGGGAAAGTAAGTTGCAAGTCCTCCTTGAAACCTGCTTGATGGAAAATTGTCACTTTGGGGCTTTTTTAATGACTCTCTACAGTTTTAGATTATCAGATGTTACAGACTACTGAGGAATGTTGTTCTTCTTTAGCTTTAAACTTAAGGACAATCAGTGATTTATGCCCCACGACTTTGGAGAACTTGATTTTGATTTAGGCTGTTCCCTGCCACTTGCCAATAGAAAGAGAATATTAGAAACGAGCAGTGCCCCTGCATAAGGAAAGTATCCTCTGGATGTAAATGTCTCATCAGTGTAGGTCTGTCAACCTTCATTTCAAGAAAAATTGATGCTTTCTTTTCTGCTTCCCTTCAGGCAATGGTGAATCATTAAAAAAAGCCTTTTGTTTGTTTAATGTGGGGCTGACTCCATGGGAGCACAGATGTCATGCATGATAGATTTATTGAAGGATAATCATTTGTTTGGGGCTCTACCATGAAAAATGGTTTGACTTCATAAGTATCACCTTCAGAAATTATTTAGAGCCTTTTCTGTTTAAATTATGAATCTTTGCAGCAAGGAGAATCCTTGACAGAAGCTGTCTGTAGGAAGAGGAAACCTCATATATGGGTAGCATTAACCAAGTAACATCCCACAGATACTCTACGTGGGCCAGGCATCCATGCAGGCTCAGAACAAGCTGCAGCAATGTAGAATTGTGAGCTGGTTTCTCTCCCCGTTTATGTTCATACTCTACAGAGCTCAGATAAATACAGTATGGAACTTGTTGCAAACCGCTTACCCCCAGTACCTGGGCTGCGGGGCTCAGGGCTGTTTGCACAGTACAGCTCAACGGTGAGTTAAATCAGGTAGGAAAAAAGATAAAAAATAAGGAGACTTAGAAAATTTGAGCTTAATAGAGATGGAAGTGAGTGCTAGTGCTGGTCTGATACAGTCTCTGCAGAGTTAGTAGTACATGTACAATTCAGAGTAGCTTAGCTTGTCCTGATTACAAGACTCGGAAGAAGAGCTTTACATTGATGCTTCATGAGTCACTAAAACCTGCTGCTAATTGCCTCAGTCTGGAGACCTCACAGGGAAAGTAAAACAAAGATCCTGCAGGTGTTTTAATCGGTGTTCACAGAGCAGCCCTGTTGTGCTTCGTGGATTTGATTCAAGCTGTTCTCAGTGCCGAGATGAGAGGTGGCGGTGCTGTTGCCACCTACACTCTGTGGGCGCTGCAGCCTCTCAAGGAGCCCCAGCAGCCGTCAGGGTTTCAAAGCAGCTGGAGCCATGCAGGGGAAAAACATTCCCCTCCTCCTGGTCTAGGATCCCAGCAGTGTGCAGCAGGTGAGCAAGCAGGTGATGCAATATGGGGGAATACACAGAACAGCAGGGAATGTACCTCAGGCAGTTGCAAAAACAGTGGAGAAGTTAAACCCACATCAGTTAACACCATAACTGGTACCTGACGGCAGTGCTTTCCCAGCAGTGAATGTAGGTTGCTTAAGAATGATAAAGAAGTTACCTCTCCCAAAACTCTATTTGCTTTGGGGGTTGTTTTATGTCCTATAACATTTACTCGATCCATTATGAACAGCTCAAAGAAGTTTAATGCACACTATACAGAAACTGCAGTGCTTAGGGGCACTGTATGGATATTGGATATATGCTGATGATAATCCTGGCAGAGAAAGGTAAGCCTTGAATACCTGCCATTAGATACTACAGTATTTTGTTACAGTACATTTTCCCAATAAATTTGTGCGAGAGAGCATTTTGTTTATCTGTCAGGCATGAATTGTTTTACAAGAGAGAGGTAAACTAATCTGCTAAAATTAGCTAGAAATTAGGTAAATTACTGCGAAAACTGATGTTTAGCTGCTCCCTTTTGTTTCTTGCAGTACAGAGTGCTCTTGTGTCCAAATGAATTATAGATTGATTCAGTTGTGTGTGAATAGGGTTCAGTACTGTTAAAATAAAACAATGGTTTTTGGCATTTACAAACCATTGTGCATATTCAAAGCATTTAAAAATATGAAAGTTTAGATTATGATCCACTGCAGTTAATACCAGCCACGAGTCACTGGTCAGCAAAAAAGGCAATGCAGCACAAACATTTCCCTCCTTGTGTTAAAATTCTTGTTTGCCACATAAATGGAAAAATTTTCATCGAATGACATTTATAGGTCTCTAGGGTTGTTTGTGCTCAGGATATCAAGGCTGACTGTTGTACGAAGAGTCAAGCCTGATCACCCAAAATGTGAAGTACAGTTTTTATTTAAAGCAGAATCAAAGCACAACTGGGTCAAATCCTTCCCATTTAAAGTTGATTGAAAATGTGTGCCTGAATGTCTTCCACCCTTTGAAAAGCCAACCTAGATACTTCATTTTAGGAATCATAATCAGTTAAACTTTTAGGGTTGGAGGCATGTAGTTTGAATGTGTTATTTTCTGTAGGACAATTTTATAGGCCAATATGATCCTTCACCATTCTAGAGCAACTTGACTCCGTGGTGATAAGCTACTTCACTCAGGTGCTCTATCAGCCAATAGCTTAACGTTTCCTGTAATAGAAGTGTGAATCTGCTGCTTGCTGTTTTTTTTTTTCTAATAGCAATTTTATACCTCCAAAGAATGTATCTTAAGGCCAGTGGGCACAGCACTGAAATGTGGGGTCTGCCTTAGCTGTTAGACTGCTGCAAGTGGCTCACTTTTCTGTACTTGGACTTCTGTACCTGGCTATGTTTCAAAAAGAAAGCAATGATTTTGGCATTCTCCATAAAGTGCTCTGGGAGTGGTCTATTAGTTAACATTTTTCTTTTTGCTTGCTGTCTCAAAGTCTAATTTCTGTAACACAATCTGTGCAACCTTAGTGCTTTGGGGGCTAGAAAAGAAACTACTGGAGTAGTCACTTCTTTCCTTGAAAACTGAGGTTTCATAAGAAGAAAGCAATGAATTAATAAGTTACCCCAAAACTCTGAATTCATCTCCTCAGATTTCTGGCTAGTTTTATCTGCTAATGTCAGGCAATTTTCCCTCACAAAACCACCCATATTCTATGCAGCTGCTTTAAGTTTACTCTTGTGCTGACATACTTAAGGCAGGACACCTTTTCAAGTGTGGACAGGTTCATACTAGTGAAATACATACAAAGAAAATGGTGAAGATTACCAATGCCAAATTAATGAATTACATTATCAATGCCTTATGGAAAGAGCCATGAATCACATTACAGGATAAAGAATGAATTTTTCCCCTTTGCTTTTGAAAGAAAAAGAAATATACAGTCTGAAGTCTAGCTTTGATATTTCTCTCTACTCTTCTCCCTCTCAAAGCTTTCTTATAACCAATAAAATTCACAGGCTTGCCATATCTTATTCAGTGAGAAGGCAACTTAAAAACTAATATGCTGCGTTGGCACCAAGTGAAAGAAATTGATTTAGAAGATGACAGCAAAAGGGCCATGCTGAAATGTGTATAGCCAGGCAGTGTCACACTTCCTTGGAAAGCATTCAAATCAATTTCTCATGGATATGTATTCCTGAGGAGCTGTATCAGACAAAAAAAAGCTTCCTTCAGGAAGCCCTGATCTGTCCAGTGGGCTCCCATCAGAGCACTTCCACAGTGCCACCCCAGAAAGATTTACTGGGTTAAATGTACTTCTACATTTCTCTGGTGTGTTAGTGCCGTCTGCCTGAGGTGGCAGACTAGGCTGGTGCCCAGGACACCCAGTGCTGATCTCAGCTTAACTCCTCATTTGTCACTTGATCAGGGGCAAGACACATCTTTTTCAATTCACTCCAGTTTCTCTACCTGCAGAATAGGACAACTGAATCTTTTTACTCAGGGTTCTGAGACAGGGTCTGAGGAAGAAAGGATGAAACAGCTAGCTCGTTGCTCCTGCTACAATTGTTACACTTTAGTTCAAAACATCGGATTTAGAGATCAGTATTCAAGACCCTAGCAGACTACATGCACTTTTCTGTTCTTATGCTGAATCACTGGCCATGCCAAGCCTCAGGCTTACACAGGAAGGACCAAATTTCTGAGGAAAGTTGCGGGATTTGTGGGTAACAGTCTGAAGCAAACCACCAGCATTTATTTTTCAATATTAGTGCCACCAGCCACAAGAACTTCCTCTTAACTTATTAGCGATAGCTGGGTTTGGACTTGCACAGTGGTCAGTTGTCCAGAGAGCCAGGAGATTATCACAGGAAGCAGAAAGTTTTGGTAAATTCACAACTTCATGACAAAGTCTGTTGGGATTTAAGAGTACAGATGAGGTTTTGGGAAGATAGACAATACCTAGAGAAATGGAGATTATATCCATAAAGAAAGGCAGCAAGATTGGACTGTTTAGAGACTTGTCTTTTAAGAAATAGTGACTGCAGGTTTCATATTCCCAGGGAATGAAATTGCATGCACACCGCAATAAAAAAAAGGAATAATAATGCGATATGGAAATAGAGCAGATGACCGTGAAGGTTTTCTGGTTGCTGATCTTCCCTTCCTCCCCTGAATCACAGTGTCTGCAGAAAAAAAATGTATAAGTGGTTTCTGTTATTCTCCCTGGCAGACAGAGCTTAGCAATTTGCTAATTTGGAGGTTGTCTTTTGCGTTTTTTTAAGGAAGATCATCATCATTTCCTCATATGCATGAAAGCCTGTATATCACCTCACTGCTGCTGAACTCACTGCTGCTTCGGAGTTCATTATTTGAGGGATTAATTTTTTGTTCTACTTAATGTTTTTTTCTGTATGGTTTGTGGGCTTGGTTTTGTTTTGTTTTGAATTACAGCAAAATACACTTGCAAGCACTTCCTGTATCTTCAAAATCATAGAATGCTTTGGGTTGGAAAACACGTCTAAGACTGAATCCAGCTATTAATCTAACACCGCGAAGCCTCAGGTGCCTGCATTACCATCCTTTCAGATTCACAGTTCCCTTCCTGCTTCCGCTTTGTTCTTAAGACAACCTTTGCTGTTTGACTAACCAAATTATATCCCTTTCTCTTTCCCATAAAAGTCTCAAAAAAAATTGCTTTGTTCTGTGCAGTCCAGCTCCGTCTTTGAGTTACTGGATTCCCTAGGAGTCCACTTTAAAGCGGATCCCACTCCTGAGCAATTACTCTGCATGTGGAGGTCAGGTAGCACTGAACCCAAAGAGAGTCACTCCAGAACCAGCACCAAGCATTCATTTCTAGGTTCTCTGTAAGCACATTTTGTAGATGGTTCATGTGAGGGTGCATTTGAAGGAGCTGAAGGCACTGCTTTAGTTTATTCAGTTACAAAAAGGTAAATGCAGCTCTTACTCTCTTACTAGGGTCTCATATTTTAGTGGGTTGAGCTGTTGAGGGAAAAAAAGTATGAGGACTATGAAAGAAAGAGTTTCAGGTTTTGTCATGCTTTATTCCTGTTTCTTTGATTAAATGAATGGAAAACTGTTGGTTTAGAATTAAGCAGAAATGCAACATTTTCATTTAGATCTTCTTGAAGGGGGATGAAACATTTTGGGATTTTTTCTCCCTGGGGCTTGTGCCTTGTTTCTAGTTTTTGTCTCTTATCTCAGTCTACTTTTGTAATGATAAAAAGGAGAGAGCAGGGAAAGAAAAAAACTGCAAAAACTGGAACCTAAATTTTCCTCTCTGACTTGTATCAGCATGTAATTTACTTTGGTTGTCAGAAGGTTTTGCCACTCTAGCCGTTTCTACTGTTAGTGAAGTGAAAGAGGCAAAAGTGTGTCATCTGGGTATGTTTGAAACAAGGTAACATTGCTTAAAATGTAATATTTTATAACAGAACAAGCTGATGCTTTGTGAGCAAATGAAATAGCATGTGAAGAGTCAGCATGTATAGACAAGTCTTGCCGGTTTTCAGTCTGGTAATCACTGGAGTTTTACATCAGTGTGTCAGTTTTTCCTGAAGTAATAAACTGGGATTATTTGGTTTGGCAGCATTTTGTTTCCCAAGTGTTACAGTGGAAAATTCTCAATATTTTCTAATATCTAGCACTCAAATATTGAGGACTTAATATCTCTACTGGTATCCTATGAGCAGGTCAGGACTACATTTTCCTGTATGTACTTATTTTTGAAAATGATAATAAACCCTCCAAACCAGGCTTCTTTTGTTGATTTCTTCTGGGCAATTCTTGCACCTTGCAGTATCATTACCTAAACAAGAATCCTATTTTGGAAATATATTTCACTATTTGCCAGTCTGGCTTGATGCACTTACTAGATAGTGGGCTTTTCCTGTTTTGCAGAGGCTGATGGGTTAAGTGTTTGAACATAAACAGACTGAACTGAAAGTTGTCTAAATATTTAAGTGTTCAGTGCAGTCATTCACTGACACATCTTGTCCTAGAAAGTGGCTGAGGTAGAAAAAGAATCCTGGCAAAATTTGGGGTGGGATCCACAGCTGGCTTCCACCATTTTCCTTGGAATCATCTTGGATACACCCCACTTTGAACACACCCCATTACCTGCGGAGATCTGGCTGACTGGGCCTGTTCTCTTATTTTGACTGTGGGCACAACGGTGGCTGTTGTAGGCTCTGAACTGCTCACGAAGCTCAGGTTTTATGCGTATCAGGCTGAAAGCTGAGCAGGGATGCCTTCCATCTCAGAATTTCAAAGCATCCTCAGCATCCCCTTGTAATTGTGCTGCAGAAGAGCTGAGCTGTGGGCTATCAATACCATTCTGGGTGCTCAGATCAACTTCTTCTTTGCTCTGGTTCTATATGATGTATGACACTAGAGATTACTTAATTGAATATTTTATTTAACAAAGATTAAAATAAATTTGTAAGCAATGTACTTCCTGGCCTGGACACCCAGTAAGTACTAGTATTTTTCATTATATTTCAAGAAATCATTGACTATTTTATGCAATGCAGTGAGGTATTATTCATAGACAATTTCGTTGGTTACATTATTGCAGATTCTCAATGTAGCAAGAATGTACATACAGACGTGAAATCCTTAGGAAGAGAAGGACAGGTGGTCTTCCACAAAAATGAGGATGTACAGTTCATATTCATACACACAGAGGACTACAGGTCTTCGTGGAATCAGGCAAACACCTTTTAATCCTGGTGGTGAGCCTTATTCTTGAAGCATGCCTGCTACTACACATGATAATGCACTAATCCCTCTCAGTTTCTTAATGACAAACTTTAAACATCAACCTGAACTGTTGTTCTCTGCCTGAAGCTGGATATTTTCCATCCCACTGTTAGCAATGCACCTGTATTTATTACATGGATGAATGTCCACATTCCCAGCCAATTTATTCACCAGGTTTGGGACGTAAGAGTATGCACCTGGAGAAACTCATCTGCATAGCTTGAAGTCTCATCTTCTGCAGTGACAGGACACAGCGCACAGAATTGTGTACCCCACACTGTCATCTAAGGAGAAGGACTCAATTTCATAGTGTCTCTTTGGCAGTGTAAAATAACAGCGGTTTGAAGACATTTGTTCAGCCTCCTCCTGGTGTAAAGATGCATAACTTTTCTGGCATCAGGAATTCACCTATTATCATTTCAAACCACGTCATCAACCATAACTCTGCCTTTCCTGTTCCTTCAGTTTCAGGTTTCCCAGACTGAATGCTGCATCCAAGGCAACTTCTTGTCTTGCCACAGCAGGTTTTTGTCAGGAGTGTGCTTCTAATTCGTGGTTCTGCAGGCATTGTGAAATTAAGGAATGAGCCTTTGTTCCAGTGGTAGCAGATGGCACTGCTACTTTACGCTTCCACTCTGCAGTACCACCCAGCTGGCTTGGACCCTGCTACAAGGGATGAACAGAGCTGTGCCTCACCCTCTGCTGCTGCACAGGCTTAGCACACGTTCTTTTCTGCCTTTGGGGACCTTGGTGCTGTGACTGCACTATAAGGATGCTCTAGAGCTACTGCCATGCCCGCTATCAGACCAGAATTTGTCTAAAGGCAGTGGATCTTGGATTTCACATCAACAGTAGAGGTCTAAAACAGTCATTGTATCCTGCGCAGTGTGTCCAAACTGTGTTCTTGTGGCATAGGCTCATAAACAAAGACCTTATGATACTTGCACTGAGTGCAATGTAAAAGCATATTGTGTTAATCCTTTTCTTTTTGCTCTATGCCTTATGGTTGTCCTTGAAACCTTGCAGGCAGTGTTGTTATCTAATTGAGATGTATTGCTGTGAGAGCTTGCTACACTGCATTGGGCTCTTTAGAAAGCTTTTACCATTTCATAATTTACATGTATGTTTGTCCCTCTTTACTCGAAAAGTTGTTAGGAGTGAAAGGTTTGTGTGTCTGAATTGTTTGAAGGCTTCTCAGACTTTCGGTTGCCGAGGAAACTGTTTTAATGTAGAATTGTATTCCAGTGACTTCAAAGTCTCTGTTCTGTTACGGTTTGTGCATTCCTCAGGATGGGAACTCTTTCAGTGGGAAACTGTTTCAAAGTGGTTTAGTCCCATCTGGGTTTAGCATATCTAAAAAGTGTTGATGGGGCTTCAAAGTTCAGCTGGCACCGAAATTTCTAGGCCAGTTCTCTATTCTGTATGGATCCAGAGCTGGACCTGACACCAAAGCTGCTGACTTGTGACGTTGGAATACACGCACCAGTGTGCTACCCTGTATCCTGACTCATATCCTCAACTCCTTGTATTACTCCTTTGCCTTTTCGTGCAAGTGGAATATGCACCAGTGGTGTCGTGGTTTACTGAGTGATGATTATGTGATTATACTGGAGAATCTTCACGTTAAAGCCCCCATGAAGATGGGAAAACCGTCTGCTTTGTACAGTTACTGATGAAATATTACATGAAGAAGGCAAAGGGGCAGTGGATCTACAGGTCTGCAATCCTCGTTCCTCTCATGCTCAAGGTGTTGGAAAAGAGAATTTATCCATCTCTTAGGAACCCATGTTGAGACTAGGATGCCTCTTCACTCTCCTTTCAGGCTTCTGTGTTGTTCCCAAAGAGAGGTGACAGTGGTGCATAGGATCTTCCATCCTTAGTTTAGAGCTGGACCATCAAAGTGTAGAGTATGGATTTGCTGAAGTCCTTGGAAATATTAGCTTGACTCTGGTTAAGTCATGGGATTTCTAGGAACGCAGCCTCTGTCTTGGCTGCTATTCTCATTGCTCCTGAGGCTGGGAGTGAATGGCCTCCTAAATTGCCTGGACTCCACTGGCAGCAGGCCCTCTGTACTCACAAGCTGTCAGAACTGCAGAGCAAATAGACGCTGTGGTGTAACCTCAGGGGCAGGAGGATACAATTAAACCCAGTTCTGCAGGGGAGGCACTTCCTTTTCACAAGCGAGTATCAGAAGGCGGAGTGGTAGACATTTCTTGCCCCCATTGCAGCATTTAACAGATTATAAGGAATGGTGTAGGAAGCCCATCATAGTCCAGGCACTGGGCTGGGGAAATAAGAGGGGAAAAACTCTTCTATCTCAGCAGCTCAGACATCTGATAGCCAGAAGCAGCTTCAGATCATGCAAGTTGCAAAAGTGCCTTTCACCAAGAGTTCTCTCCCATGTCAGGAAAAGACAAGACTTATCTACTGTAGTGGTTATGGGGAAAATGGCTTTAAAAAAAAAAGTGTATTTTCTCCTGGAGGCACATCCTTATATACCTTTTATGTGGAGCATGAATACGTTCATACAGAAGAAGAACTTACTTCAATAGCAGGTTCTGCTGCGCAGCAAAAGGCCACAGCTGCATGGACTTGAGCCTCCAGCCTAGAAGGGGAATTGCACATCAGCTTTGGAGGCTAATAAAGGCATGACCTTCTTGCTTAATGAAAGAAAAATTTCCCAGGAGATGCAGTTCCCTGCTGGCTGTTTTACGTTTTCCCAGTCACAGGCCACAGTCCAGTCCCTCCTTTGCAATCAGCAGTGCTTGTGTTGTCACCCGAGCACCAGCTGTGGCAGGGAGAAGGTCTGGCTGGATGTGAAGCTCTGGGTGAATGATCAGGAAATATTTTTCAGGCAAAGAGGTCAATAAAAAAGTCTTTTATTGCAAAGGAAGCATAGGGCATGAGGAAGCTTAGCAAAGAAATTTTTGAAGGTGGCTGGGAGATGTGGGTGATGAGCCCTGTGTGGCTGAATGCTTTAAATGTCATGGAGTTTATGCCATCAGGAGCAAGGCAAGGAGGCTTCAGGACATCTAGGCCGTCTTTTCAGTCCTGGTGAAATACAATAATTATTACATTGAATGAGTTTTGAACGCTCAAGGGCTGAACTGGATCATAGGATTGGGTCGTTTGGAGAAACCTATGTGAAACTGATATATTCATTTCGATTTCATCACAATCCAAATAGTTCCTGAAAGTGAATTGATTTCTGGGCTTCTATCTTGGAAAGAGCAGGGGAGAAAAAGCTTGGCTAATGTCAAAACATCCCATTTTGACTAGGCAAAGACTCCATTTGGGTGGAGGTATTTTTGTTTGGTTGGTTTCTGTTGGGGTTTTTTTGCTGATTTTTTTTAATGGCATCATCGTTATAATGCGATGTATAAATGCAATCTAATTTATTTCATAGCACCATGTTAGATCAGTCCAAAGCAATTATTTTTCTCCTAAAATGTCATGTTTAATTTTGCCTCTTAATGAATTTAAAATTGGAAGTCTAAAAGCTGTTGATGAAACCAAATGTTCATCATTTTTTTGGACAGCTCTGTTCAGGTGCTCTACATTTGGCTGTGATAGAGTCACTACATAACACAGACTGCAGTGTCTTCCTCCTACCCTGAATCTTCGCTGATTGGGGTGAAATCACTTCAGAAAAGAAGGTCTTTTTACTATGTAAACTGTGAAGGAGAAGGGAGTGGTAATTGTCATCAAGTTTTCCAGGGTCTACTATGGCACTAATTCAGGCCACATATCTTGTAACAGGCATTAACAACAATTGTATATATAATAAGTTTGACACATTTGAGTTCCAACAACCTTAAACTCCAGGGATTCAAGCCAACTTCATTAAAACGGTGGAAGAAAATGTTAGCAAGTAATTTTAAATGGTGTTGGCATATATACACCTTTGACTTGAATCACTTACTGTTGTCCCAGTAATTCAGTCTGGGTTTTCTGGCACACTGTGTGAATGTAAGGAGGAAGTGGTAGAGTTCCCTTAGACTCCCACTGATGCTTTGGCTGTTATCTTTGCAGTACTTCCTCCCTCTGTGTGTGTGTGTATTAATTTGTATATATATTTATTTATTTATATTTTTATATATATGGGGAAAAGCTTGTATTTTTTCATATGCAAAGTATTATGGAGCATAAGCCAAATTTTTAATGCCTAAGTCTTTTAGGTATTTTACGTCTTGGTTGTTAAGGTGGGTAGTAGGGCTTAAATAATTCTGCTGTCTGGACATGTATATTCTTCTGCCTAACAGTTTTTGAAGCTGGTGGCCAGTTTCAATTATATTTTGAAGAGAAGCAGAGGTGTCAGAGGGACTGCACTCCTACAAGTTTTCAAGGATGAGTGGCTCATAGAGGAGCCACAGTCAAGGAAAGCTAACCCTTTGTTAGACAGCAGGAGAGCATGCAGAAGAAACACTTGTGAACCTGATTTACTAGTTCCTATGGCTCATTCAAATTATTTGTTTAAACCTGAAATACACCTAATTTATACAGAGAGCAGTGTGGCTACACATATTTGTCTGTTATACACATGCATAATGTTCACTGAAATCCTTCCAGAAATTAATTGTGCTCCTTCCTTGCTAAAAGCAGAACCTCAGCTCCATCTGGTGGCTCTGTGATTGGTAAGACAAAACTGCTGAAATATGTCTTGGCTGGGATTTTGCATTTTGTCTAGTGAAAGAACATAAGCATAGAACCAGGCACACAGATAAGTGTTAGGTCCCTCAAGATAGATTTTATCTATAACACAGAAGACCCTTATCTTTTGATTCCTTTTTTGAGGGGAGTTGTTTTTCTGAACTTAATGCCTTTAGAGATCAGGGAGTTTTTTCTTTAAGCATGAGCTAAAAAACTATTTAAGAAGAAAGGAGAAATTTCCCTCTACCTCACCTCCATCTCTTGAGAGCAGAAGGTAAAGCTTTATGAGGAAGGTCAAATATGGTATCTGAGTTGCAATTTCCTGATTTATAGCTCTTGTCATGTGACCTCTGGAACAAAGCTTCAAGCCAGCTCTAAAACCAGAAATACTCGTGCACTAGTATAGCTAATTCTTTACTAATAACATATTTTGATAAAAGTCAAATGCTAAGAGTGGGTATTTTCTTCCTTTATTGCTTTTTCTCTGCTTATATTAGGAAGGCATTTGGCATAGATTTTCTGTTTTGTAGCTGATTTGTAGTAAGAAATTACTTTTATTCCAAGTGGGATAACAAAGAAGAATTCTAAAATGAATTTTTCATCAAAAATTAGTGTTAAAACTGGCAGAGTTTTTGTTCTGATTTTGGTCACATGTTTTTAAAATAAAAAAAAATTAGGGCAATGCTAAAAAGAAAAATAAAAAAGAAACAGTTCTGTTAGAATAGTAGGCATGGCTTCACATTTTCAGTAAAATAAGTGATGTAAATGGATGAAACATCTTTTTGGTGAAAAATAAAATGGCTGGTGGCAGTGAGCTGTGCTGTCTCTGATTTTGCACAAACATGAGGGCCTGGAAATAGGGCAGTGACAATTAGTATAGGCATGCATAAGGTCAGCTGAAAATTAGCTCCTTTGCTCTTTTTGCACTGTGGATTGATACAACAGCACTACTGAAACTCTGGGCTAGATTGTATAATTTAAGTACATTCTAAATTGAAAAATTTTATTTTAAAAATGTTAAAATTGAACAACTTGATTTCCCTCTGCCTCCCACTGTCTTCTGAACCTGACTGAAACTCAGTGACCGTTTGGACAGGCTCAGAAACATGTCTTTGATGAATTTTAATAAGGTGGCTGATGTATAATTCTTCACCCCCTTTTGTCAATTAGCAGAATTGGTGGATCATCATTCAGCTTCCAGTGCTTGTTTTGTGTATTGCGTGAGGCTATGAAAGGGGAAAACCTTACACTTTAGGTGCTGAGGAGGAGGAGGAGAAAGAGACTGTGAACTAGTCTGATGAGAGGAAAGCCAAATCCAGCTTCTTCAGAAGATACTTGCTGAGAGAAGAAGCGAGGCCCAAGACTATGGTATGGAAACAGTAATCCAAGACTGGAGTTCATTATTCCTTGTACTGCCTTAGTCTTTTGGCACGGCCTGTCACTACATTATAGCAACATCCCCAATGCTCTTAGTGCTACAGGCAGTGAGCAAACCTGAACCTACACAGAGGAGGAATGGAGAAGTGTAGGTCAAGGCATTGTGAAGTGCAGCAAATACAGCCAGGTAGAATGAAGTTGTGAGTCGAGAGTCAGACTCACAACTGAACAAAAACCAGGACATCCTGCAGGCAATTTTAATCCTTAAGACATTCAAGTTTGCCACAGAGGTGCCTTCGCTGAAGTTCATGGTCCCCATCCGCTCCTGGCTTATGTCGCACTTACCCATCGCTAGGCATTTGGCAGTGGAGCAGTTGCATATTCTCTCCTTTTTATACATCGCACTTCCCTGTGTACGGGGAAGAGTTTTATATAGCCACAAAGAGTTTTATATGCCTTGGTGACATTTAATCCACATACTCTCCTCTACTTCTCCGTTTTCCTAATGAACAAGCTGTAGGCTGCATATTTTGCATACATTAATGCTTTGTCACTTCGAACTCGAGGCAGAAGACTGTTCCAGGCAGAAATACCATCTTGTTCCTGTCACAAGTCTTAATACAGGAGAATATAAAAAAACAGAGCATTTGGAATCTTTTAACCAGTTTTACGCAGCACGGGGTGTTTTCCTGTCTCATCTGTTTATAATAATGCTTAAGATCTTAAATGAGAGCTGTTTCTCCATGTGGGAAGCACAGAGTTCATTAATAATGAAAGACAGCTTTTTCCTAAGCTGTGTACACTCATGATAGAGAGTGGCCAGGAAATGTTCATCCCTCCCACCAGGAACTGATGCAGAAATCACCAGACATGACCAAGGTTACCCAGTGTGGTTGTGTCAGAAGAGATATTTAATCTCTGCTGCCAAAAATAAGAACATACACACATACACAAAATTTAATAAATTGCTTAAGACTGAGGCTAACTAAAACAAATGTGTAGTCTACTGCTAGGCAGTTGTAAATGGTGTGTTTCAGAGAAGGGAGAGATGCAAAATGGTGAAGCAAAGCCCATGTGACAAAATTATTCTCCCATTTCTGCCACTTGCACCTTTAAATGGATGCTGAATGCATGTTTGAAGGATGGCGTCTGCAAGACAATATTTTCCTGAGAACAAACAAACAGTCTTGTTGGGGAGCAAAGCTGTTCAGTGTTTTCTATTCCACTCATGAAATGGAGGTGAACTTTTCTGGCATTTATAAAAAGAAACAAGCCCAGAGGACACAAGAGAGCAATCATACTTGCACATGTTTGTGTTCACATTCAGGTGCAGTGGGGGATTGTGGTATTAGAAGGCCAGATATTGATCTGGGGAGCAGAGACTTCTCAGGACAAGCTGGAAGGATCCACAAAAAAAGAACCACAGCCCATAGGGATCCCTTGGCTCTCCCCCACTTCTGAGCAACCCCACTTCTGCTTCATTGTGTGTCACAATCCCTACATGTGTTTGTGGGCACATTTTAAATGTGGCATTAAGGAACGAGGCTCTCTATATACAGAGGCAGGATTTGTTGAGGGAGCATCCCATGCCACCTCAAAAACGGCACTGACTTACAAGTTCACCATCACACATCCCCACAGAGACCCTGAAATGTCAGATCTTTAGGGATACAGTGCATCTGAAATATTTGTTTTAGAAGGAAAGTGGTCTTGCCCTACTAATCTGTAAGGAGCATGGGAAGGCTGATAACTTGACAGGTAGATAAACACACAGCATACACCTCTCACATCCCCTTAGCCATTATCAAACCCTTTTCAGTGGTAGGAAAGCCTTTTGGAGGGTTTGGTTTGAGTTTTGGGTTTGGTTTGGGGTTTGTTTGGTTTATTGGAGGGGAGGGGGGGGGTTCATTTTTTTTTGGTGCAAGCAGAGTAATGGGCAACAAAAAGCCAGAACTACGTGTTCATAGCAGCACTGCATATCTGTAGCATCACCACCTTTTCTGTGGAGATTTCAGAGTTTTGAAGCACTCACTTACAGCAATTCACTAATAATTATTACCTAGAGATCGTGGGGCACCTGTGGTGGATGAAATATTTACTTTCTTGTGTAGTAGTTAGCTAAAACCTGACCTTTTGATCTCAGTTTGACCAAAAAAGATAAAATCAAGTATAAAATGAATATATATTGCCAAATCAAAGTGTGTTTCCTAATTGGCAACTTTTACTGCACTGCAGTAACAGCTTTTAACACGCCTGATGCGATTTTGACATGCTGCAGTTTGGTCTGTGGGGTTCTAATGATTGTACGTGAGGTAACATTGATTTTAGGTTTATTTTTCTCCTTTGCTGTTTTTCTTAGTCACCTGCTATGGCATCTGAATCTACACACATAAAATGAAGTGTTGTTCAATCACGCTACAGTCGTGGCACTGTCACTGCCTCTGAGCTTCCCTCCTTTGATGTTGAGAGAGCCTGCAGAGCCCAGGCTCCTGGCTCAAGCATCAGAAAGAAGCTGCTTTATGCAGGCTATCTGAAAAGCCTTTTGCAACCCCTTGTCATCTCTTGTAAGGCTTTCTTAAAGTCACATGCTTACTTAACAGTGGCATTTTTAGAGGAATCTTTAGCATGGACTCATTGGATTTCAGATCGGGAGCATCTCTGACTACCTTAACTTAAATATATTGTGGTTTTAAGTAGATATAGAGGAAGAAGAGGGAAGGTGTAGCCGGAATTTGGGTATGTCTGTCTCACTGGTTGTCTGTTCTGTGAAGCTGTTTGCACTGCACCGGGTCTGAGCAAGAAATATGACAGTGGGTGTAATGAAAACATTGGGAGCTCTCATTAGGGCTGGCTGACCTTTCCATCTGAGCTGTGGGTCTGCAGCAGATTCCATCAGAAGCGAATGTCCAAGGAACTGTTTAAAATAAGTGGTCACTTATTTTAAGTGACAGCAGTATCAGCAGCAGTATCCCTCTGCTTCACAGGGACCGTCACACAGACACTTCCCAGTCCATACGAAAGTAATTTTTCAGGATCACAGAAATACCAATAGTGGCAGAAGGCAAAACATTTTTCACAATGGTGAAAAATTCACATGTTTTTCCTAGCATTAATTTAATCAAAATATTAGACACACCAAGTTGATGATTTGACCTTGGCTTCTGAAAATTTTAGAATGACCCTAAGGAAAGCTTTGGCCAAAGAAGATAGACCAGACAATCACATTTATCTAAACTGAGCTTTTGAATTACATTTATTTGTACTGTGCTTGTTGAAAAGCTGAATTTTTACTGTCCTTCTCTGGAACAGGCTGTTATTTTTGGCATCGGTATCTGTGTTATCATCACTGTCTGATCACTTTGTCTGTGTGTGGCAGCCCCATTCCTCTTCTCGTGGTCTATCACAAACACTGCTCTACTCAGATGTGCTGGGGAGGGGAGGACTTGGTGCCCAGTTGTAACAGCAGAGACTCCCCCTCGAGGAGCTTCTGATTAAGATCATGAGGCAAAGAGATGTTTAATTTAAGGAAAGGTAATACCCAGAGGTGATATATTCAGTCACAGCTTAGTTGAAATCAAAGAGCAGGCAAAAAGGTGAGGGAGACAGCAGACAAAAGGTTAAGCAGAGCACCTTGTATCAAATGTTCAGTTGAGGATTAGCTGTTGATTGTGGAGCATAAGCCAAAAATCAAGTTTTATTGTGTGTCCTACGGAGATTTCTGTGTTCAAAATGAAATCAGAAAAACAGGCACTTGTTTATCTCCATACATTATTGCAGCATGTGTGACAAGAAAATAAAGAAGTCATGAAATATTATTAGTGCTTTCTTTTTATTGATTACTGTGTTTCTTTAGCTGCAGGAAATAGTGGAGAAAATTTATGGCTCCAACCTTTAGTTTAAAAATTAGTGTAATTGTTAAACTGTGGAATTATGAACAGCTGCTTGTCGAACAGTAACAAGAAGTCAACCTTTACAAAAAACACCTAATATTCTGCCTGCATCAGGAAACTTTCACACAATAACAAGAGCTGATCAGTAAGAGTAATAATCTTCTTTAAAAGGGGAATGTAGATGACAGTAAATAAATGCAACTGTTGAAACAGGCAGTGCAAGGCACATAATGAGGGTGTTTCAAAGAGATTTGCAGTAAATACAGCTTTTTTATTTAATAACAGGATGTTTACAAGTTCCTCTGACTTTTTACTCCTGAGTCCATCACAGTAATTCCACTGGCTTAGATGGCACAGTAATCAAGTCATGCCTGATGAGGGTTAGATTTCTATTCTAAATCATATCCACTTCATCCTCCCAGTCCACTTTTGCTCAGAAATGTTTCCTCCACAGAATGCTGTGCTCTTCTTCCAGGAGAGTTAAATAGTGTGGACAGTGGCTTTACAAATAAGCTGTTGATTTTTATCAGCCTTTGTGGCTGACACTTCATCTGTCCATAAATTTTTAAGCTGCTATTTAAGTGCTGTTGCGTCTTTACTGGAGTGGTGCCTCACTTTTCCCCATCCAAAGTATCTTCCCTTTGCATGAGTTCTGTTTGGCCAGGTTCAGAAGAAACTATTTAAAAGAAAATATTTTTAAAGGTTGTTTCTGATTTATTGTAAGATATTTCTGTTCCTAAGGCATCTTTCATCTGATGATTAGCATCAAAACATTTTGTAAGCCTTGATTCTTTAGCTTTCTCTGTAGTCTCAAGGTATTTGGAGAAAAAGGTTTTTATAGCTCAGAGTTGAAACTTACTTCTTTACAGCACAGAGCAAGGTGACACAACAGCTTGGGCCAGAATTAAAAAGACAAGTGATGGATGGCTAAAACTGGGAGAGGAAGCTGATGTGGAGAAAGGAATACATGAGTTGAGTGCTTCACATGCGATTGAGACCTCCCTCTCTCTCACCTTTATCTTATTTTGTCCGTAAAGCTCTGGAGGAAATAGAGAACTGGGCAGCTAGCAGAGATCACAGAAAACCTTGCCGAGCTAGAAAATGGAGGTGTAGATGGAGAAAAGCAGTGTTGGGTCTAAGGTCACAGCCAGCTTACAAGAGATGAAGGGCTTGGAATGCTCTGTCATGGCCAGCAGATGCATTGGATGAGCAGCACCACAGCTGGGATGTGTGGTCCTTGAAAGTCCTCCATGGAGCTTAGAACTGGGAAATCCAACAGCACACAGGGGATTTGGCAAGGCAAGCCAGCCAGGAAGGGAAAACACAAGTGACCATCCTTCATCGAAAGGCACGTGGCCAACAAAGCAGTTCAATTCTGGCCATTACCTGTTCCTACTGGTACAGTTGTGCTGAAAAACAGTCATTCAGTGTTAGCTATAACCCCTCTGAGATGTTTACACGTGTTTTTTATTTCACGCTAAGAAATGGTCAAGAGAATATCATTGGAACTTTTCACTGTAGAAAAATTGAATGAGTGCCCCATCTTTGCAAGACTGAATGGGCAGATCTGACCATAGGTGTAACAAATACCGTACAGCGAATCACCTCCTATGCCTGATTTTCAGATGTCTTTAGCACCCCCACCAGGGATAATTGTTTAAAGAGCTCTGTACTCAAAGGGAACAGATTTCTGAGTGGCTCAGCACTCTGGGAACAACCTATTCCCCTAGCATCACGAAGAGATATGCACAGCTGGCAGAATGTGCTCTGACCCACTACAACACAGACATGTGTCTCAGTCTTCTGTAACTAGCTATCAGTCCTTAAAGATGATGCTGAAATGGAAGTGGATATGGAGCCTGGGAAAATAATGGCCAAATTTGTTCAACATACTTTACAACAACAGTTATGTCACATAATTTTAAATGAATCTTGTTCGTTAGAGGCTGAGCCTGCATTCGGTGCTGTAGAAGCCTGAAGGAATCACAAAGAATTTGTCTAATTGGCATCATGGATGAAGGCTGCCAAAGCATTGGGAACGACCAGATCTTCCGCACCAGTAATGATCTTATTGCCATAGTTACAGTTGTCTGACTCTCCTGCACCCTGCAAGTTGACAAATCACATTAAGAATATTTGCAAAACCTTGATAGTCTCACCTAGCATACAAGTAGTTGAACAGCTGCTTTAAAAACCAATTCTGCCTATAGTCATGCCCAATCCTGCTTCAGCTGTGGGGTAAGCCCTCATTGTCTGTAAAACCAAAACACCTGCTTGCTCCTTAATCCCAGGCACTGGCACCCCAGGGACTCCTTCAGCTTTGTGGATGCTGAGCAGGCTGAGTCCTACGGAGGGCTATGAAGTAAAGTAGAAGTTTTCTTATGTGCCTTTCTTCCTAGGGAAGGGAATAAGTATAATTCTTGCAAACCTGCTCAGATCAGGAGCCTGGGTTAGGACAGGGGCGCTGAGATGAGAGCGAGTTGGTGTTGACTTGTCCTGACAAGGTTGAAATGTCTCTTCTTTCTGTGAGGTGAGAGCATTTATTCCAGCCACCCATGAAATCTGAGCCATCTTTCATTTCCCATCAGGAAACTGTGCTCTACCTGAACAGGGCAGGTGTACAAAACCACAGGCTGTGAGTAAGAGCCAGAGCAAGGGCACTTACCGCTCTTGACTAAGGAGCCTCAACTCTTGTTTTGTGAATTAAAGAACAAAAGGCTTCAAGGAACATGGTTACTAACCCACTACAGCACTTTTAATGCCAAGTTGTATTCCAACCCTCACAATTCGTATCCTTCTTTTTCCGTCTGCATCTTTCTGTTAGCGAGCAATAGTAGCTTCTTTTTCCACTTTTTCCATTTTCAGCCCCTCTTGTCTCAAACTGGGTGGTAAACAGGGTGGCCTGACTTAGGTTCCTCACAGGTATTAAGATGACTTTTCCTTTCCAAAGCACTTTGTCTCAATTTCCTGGCATGTTAGGATCTGCGTGGACATTGGGGTAGTTTCAGCATATTCTATAATCCGTTGTCTGTCTTTTTCCATGGAAAATGTGAGGATGTCATTGTCAGGCATGCACAGGAACTAGGCTGCCAGGCATTCTTGCATGTATCTTCTCCTTATTTTGTAAGCTGACTTGATAAATTAAGAATGTTTGTATAAGAACCAGACTTCCAAAGCATAGCTTAGTACAATTCATGGGATGGGCAAAGGGTCTTTTTATCAAGCACACTGTCTTTGTGTTCATCTGCCATCTCCTTTTGCGGACTCATTTAAGGTGAGTCTGAAATGCGTCCAAGGTTTCAGCAGAAGCATCCATTTGTATCTTTTAATTGAGGTCAGGAGAGCAGAAGCAGGAAGCAAACTTGAAAATCTGGAAAGGGGGAAAAAAATGTCTGTGGGTCTGAGACAAGTCTTGTTGCAAAGAGGCACAGGTTTGGTGAGAGGCAGGGCATGTCTTTTTCTGGCAGTTTGCTGTGACTTTTGAGGATGGTATCAGTGAGCCTCTCCCTCTCAGGCACAGAGTTTCTCCTCTGAACCATTCCTACGCAGGGCTCTGAGACCACAGCAGCTTGCAGAGGGGGAATTTTTCAGTATCTCGTGGGAAATGTAGTCCACTCAGAAGCCCTCACCTCGGACAGAGGCTCTGGCACAGAAATACCCATGGGGGGCCACAATGGTATTTCCAGTTAAGTGTCAGTGGCATTTGACAATTTTCAGTGTTCAACTTTCCATTAAAGAAAAAAATAACTGTTTTGGTAAAAAATGCTTTTCTACATGTTTTTTCCAAGCCTTTGCCTACATCTTTTGCACAATTAAACCTTATTATCCAGCAGTGTGGAAGGAATGAATTCTGCATCTGCCAACACGGTCCACACTAACTGCATTAGCCTCTCCTCCTTGGCCACATGGATTAATGTTTTGAACTGTCACCTGTAGCCAATTTCATAATGGCCATTAATAACATCTAAAACTACATGTGTATTGAAAAAGGAGGGAAGCACTCTCCTTTAGGTGACTGAACAGCTGCATTATTTCTGCGCTGTCTTGACAAAGTTACCATTTTCCTATGAAACCATGGGTTGAGATTTTTTTTGCTTGTTGGGTGAATTGACAAAGGTTGAATCAGGCATGAGTTAGAAGGCATTGGTCCAACAAAATACAAGGACTCATACCGTATCATGCCTTTCACAAGTTGTTTGAACAATGTGTCAATTCTCAGTTATTAGCAGTTTGCAACTAGAGATCAGGCTCTGGTCTTTGATATGGTTTTTAAGTTGAACCCTACTGATTCAGCTGTGCATGCAGAGGATGTCTGCAATCGCATCTTCAATTTTAAGTTATAACCAAGCTGCAGGAAATAAAACCTCCATGCCGATTAAATTATAGAATACTTTATTTTACTTAATCTTGCCCAGCAAGCTAAAATAAACATGCATCCTTAGATGTACCAGTTATTCACGTAACATGATAATTACTCACTGTGCAATCATTACATTTCCAATAGCACTCATGACCCCAACAGCTCTCAAGCATTTCTGCAGCAACACTTGGCTTGTAGCTGTAATGATACCATTTCGCAAGTTTCTGAAGGCATTTTTTTGCTCTGACTAGCATTGATTGCATCTCATTTACCTTTTTGCCCCTGCTATTGTTTATTGGCAAGAGTTTATCAATTAGCTCAGCCAAGATCCCAACAAAAACTACTGTTTCACTCACTAAAAATCAATAGGGAAACTCAATAACTCTTTCCAAAACCCAATAAAGAAGCAGCAAATAAAGTGTTCGCAGCAGATATGTGCACAGGGCCTTGGCTGAATAGTTTATCTGATGAAAAAATCATGGGTTTTGTTGACTTTAACTACCTACCAAATGCAGCCTGAACCTGCAAACAATTTGTTCCTGCCTTGCCCTTTTGCTTTTGTTTCAAAATACTGAAATAGAGGCGGTGTTTTCAAAGAGGAAGTATTTTGATAGTTTAGAAAACATACCTTGAGATAAAGGTTATAGAAATGTGAAAGTACTACCATTTTGAAGGTTAAAGCTATGCTAAAACCAAGCCACAATATTGTGTGCAGGGACAGGAAGGAAGAACAGGCAATGTTATGCTGCTCAGCTCAGACCAAAGCAATCACTCTTTGCTTTCACTTCCAAGTGACTTTGTAATTGTCCTTTTGACCTCAGTGGACATTCATTCCTCATGTTTAAAATGGGAGTCCATCTGGAGTGTAATTTTGGGGACATGGGCTAAAGCTCATTTGTTCTTTTCGTGATGAGGCTAATGTAGTGACCCTCATAGCAGAAAGCAATAAGAAATTATTTTGTATTGTAGTTTGGGATGAAAAATTCAAGAGGAATATACCTGATGATGAGCTAACTAATCTGATGCAGAAGCAGGAGGTGCTTTCAGCAGAGTTACAGCAGGATTAGTTTTTAAATGCCCTTTGGATATGGGCAATAATTCTCACTCTTTTATACTACTGTGGCAGCTAGAGACTTCCAGCCAAGCCAGGGTCTGGTATACTGTGTGATGCTGTATTGTTTGTGCCCACAGTGCAAGACATTCCTGTCCCAGAAGATGTGCTAAAATAAGCAGATAAGACAAAAATACGGAGAGAAAGGAAATATTTTTTATTTTTGCATGTTCAGCTGATGAAGATAGGGGAGAAGTTAAGAGATACTTTCTGATCACCCGTGAAATTCTAAGCACAGCCCCGAGGCAAACACTAGTACCTTCATTTCAAATAAGATACTTCATTCTTGTGTTATCCTTCATGTGCACAGGAACCAGAACACAGCAGTTGGGAAACATTGTGCTTCTCATATTTTGAAATGGTCCAGCGCAAGCAGCCGTTTTTGCATAACAAAACTGCTTAAGGCTAGTCAACAATTAACATCGTGTTTGGAAGGGAAAACATATATTTTTAAAATCTGCTTCACTCTGATCAGATTAGAAAATAGTGTCAAGGCAATTAAAGGAAAATAAAGAAGGATGAAACTGCTCTCAGAGTAATGGAAAAATAATTATCAGTGTGCCAGCCGATTGCGTGTTGTCCCTGCTGGATGCCAGAGGAGAAACATCTATTTTCAAAGTGTTTTTTGTGCCTCATCCTACGTCGCGCTCAGCTTGCTGAGTTCCCATGCAATGCTGATAGAAACTAGAAGCACTCAGCACCTCAACAGCTGCCCTGAGCATCTTCCAGGATCAGCCCACCATGAACAAGAGCAGCTTGTGCACTGGCAGTAAGAGTAACACAAAGGAGTTGAAAATATAACAAAAGAAAATAAAATTTATTGGAAAATTCCATAATTAAAGATGATGGCTTTTAATTGTGATTTATTAACACAGTTGCTGCCATGTTTCCAATGACTGTCTGCTGTTTTGGAGAAGTGTCTCCTTGGATGTGCTGACACATTTGTGTCTGTTTATGGTGAGAGATCGCCACAAAACAGTTCAGCAGCTGGGAGACTGCTGGTATAGTGGAAAGTGTGTGCATCTCTTGGAGAAAAGCCCTCTGAACTTTGGTGAGGAGGTTATCATGAGGGGACTTTGAAACCTTGTCCTCCTCTTCACAATAAGTTACTCCTCGGAAGCGGAATTGAAAAAAAAGTTCTGATTTTAATGAAAGCTTTAGGAATGTTTAGATTTGCTTTCATGGCCTTTGGTTTATAAACTCTCGCAGCAGCAAATGGAGAGGCCAGAAGCGGTACTGGGACCTAGCATGGCTGCTGTTTCTCATGGCAGGGAAAAAAGTAGTGAATTCCGTTAAGCTGCTGTCTTTTACTCTGCCTTGCTGCTATTTAGCAATGGTAAATGCATTGTGAAGATCAGGGGCACAGCAGTCATATGCTCTGGCCTGTGACATGAGCACATATCGAATGATTCTGAAGTCTTCCCTTTCTTGGCTAAATAGACAATGGCAGCAGGAGAGCTCATGCCTCACTCTCCTGCTCTAAGTGTTCTTAGACCTTTCGAAGTACAGCCAAGGGGAGGACTTTCTTAATCAGCCTCATTGGTGATCTGACTGAAGGTCTTTAGCAAGGTTTATTATTTTCTTCATCTTTGGCCTGAGTTAGTGAGATGGGTAATTAATTATAGTTTATCCATTTGTCAGGATGATTAAAGCAGCTCTGCTGTGTAGCTTGACCTTCAGGTAACCAGAGAATTCTTTTCACTTAATGCTACCCTACCACTGCAGGAAATTTGTGCAGCCTCTTGCACCTAATGTTTTCCTCTACGTTGTTCTGAATGTTTTGTATTCTTCTAGTATGAATTTTTATTTTTTCATCTAGAAAATACATAGAATCATTCTCTAGGATTGGAAGAATTTCTGAGGCCCATAAGAATATTCATATTGAATGTTGTGGGCATTCTTGTAGGTTTATCAGCTTTTCTACAGATCTACATCCCTTTTATTGAAACTAATATATAAAACTTCCCTGCCTCTTAGTAATTTATTCTTTCTTTCTTTACTGAAGCTAAAGATAAGTCTTTTGTGATCCTACTCTCAGAGGTTTAATTGAAAACCACACTTTTGCTTATCGAGGATCCTGAGAGAACCAGTTTAAATGCCTACCAGAGTGGTAGAGGATATTGAGATTTTTGTACTGAGAGTCCAGACTGATGCTGGAAAGGATATTCCTGAAATCTTGCTTGTGCTGAAACAGTAAAATAAACTAAGGATGTCTTTCAGATTTTCTTTGTCTTTAGCATTACTTGACTTGAAAAGTCTCTCCATTTCTTTCTCTTTCCAAATTATCTCTTTCAACTTGTCTAACTATACAATTTCAGAAGATACTCCTGTGTCTGACTTGGGAAGGACTTTTGATCTTGGATCCTAAGCTGTAGTGGTACAGAACTGGCAGCCTGGTGGAAGACAGGAAGCCTGAAACTTGGTCACCTTCCTTCTGGTGTGCTTTTGAAAAGTGCCTGCTATTTACTCCCTGGTGATTTTTCTCACAGCACCATTGTCTCTTAGTTCACCACATGTCAAAGGAAAATGTTCTAATTTAAAATACAGTAGTGCCTGGTGTTGATACTGTAATTGTGTATTCATATTCATAGATCACTTCAGGAAACTCCAATGGTTGCCAGAGTAGAAAAGTTGTGAGTAAAGATTCCATAAGTCATGAGATTGCCTTAAAATCCCGAGACTCCAGGGTGTGTGAATGTGTATTTCCCTTGGGTATTTCTTTAGGGTTTATATTTTTCAAGCTTTCCGCTTTCAGCTGAAGAGCAAGTCGCTTATGAATAAAAGAAAAGCTGAGGATTTCCTTCCTGTTAGAGGGCTTCAGGAGCCACAACTTGACCATGAAATGTCACTGGATCTGTAACGAAATCATAGGAGCTGGCAGGACTGCCAGCATTCTCTCCTTTGCTTCTTAAAAACAAAACCCTTTAAAATTGGACTATTGTTCCTATAAAATTGTAATTAAATATGACTGTCCTTTAATATATACCTCCTATTCTGTGACCCCATGTGTAATTATTTTGCATTAAACATATGATTAACAGCAGATAGAGCTGCCTGATAATTATAAATAGCTGAGGATTTAGTGTATATCAGATGTGAGTCCATCTCTTTTTTTGTGTTGATGCTTTTTAGCTGCAGTTACACATCCATGATAAAGCCATAACAAAAACTTTGAGGAAACTTTTCCATTATTCCTTCCAAAAAAGATTTTTCTCTTTTGTAATTTAAACTTTTGTAATTTAAAACCAAACATATGCATTGTCCGCACATTTCAAGAGACAGCTGGAGTAAAACCTTTTGGATGAGATTTTAATGAATGACTCTTTTCTCTCACTGAATCAGTGCAGGGAGTAAATTTTTAATGACTCATTAACAAAGTTAATAGTTTTGAAAATCATTACAGTGTGATTCCATTATTTTGTTTCTTTTTGCAGTGCAAATAATGCTCCATGCATCATTGTAATGTTTTTCTTTTGGTGCTTCCAACAAAAGTTGTTCGGACTCAGAGCTTCCTCTAGGGAATGTGTTATGAAAATGGCAATTTAGAAATGCTCTGAGAGGCTCATAAGTTGGATTTTGGATCACAATAGACCTACTTGAGGGCCAGACACCACAGCCTATATGGGCCCCTTTAGAAGGAGATACGTGTCTAATACGATTTTCAAAAGTATTTGGGTAGCCTAACATCTTAAGTATGAATGAGAGGACAAATTTCTGTAGGCACTCTATATAACCCTGTAAGCTGCCTAGATTTGTTTTCCTCCCTTCGCTGTTCGAAATGTTTCAGGTGGTCCTAGGTCTGCATTCATATGCCCACTGACCAGCAGCCTTTCCCTGGCATAATAAGAGATTTATGCTCAATATTGTGTATTCCCTTCTATCTACAGGCAGCACTTTCTATTGGCTATATTTTATGTACAGCCATATGTTTTACAGGAGCCTTTTACTACAGCTGTCGCCCTGAAAATCAGTCTGTTGCCTTCAGTTCAGATCAACTACTTTGAGTGGATAAAAAAAGCCCTAAAATTATTTTCTGTAATTTATCTCTTAGTCAAATGTCTGTATAGTCCATTGCCCGCTGAGTGAAGAGAATTTATAATAAATGTTAGCTAACAAGCTTCTTCCTTGCTAACTAGAGCATTAAATTCATTGACAAATGTTGTCATGAGTTGGTTTGTGAGCAAATAAATGGAGTTCAGAAGTAAGGAGAAGAAATATGAGGCCACAGAAAAGGGCTTGGAGAAATTTGAAAGCTTAACGCTTGTCAGCATTAGAGAAGACCTTTATCCTGACAAAACCATGTACAGGACAATGTTTTATAAAGTGATTAATGGAGGAGGTAGTATGGTCCCCCAAACCATGCTGAAAAGTATATAGGGATTCAGAGATACCAAAAGGGGTGAATTTAAAACTAAAACTGTGATTCCCATTGATTTGAGAACAATTCATGGCACTAAATGAGATAAATACAAATGATCTTATTTTGTATGAAGATTGCCTCCCATATAGCTCATGGCCAGGCTACCCAAGTTGTCTGAAGGTGTCAGGAGATGGTATTTACAGCTTGGGCCTAAATGTTAAATAACCATAAGCTTGAGCAACTTCCGCTCTTGCCTATCCAGCCCCAGCCAAGCATTTTGTAATTTTGACTCTTACAAGATCTTTGGAGTTAAGGAACCTCTTAGCCTGCAGCACATATTTCTACTGAGGCCTTGAGGTGCTGGTACGGGGGCATTATATTTCTGAAAGACACTAAATTTTAAGACACATTGTCTCTGTTTTGCATGTTTTCTGCTCATTTCATATACATCTGTGTCATGATGGGGACTGTGATCCAGGAGATCTTCACGGATTATATTTCCTGAGTCTGCAGGCAACAGACCCTGCAATAGTCTCAGTCTTGCTGTTTTGCAGGGACTAAAGCCTGCTGTCATAAGAATGAACTGAGTCACTAGCAGAAATCAAGTGCTTTCAAGGACAAGACTACAGGGAATCAGGGTTTTATGAACCACCGTGGTTCCTACCTACTCAAGAACTGCTTGCAGATCCCACCATTTCAGTCATAAATGGGAAGTTACCCGTGTGTCACTTATCCAATCACACTCCTGCTCCTGATGGTCCCCAAGTTTGTTTCCCTTTGACAGGGACACTGATTTCCTTATCAGTCTCATGGTGGTGGTGCCTAAAATTCAGGGCTGGCGCTGCCTTTGCCAGGAGCTGGCGTGACTGAACACGTCTTCAGGTAGTTTGGTTTCCAAGGAAGAAATTTATTTTTTGTGTTGGAAGTGTCCCCTGATTTTAAGGACAAGAAAGAGATCCATGGAAAAAGAGTTACCATCTTGAGGAGTTAGACCTTGCTAAGCAGCACAGACAGGGAAGAAAGGGAACCCATATTTTTGGGCACCAGCCTTCAACCCTAAAGCCTGGCTGTTTCTAAAAGTTCTCTGTAGTTTCTTAACAGGTGATTGCTGTATTATTGTAGTTGCTAATACAGGTTGTAGTCCATCTATGCAAGCTATCATAAAATTCAGATTTAGGTGCATTCATGTTTAGGTCAATGCAGAGTGAGAGCAAGCAGCATTTGGAAAGGAGGCTGCTTCATATGTGCTTCCTGTTACTGGATATTTTATTCAAGGAGAAATTCAGTGCTTTGTCCTTGCAAGAAATCAGTGAACTATGCTGTATACTAGAAGTTCTGTGTAGAGTTCTCAGAAATGGCAGTGCTGAAAACTAAAATCAACTGGTATTATCATTGGCTCATTCAGCAATGCAGTATTTTTAAGGCTGCTTATTGATAATATATAGATTCTAACTGGTAATTCCCACTTTTAATTATCTTACGTTTAGCTACAGCAAATGGTCCCCTCGTTCTTTAATGTAAATAAATTTGTGTGAGCATGTGTTTAATGGCCTCTTTCATATTTTCCCTTTAACCAACACTGGAATTTATTCTACTTGAGCTAAGCACCTCCATATTTTGTGGCAGTTTACTTTCCTATCATTCTTCTGAAAATATCACAGACGAGATAAATGGATTTGCACCAATTTGGTACTTGGGTGATTAATGTCAAAGCTATTTCTAAACCATTAGTTTGTTATACATGGCATTTTATCCTTGTTTAGAAAATAAATGCACTAAGTGCAGATGCTAACTATAGATTAAGAGAATTTAATTTATTTTGAGATGTAATAAACTTTGGAGAGGGGATTGCCTCCAGTGGTAATGTCCTCACCCATAAGTGCTCAGTGTTAAATATTTTTATTTTAAATCCACTTTTACTCATTAGTTTGAGGAGATTGTCTGTCTGAATAACAATACACTTCAGAAACACTGATTTATGTTTTGTTTAAAAAAACCCAAACATCACCACTACTCAAAACGCATTGTTTTTCCTGCACATCCCCAGCAACTGAATAATTTGATACTCAAATTCCAGTATCAGATTTTGTATATGACACTTCCAAGTGAAGATATTTCATCCCCAGCAAAAACTGAAGGCTGTCCCTTAGTGCTTTTTTCACTGATTATAGTTAAGTATGTGATTTTATGCCTGTATACAGCCTGGGTAAAGATTTGGGTCTGGGTCTCAGAGGCCCTTCAGTTTTACCAGCTGCACTTTCCATTGAAAGAAGCAAAATTTCCAGCCAGTTCATGCAGAACAAATTTCAATCCTGACTGTGTAGCTGATCAGTGGAGGTCACAATGGTCAGCTAAGAGTGTCACACATCGCAAAATATCTGGGAGGGAATGATTCTGAGTGATAGGAACTGTAATACAGACACACAGTCACTATTTGCAGTATGTCACCTGAACCTGTAGAGCAATAAAGCAGGGAAATAGAACTATGAATTACCGTGGGGAGGGAAAGGTGGTCAATAGTGTGATATTAATGAGATTCGTGGTATAGATTTCCATTTGCAGCCACAGTGCTGCTGATAGAGAAGTAGTAACAACTGTGATGTATCTCAAGAAGGTTAGATCTTGTGTGCTGTCTATTTAAAAGCAAGTTTTGCACCCCAAGTCTTTTCTTGGTAGCTACAAAGTTATCCAACAGCCCAAGGAGACGCTAGGCCTTGATTAGCTGGAAAATTGAGTTTGGAGTGATGTCCATGGCAAACCAATGCTATGGTTTGGAATAGCACGCTGTATTTTGACTTCTACCCTTAAATATTAGTTTCTTCATTCCATATTGTGTCTAAAAATACTTTAATATTTTACTCCAGGAGATTAAAATGGCCTGATTCTTGGAAGTGTTCTCCTAGCAGCAGCCAGGGAGATTGGAGAAGAGTGCCACGTAACTTGAAGACATATAATTAGCACTGTCAAACACATTTCCCCATGGACAGGCCTCTTTAAAAGCCTTGATTTCCAGGAATCCCTATGGAGATCAACCTGTGTGTCCCAAGAACTTTTGCAAATTAGGCTGCTTATGTTGTCAGTGAGGTATCCTTGTGCAAATTTGAAATGTTGATAGACATGTATCAGGTTTCTGCAGTGCTTGTGCATGGTGACTCCTGTGGACTTTGGCCTTTCAAAGAATGCACTGACTGCAAGAAATATTTCAGTGTGTCCCATGGTCTATCTGCATGTGGCATCTCATGTCACAGTAACTGAGGAGATAATTCTTCAATTGAATAGAAAATTACTCTGCAAAATGAGAACTAGTGAGAAAGAAAACTGAACACAGGAAGATAGAAAACATGATGACAGAATTAATAGAGTAATCTGTTCATCAATTACTGTTTGAAGAGTATGTCAAGTTCTTTTCTTTTGATTTGTATCAGATGGATCAGCACTTCTTCCAGGAATAAAGTCATCATCTTTTTGTTCCTTTTGCTGTCTTTCCTTTCCTGCCTAGGACACATAATCAACATCTCTAAATTTCTTCATTTTTAATGGTCCATTGTGAAATCTTTTACAAAATACTTTTAACTACGTCTTAATAGGCAAAACACTGTTTTTTCCAGTGATCACTTGAAGGCGTGTTGATCTTCACTCCTGCTCAGCATTTGGAGTGAAATCTTCATCTGATAAGAAGGGAAAGAGGAATCAGTGACCAAGGTGTACCTTTATCTCATACCTCTACACAGGAACCTCGTTATTCCTGGGTAGGAAATGCTGGAACTGCATTTTCACTATCTTTTTTGATAATAAATTTTAGGGTTTTCATTTAGAAACTGGCAACCAAAACATATTTACCTCGCTATATGTGTTCCTGCTTTGGTAAGAATCATACAATTGTAGTAGAATCGTTTGGGACCTCCCTGCCAGGGGCACAGACATCTGTCACTATATCAGGTTGGATAAATCCTCACCCAACTGGACTTTGAACACTTCCAGTGATGGGATGTCTACAGTTTCTCTGGGCAACCTGTTTCAGTGTCCCTTCCCTGCTCGGTGTAAAAAATGTCTTCTTTATATCCAGTCAAACTTTACCATCTTTCAGACAAGGAGTTCTGAATCTTTGTATTTGCATTGCAAACTTGAGCACATTTAATTAAAATAAGAACAAAAGCATATAAGCATTTCCAGTTACTTGGGTGTCATTAATCTTTGGATTAATTTTCTTTGGGCAGCTATAATTTCCATGTGATGCTATCGAATAGCAGTTGTCTGGATTGGTGCTCCTAAGTAGGGATCTGCTGCAGGAGTGTGGTAGATGTGAGCTGGATCACAGATGATTGTTTGGCTTGATGAACAAAACCTGAGTCGTGCTTGGCATGCTGGAGAGAGCAAATCAAGGTGAAGAGCACACATTTATTACATTCTGGAATATAAAAGGGGAAAGCGAGAAATGAGAGAGCGTGAAATATGCGCATGTCTGCAGGTGTAGTTGTGTTCACAGACCTCTAACTCTAGAACTGTTCATTCTTTGTGATCAGGATATGGGTATTCAAGAGATCTAGGAAACATCTATCACGTCCCAGCTGTGAGATAGCCTGAGTTCACTGCACCTCAGCAGAGCATTTGACCTGTCTACTTTTAAACCAGGCTGCTTTTTCCTGTCATCCCTCTGATTGCACTATTGCACTTTGAATGCATCATTAGAAATTCCTTGGATTGGAGAGAGCCTGTTTCTCTCTGGCATGTCAGGTCATTCCTAATTCATGCCATAAGAACGTTTGGGGAAGCATTTGCCTGAGAAGGGACTGCAAGCACGTGTGGATTTTCTAGTTACTCTGCGGGTTAACTAGTTTTCTTTGCTGTTCTGTGTTCCATCAATATTTGAAGTTTCCATTGGGTTCAGTTTCTGCTCAGGGATTTTCCTCAGTCTAAAAGGAGCAGAAGGTACTGCAGGGTTGTAGCATTTCTGGTTGATATTTTCTTCTTGAAGGCTCAGTACTTCTATGTGAATTACTTGGGGAAGGCGGGATTGTGACAGTATGCCCAAGGGCTGACTATCAGACTGGAATGAATGAGAGCATATATGCATTAGCTGTGTCAAACACTGCAGTCTTGAAGTATATGCTTGCGAGTTTGTACAAGATATACAGCAGGCATTCTTGGATAAGGAATTACTCAGGTTTCGTACAGGGAGCTCTTATGTGTATTGATAGCTGGCTCTGGAGCTGTAGTGTGACCTCCTGGCTTGCACTCTGCCAGAAATTCCACATACTGCTTTATCCTGCACTGGAGCTGTGATGCTGCTGAGGCTGTAAATGCAAACATAAACAAAAAGCAGAGTGGAACAGTTCTGTGCTGTAATTTGCTAGTCTTTTTGCTGCAAGGGCTGGTCACAGGTCATCTTGACGGTAATCCTTTCATCTTTCCACTATGTACGTCCAAAGGCAGTCCTCATCAGTGATAGCCCTTCTCTTGTGAAAAATGAATTTACTGTTGCCAGTCCCACTGCATGGGCTCTGCAGGCGGCATTTCCAGGCAGTATCTTCTGGGATCTTTGGGGAGGTCAGGTGCAACAAAGGAATGCATTCAAATAGTAAAAGTAAAAGCAAAGATAAAATTATCAAAGGCAGCCATCTGCTTTCTTTTTTTTTTTTTTTCCATAACGCTTAACTGCAAATACAGATTGTGCTACCTAGGTTTGGGTCTGGAGTTTGGGCTCATTTATACATCTGTGTGTATGTGCCTCGTAAAGGGGTCAGGTCAGCTCATCTCAGGTAGACATAGTTTGGTTCCAGCTCACATTCCAACAACCTTCAAAACAGACTGTGAAGTTCTAGGCCAAGAAGTAAAAAGGGGGACTTGAACAGTTTTAATTTCTAATTTGATCTGACTTTTTAGTGCATGTGGATGTACAACACTGTTTGCATTATTCTATGTGTGGGCTGATCAGAGAAGTGATCGATCCCTTACTGTCATTCACGGAACACAGGATTTCAGAACGCAACACCAGATTTGACAGCTTCTGGGAGAGAAGGTGGGTCTCTGCAGCAGATGAGAATCAGGCCGTAATTTTGATTTCCCCATCCTGGGCCATCAGCCCAAAATGAGAAGGGAACTTCTGCAGGCAAAGGCTGCAGGGCCACATGTTTTCTGAATTAAAAAGGACTGGAGGAGAGATCAGCTGGGACAGAATGACCCTGCTTTATACCTCCACACACTTTTTAAGGGAATTGAGTAATGCTTTGTGTGTGGCTGCGGGCCCCTGTACAGTCTTGTTCAGAGTTTTCGACTTTGAGGTAGTGTATTTGCACTGGATCCTGATAAACTTGTTTAGAGCCATATTGTAAGAAATGTGGTTTGGCTAAAATTCTAGTGCTGTACCAGATCATAGCTGCTCACAAGACACTTCTGCAAAGCAAAAAGGGTGTGAAACCTTTTTAGAAATACATGGTTTTGATCAAGAAGAGGTTGAAATATACATTTAACAGCATTTCATTTCTGTTTACAAAGATCTTTTCAAATGGCTTTCAAACAGGCAACAAAATTGGAACAAATGTCAGGTTTACAGGAGATGTATGATTCCAGAAGTAATTATAGAGAGTGTTACTAAGACAGAGCACCTAAAACAATGCAACTTAATTATCCCAAGATAGATGTATAACAAATCCTCTCAAGATTAATTAAGGTCAACAAACACATTGAAAAGTCTTGCAGAGGGTAAAAAATAGGAAGGTTCTTTAGTCATTAATCCAATTTTAAACCTGAAGGATCTTATAGAAATAAACTCAATAAGAGAAGAAGACAGAAAGTAGACAAAAATGATTTACCCATATAGCACAAAAGTTGCAACCTAGAGTTTGAAGGTTTTGGTTTGGAGTCACTTTGATGACAGTCAGAATGACCCATTTCTACTCTTAACTTTACCAGAAATGAAAATGTAGGTATTACTAGCATCTTTAAAAAGACACCACTTTTGTGGGTAAAAATACTGCGCAAGAAAGTCTGGAAACAGTGATCATTGTTAGTAATCAGATTTGTCTGCTGTCATGACTGCCCTTTGCTGTCCTGCAATCTGTCTATGGTAGTGCCTAGAGCAGCAGTATCCCCTCTCTCCTATCTGTTCTCCATAAACTATTCCTAGAGATGTGGAAGCTCCTTTTTGTCATTCAGGTTAGGGCTGCGTATTGGCTGAGAGCTTGTGTCTCAGAAGGAGTAGCTGCCAGGATTGTTGAGCCAAGTTCCCAGCATCATGGGATTCAGAGTCATCTTGGACAAGTGTGTGGCAGCCAGTCCCCTCTACATCTTGGGGGTTTTTTGCCCTGTGAATCGACAGTCATGCTACTTGCCATTTCCTGCATGCAGGGTGTGTACCCAGTAATGCACTCTGCAGGTGCCAAATCTCTTCACTTGGTTGCTTGGCTATAAATATTGTTAGGGCAGAATACTTGACTTGATGACCTAAGATGGGCATTAACTCAACAGGTTCTCTGCTGATAGCATTAGAATATGAACTCCTTTAAAAGCTTGACCTTTTAATCACATAGAATTTTTCAGGTTAAATAACAACCTTTTGATGGGTAGAAGAGGCTTGGGATGGTCCAGGTTTTAAAATTCCAAGTGCTGTCTTCAGTGGCAGCTTTTCATTCAGCTTAGCAGATCCTCACGTGCTCTAGTTGACAATGAAATTCTTTTGGCAAATGAGAAGACATTTGCTTGTGTGTTAAAGTGGACAGAAGCTCTGCAGGAAAAAGCAGTCTGAAAACATCCGTGAGATATTGGATTTACCAATGTAGTGTCACTGGATAGTTGCAAAAAGTCTCACCTGAGTTGATGAGTTGGAAAAGAAAGTACAAGGCTGTAGAAAAGCATTTTGATAGGTTGCATTGTGCTTAATGATGTTTTATTTTGAATTTGGGAAGGTCACAATCTGATACTTACGCGGGCTGGTGCCACTAAATCCCCATCAACGCACCTCAGTGGCGTCTGGTCCCATTAAAAAATGCTGTAGCTCTCAAAATTGAACTAAGCAGAGAAATTTCCCAGGAATGATCTGAGGATCTCATGACAACTTTTTATACTTTGAAGTAAAAGGGACACCATTTTCGAAAGGTGTTTTTCACCATTTACCAGCTTCCATAGTTCAGATAAGAGTTGCAAAACCAGAGGCTCTTACAGTCATCACCAGTTTGCTTACCCATGAAGACGGTAGTGCAGCCCTTTTTTTGCAGCAGCAGACTACATATTTTATATATACAAATAAGAAACATGTCAAAAACAAGGACTTTCCACTGGAATAGTGCAGTTTCAGAAAGCAGAAACTTCATGGGCACATAGACAATTTGATGTTTTTTTCAATCAGAGAGATTGGGAGCAAATAGCTTGTTCATGTCATTTAAGTAACGCTGAATTGTTTCTCTCAGTTAAAACATTTAATTTTCATGCTGTTTCATTTAATTCCATTGATACTTTTGTACTGTAACATCCATTTTATGCTAAAATGTTCTCCATTTTCTTTTATATTGCTTCAATGTTCATTTAAAGCATCCTCTTCTCTTTTTAAACAAAAAAGATTCATCTCTATGAAAACACAGCCTTTTGGTATTTCAGAAGTTTTGCAAGAATTTTTAAGTATTTTTAAGGTTCACGAGAAACATCAATTCTTGTGCTATTTTGCAATACAAATGCATTTCAAAATGACATAGGATCCCACTGAACAGAAATATTTTCTTCATGGTTCTAGTCGATAAATTGCTTTTGGACTGTTACAAGTACTGACAGGATGTATTATTACTTCTACTGGGTGGTATTTTTTCATTATGTCTTCAGTCTGAGTTCTGTCTAGAATGTGTTTAAGTACTCATTGTATTGATCTTGTATCACAGGCTCATTTTTTTTAAAAAAAGAGATATGCATTATTCCGTTTTTCAGTGGTCATGACCACACTCTGTATATAAAGGAAGGGGTCAATGTCTTTCCAAAGAGTCATTTTATGCAATTCCTATTCAGGTTATCCTAGCATAGCACTCTGCTGTTTGGTTTCCGTGGTTTGTTCATTGTTGGTTTTTTGGGGTTTGGTTTTGGGTTTTTTTCTCTGGGTGGCATGTTATTATTTCTAATCACAAACCAAAGAGCTATTCCCATTAGTCAGCCATGCGGGCTTTCTGGTTTTGTTTGTGCTAAGGTTACCCACATTCATTGGAAAGGACTGGGTTTCGTCACTCATCTACATGATTCCTCAGGATAGCTGGGGTAGATATGGTGAACAGGGTATTTCAAAGCAAGTTTAGGCAGCACAGCCAACATCCTGAGTTAACATCCAGAGTTTCTGGCTGTTTGGATGTGTGCATACTTTGCAGTGTTCTGCAGCCTGCAGTCAGCTCAAAGCCACAGACACCATCACAACACCTTCATCTGCAGATGGTGTTTGCCTCAGCCCTGAGGACGTGACTCCTGATTTCAGTTTGCTTCTCCTGCAAACCTCTTGCCTTTGAGAATCACACTTTTGTCTTAGATAAACCTAATCAAATGTCTTGAGTTTCTCAGTGAGGCACGTGATTTACATGCTGGCCAGTGCTATTCACTCTTTTGTACTCTCTCAGATCAAAGATAGTCAGGAAAGCAGTGAGGCAGAGTGGAGATGCAGTGCTTTATATGAAGCAGCTGAGCAGAACCAACTCCAGTGGGTAGATGTCCACTAAATCTGGGTTGGTAGGTTGTTGGTAGGTTGGCCAAGGCTTAGAGCTATAAAAATAACTTTCTTTTAGACTGCTCACACAGAACATTTTGATGGTGAGGACTGTGTTTTAGCAGTTTCAGAACAGCTTGATTTTAGAATTGCATTTTGAAGTTTAGTCTTCATGCAGTAATTGTGACTGAAGATTTCTGGAGTGATTTAGATTTGTGGTGAGCAAGAGCACAGCCTTCCCTCTCCCCCATGCTGCCCCAGTAGTCGATGAGAAGAAAACCTACATAAGGTGTGTTCCAAGTGTACTTTCTACACTTGCTTTTACAATCCCTGTAATACGTGAATATATTTTGGTTTTTTGTTAACTGCAATTAACAAGAAAGGATGAATTTGCTCTCATCTATGGTTCCCAGAATGGGGAGAAATGTTGCAGATTTGTTTTCTCTCGAACTAACTCAAAACAGTGCAACCAGCCAGGCTTTTAGTGAAATGTGTAGCTCGATGTCCAAGATTCTTTAGGTAACCCTTCCCCTGTATCCCTGCTGTGAATCACATCCCTAAGCCTCCTGTGTGTGATGGTAGGACATAAAGAGGGAAGAAGAGTGGCTGTGAATGTAACTGTTATCCCTGCTTCACAGAGTGTTTACAATACTTCTCTCTGCTGTCAAAAAACAAGTACCACAGATTATATGCTCCACAGTTATTGGGAAATTGTTTTCCTATTTATTTTATGCCCTGAGTGCTCCTAGGACTCAGCATCAGTACTCTGCATTAAAGAGTAAGGCTAAAGGAAGATATAGTATTTTGCTTGACTTCTCTCCTATGCTAACAAAAGAAGCAAACCAGAGGGCACAGCTCATATGAAGTCCACAGAACACCATGTTTCTTATTCCTGAGCTTCTGCATAGGAGCAAACCGAGTGTAAAAAAAACCCCAACAAACTGAAGTGTTAAAATAAGCATTTCTATGGTGTTGTTAAGGGGTCATTTGCTGTCACGATGACACTTCCTCAGCAGGTCTGAAAAAGGAGAAGGGTTCCTTGGCCATGCTGATCCAGATCTTCCATGGCACATTTTCCACTGCAGATGGTCATGTCAGAACTGGAGGCAGTCAGGACAAAGGGAAAAAAAGTGCTACCCCCTTTCCACCCCCCCCCCCCCCCCAAATTATAGTTTCCAAGGCTACAAAACTAAGAAATAAAATCAAAGGCATGTCTGGCATTTGGTGTCACTGAAAATGTTTTGCTAAGTGTTCCAGTAAAGATGATACAGTAACGGTGTCACATTGTGCATTTATATGTCACAATGCTTTTTACAGTAGCTATAGACTTTCAGATGCACTCCTTGATAATCCTGCAATTTTATCATCAGGGAGTGATAACCTCTCAGATATGAAAGCTGATGTCAGCGTCTTCTGCCACTTTGATCTGCGCAAGCTGATGCCTTGAAAATTAATGAGAATACTACGTGTGAAATCAAAATCAATCTACTGTGGATTCTTTCCTCTCTCCGCCTTTCCAGGAGAGCTGGCAGGGGGAGGGGGTCGGTAAGAGACATGCATTATCAAATCTGAAGCATGGCAGAGTAGAAAGGCTGTAATCTCATCTCAGGATTCTTATGGCTTTAATAAACTCTTCATGCTTCATTCTTGCAGTTTACTGCATCATAGGGACCCCTCTGCAAAATTGCAGCCATAAATTTTCCCTTCTGCTGGACAGATTTTACTCCCTTGCTTTGGTATATATGTCATCCTGCTTTCAACGGAGTCGAGACATGACAAAACTGATTAAATATTTGTATTACCTTTTCAAAATATACAGAGAAAAGTAATTTCTTAGATGGAGAGAAAGAAGGCACAAACATTGTTGAGTATGGTTCATGGGGACTTCTTGGTGTTTACAAGCAGCAAAAAGTAGAATTCAACTTCTGTCACCTCTTGGGATGAAAATTCCTTGTCGCTTGATCTGAGATTGGCAAAATATCTCTATTACCATTGGCATTTGGCAAAAGGTATTAGTCAATCATCCAAAAAAGCATTATTGTCCTGCCATCTGCTCCCACATCTGCTTAAGCCCTGATGGCCCCCGAGAAACTGCCTGCCATTAGCAGTGATCCCTAAAAATAAAGTCCTTTTTACTATGAGTAAGTGAGCTAAGTAGACCATGTTCTCCCTTAAGATGCTCGTCTGGCTGTGATTGCCCATTAATTATGTTTGGGGCTGACAGCTGTAAATTGCAGTAAGTGTTTGTTGGCCTCTGCTGGAGGAATATGTGGGGTGGAGACACTTTCATCTCTGTTCTTCCTCTCCAAGGCCCAGGCATAGCCTCAGCTCACCCTGCTGCTGACAAAGCTTCCTCCTGTGCTACACGTACAGCTCGCTGGGGCCAGTCGATGTGGCACAAGGCTGGCAGCAGCAATTACTGTTGAACTGAGCACAGCAAGGTGTGACACCTTTGTGTCCCTGCTGCTGTCACCCGTTCCTGGGAGGCGAGCACCGAGGCTGCAGTTTCCTCAGTAGAAGTGCTAGAGCAGAGATGGTTTCACTGTTCTGAAATGATGGGATATCTGTGCCTCCCATTTTCCAGTAGGAAAGGCATCCCCAGAGCTGCCAAGGGAGGGAAATTGCAGAGTGTAGTTGGAGTCAATACAGCTGGCAAGCACCCTTGACAGCAGTTTGGTGCACACAAGTGAGTGAGAATCAAATCACCAGTCTGAACTGGAAGGAGGCATCTCTGGGCACTCTATGCATGCATTTAGATTGCAATCTGCATGGAAATTGTACTTACAGCTAGGAGTAAAGTTTTATGTGTTTGGTCTTTATTGCATGCTGTTTTCAGCGCTGAAATGGGGTGACAGTGTGATGCTAGTAAAATATTTGCTTTATGTTTTGACAACTAGGAAACTAACTAATCAGAACCTTTTTTTTTGGGGGGGTGGGTGGTTAGGATGATCAGAGACATGTGCTTTGACATGGACATGGACATGCTTTTACATGTGCTTTTACATGGACCTTAAGAGCTTCGTCTCCATTTTCCTAAAATTCTCCAGTAAGCTGCAGAAAAGGTGCTATGCATCACGAAAATTTTCCATTATGAAAAACTGCTTAGTACTAAAACTTTAAAGTTAAAAGCACTGCCCTTACATTTCTTTTGTTTCAGGCACTTGTGTTCAAATTAATCATGACAAATAAATAGAAGGCTCTTTTACTGATAATGAAAAATAAATTTAAATAACCCTTGTGCCTTGGTATAAATGTCACGGGGTTTGAAAATGCAAGTCTAGAGTACCAAAACTCAAAGGTCTTCAAATTAAGAGCCAGTTTTAAATTTGCAGTTATCATGCTGGTTTCAGCAGGGAGCAAGTCTAAAAGAATGCAGTGCATGAATTGAAAAAGCAGAGAAGATTTATGTGTCTGCATTACCATTGCCAAAAGAATATTTTCCTTCTTTATTTTTAATGGCTCATATAAAGTCTGAAGATTCCAAAGGAAAGGAAGAAAAGATACTAAGTCTTAAATATGATGACAAGCATGCAAAATAAGCATTTCACAGTTGAGGAGGCATGTAAGATGGATAGACAATAAGTAGAGTTTCTTCTGGCCTTTTTTCCTCTTGTCCTGCAAATCTGATCACCCATTCTGATCATCCACATCCGTGCTGGGACCCATTGGTGTGTGGCACTGCTTCTGCAGGCTCCTCACCAGGTCTAGTTGCATTTGTAATTTGTAAATGAAGACCAGTGCTTCAGCCCTTCTGTTTTAGCTAGGTGCAACCCTCAGGCAGCTCAGCAGTTACACATACTCACATGTACATTCACAGTGTTCCTAGGACCTCTGTCCTTCCATACGGAAAAGTCATGAGTTCTTTTTTTTTTATTTTTATTTCTCCAGCCCATTATTTTCTTGCCATTAGCCTGTGGGAGACTTTGATGCCTGCAATATTCCATGATTCCCTTGCTCAGCTCTTAACATGCATAGCTACATGAAGCACTTCTGCAGCGTGGTGCACCTCCAGTCTGTAGGACACTGCTACTCTTTGCAACCCAGAGTGCTGGGGATGGAACATAAAGCCCTCCTACAATGTGTGTGCCAGCTGTATGTATATGATGAAAAGACCTTGAGGACCTTTATAGAGTCTCACTGATGTTTTGCCTAACAGGTTGTAACAGAAAAAAAAAAAGGTGATTGAAATATGGAACACCAGATTCTCGTTCTCGGTGAATAGAAGAAAAATAAAATAAGGATTTCCAAAGTACTTGTGGGATTTAGGAAGACTGGTTTTTTAGGAATTCATAGAGCTGGACAGGAAATTATTATCCAAAAGGTATTTTAGTGGAAAATATGATTCCTGCTGAATTGTTAAAGGCATTTTATTTCCAGTGGCAAAGCTGAAAAGTCCATTTCAGGTCACTTTCAGTACTTGAACTTTAGGGATCTATGGATCTATGAATAAGAGGCTAGGGTGTACATTCTTCTGGTAACTTGTATTTCCGGCGCTTACCATCTCTTCAGGACAGAGTCTCTGAAGTACTGGTATTTCCAATATGCACTGTGCTAAAATACGTTTAACCGAGCTGTACCTCACAGCCTGACACCAAAATAGATGTCGTGCTTTAGGGAAGATGTAGTTCACAGTATGATCTTGGGCCACAAGCAGGGCAAAGAACTACAACTTCCAGAAGCCACCTTGGGGATCTCAAATGAAGAAGCAGCCGCTGTAGCATTGCTCTGTCAGTTTTAGACAGACAAGGCTACACTGATGAACCTTCACATCTCATTGCAAGGTCTATTTGCTCAGGGCTTTCCTTGAAGGGGAGAGGTTATGTGCTGAACTGATTTGACAATAAAAGCATCAATGTCAGTTCTGCAATCCCTTATGAACTCATAATGTTTTAAATTGAAATACATTTGTTCAGAGCCTGCCACAAGTGTATATATATCCATCAGAGAGGAAAATAAAGTATCGTGCTATTTCTGATCCACCAGCAGCTGTACAGAGGCTGCTGCTCTGTGTCAAATGTCCTGCTTAACCAGGTGGAACAGGCGCAACAAAAGTTTTCACAGCCACATCCTCCTTCCACTGTCCTGCCGTGTTGATTGCTGCATTCCCAAGGTATTGAGTTCAAAGTCAAAACTTGACTGAGCATTGGAAATTTTCAAAGATATCCAGGACAGCTCACCACCCAGCTGCCACACCAAACCCTACACATTTCAGTATCAAGATATGAGTCTACTCAGTCAAATAAGATGCTGTTTCTTGCAGGTTAGTTCAGTCCCTGTAGTTGTACATGCAGGAGCAGAGCAGGATTCCAGAATAAGTCATTGCAGGATCCAAGGGAGAAATGAATGGATATCTGCTAAGCAGGAGGGTTTCCAGGAGAACATCTTAGCCCATTTACTCCCCAGTACTCTGATCAGACCTGTTTCAGCGAGATTTGTGATCTGTGCTGTGTTCTAGAATATCAGAGGATTCAGTCAGTGTAAAGCAATTCTTGTTCGTAGAAAACACTGCACTGTCTTTGGTTTTGAGCTGGATATCTCAAGAGCCAAAGGCAGGCTACAGACTTGGTAGCAGTGTTTGGATTGTCTCCTCTCATTGTCATGCATTGTCCCTGTCACTTGGCATTTGCTAGTTTTCTGTCCATTACGCTTGCTCAGCTACTTCATCTGTTCACATAACAAAGCTACAAGAAACAGGTTAAGCTACATATTAATGTTTCAGTGCAACACTGCAATTTGATAACAATAAACAGAAGCTTTTATGAGGCTGTAAATGTCTCTTCCATTTATAAATATTGTAATATAACTGCAGGCTCTAGGGTTATCAGGCAGTCAAACCTTTCATCAAAGCCAAATAGTTCCTAAAGTACCACTCTTAAAAATCTTTTGCAGGCATTAATGTTTCATTAGTTCTCTCAAATGAGTCTCCTTGGGAATCTGTACAGCAAGTAAAATCTAGCTCTAACCCATGGAAAAATTAACTGCATTTTTAATTCCCTTCTTTAGAGTTTACTCCACATGGCTTGTGGTGGTACATGGCGGGTGTTACAAATGCACTCAGCTTAAAGGGTAGCAGTAAGATTAATAACATATGTACAAACGTACATTATGCCAATGCACACTCACCCTCCAGCCAGGATTCTTCCTTCCCATCCAGCTCTCCATCTATCCCTTGCTTTTCCATGGAGGGGCACTTCCTGCCTCTGCTTAGCCAAGCCAAGTTTATGGAAACTACTCTGAAGTTGCACCCACAGTGCAACAACCAAGAAAGCACTGTCCAGGTATTTGACTGATTCACAGATTCTCAGGGCAGCGGGGACCACTGTGACTTCCATAAATACACATTGTTTCTATCCAATGTACTTGAAACAAAGTGTGCCAGCAGTACACACAGCCTGTGTATTCACCATTCCTTTCTACCTCCAGCCTTGTAGAGTACATATCCTCAGTTCCTGCTCAGTGTTTAAATGTGCATAATTGGCAACCTGTTGTTACTGCATGTTGGCACGGAGCTTTATAATTGGTGTGAAAGAAAATTATTTGGGCATCTGTAATGGCTTTATCTCAGTTCCTATCTAGCCTTCCAAGCAGTGCTTAATTTTGTGCAGCTTAAACAGGAAACTTTTAATATAAAACACAGATTGAACCTGCATCTTTGAATTCAGAAGTGACTGACAGTTTTTCCTCTGTGAGCAGGTTTTTGGGGGATAGTCAAGGCCTGAACTCATCAGTAGATATGCTTTGTGAGCATTTGTGGTGTTACAGGGCCTCCTAGGGGTAGAAACAGAAGGAAATGCCTGCATGCTGCCTTTGTTGGGATGTTGGAATTTGGCATAGTAGGTGCCAGAGGGAGGAAAGAGGTAAGGGAAAGGAGGGAGCATGTCAGGAAGGTGCATCCCTGGGTGCCTGGCTGCAGGTGTGGGAGTGGGCAGGAGCACATGAAGTCCCAAGATTTATACTGCTGTCCGCACTACTGGTTTGAATAGGGTTGTAGTTCAAAGTACAGGGAGCTGAGCTGTTCCTTACTTGGCCACGCCCTGCTCAGTGTGACCTGGGCTCTCCCAGTTCAGAGAACTTTGGATTTTGGAATGAAATGAGCTGCTAGCATTGCGAAAAAGTGTGAGTCTGTCTTTGAGAGTGAGCTTGAACATGGTTATACCTGATGTCAGCATGTCTGTAGATTGCTCCAAATTGTCTTCATTCATCTCATTCCTCTCACATCTCTGTTACTGAACTAATTGCAAGTGTGTTTACTGATACCCAAAAACACTGGTAAACAGGGAGTCAGCAACAAAATGGTCACATATCTGACAGGTCCCCCAGGAACCTGGTTGGACTGATTAGCCTACGATATCTGTTTCAGTAGTCTCGAAGAAACTGTTCGGTCTCTGACAAAAAAAAAAAAAAATTAAAATTATAGAATTAGTAGAATGAAAAATAGTAATGGGCACAATCCCGTTGTATGGGTGCTGTGAGACTGTGTGGTGCCACAGCTTGAACTGCCCCTGTAGCATAGTCAGCACAAGGTTACCCATCCAGGAATGCACACTGTGGTTCCTACTGGGTAGATGGTGTGGAGTGCCTCATAAAACGGTGTCTCAGGAGAGGAGCTGAGCACTGCAAGAGTCGCAGCCAACAGAATGTGAGGCGATGACTTCTGCAAAAACCCACCTGTGGCAAATCGTTATAATAGGGCACAGGGATGTTTTCCTGGGCCACGTGCTGAAAGCATTTGTTCTGCAATGTCACATGATCGTCTGCAGTGAGTACAGAATCCCAATTTGTGAGTTCACTCCCCGAGTTTTCCCTCTTTCTTTCTCTCACCCTTGATAATACTGCTGTCTGTGGCAGTGACAAGGCAACACGTAAATGCCTTGCAGAAGAGTTATTCATCATTAATGCTGGCAGTTTGAAGCCATAATCAAACAGCATTTGGCAGGAAAAAGTTTTTAATGAGAATGGGATTAAAGAATTTAATTTAAAACACGTGAAGGGATTCTTCTTTGCACGTGCCTCTTGCTTCTCAGCCTTCCAATTCTTTTTCTGTCCTCTAAAGGGTTAAAAAGAAAAAAAGAATGCAGTTTGGGGTTCATTGATTTCACATAAAGTCTTTGCCACTTAGGTCCTCACAAACAAGAGCTGCAAGAAGACTTTAGACTCAGGGAGAAGTGCAGCAGGGATTTTTGATACCAGAAATCTCTAGGGGAAAAACAGCATCATGAAAATAATTGGCTGGAAAATGAAGCTTGCCAAAACGAGTATATAAATAAAGTGGAAATGTTTAACAGGGAAGGAACAGCTAACCTCAATCTAAGGTGAATGATCTTTCCGTGACATCTCCCTAAAGCAACTCCTAGTGCTCAGTCAGGAATTACGGGGTCGATGCGAGATTATTTGGTATTGATCTTTGGCCTGGCTTTATGCAGAGCATAAGCCTGTAAAAATTACAATGGTCCTTGCAAATTTATTAAAACAGCTTAAAATTTATTAATCACTTTAGAAATGCAGGTCATGGACTCTGAACTAGAATAATAAAGCTTTAAGCCACTACCAATTATCTGAGAAGTTTGTACAACGCGATGGTTCAATTAGCCTGTGTGCAGGTTTCCCAGCTAAACTGCAGCCGGACCACATTTGCCATCTGTCCTTTCCTAAGTAAATGGGGTTTCCAGCCCTCACCAAAGTCACACTGTACCCCACCATCAACAATTATTCTCATTAGTGAGGTAAATCTGCAAATTTTTGCAAGGGTATTTAAACAGATTATTCTTATCAGAATCAAAATATGCCAGACACGAGAAATGGGAGACGTTAGAAAAAGCTATGGGCACACATTACTGTTCAGGGGAGCAGCAGGGGGGTGCTTTCTTATCTACACAGTAATAATGGCTGTGCTGTCGTATCCCATTGCTCCTGATAAAGGAAGAGGTCATTGTTGTACATATTTTTTGACAGAATGAGGTCGTTGATGTTATCTCTGATTAGTTGAATAATGATCATGACAGATTCTTCGTTGGCTTACCTTAGAAATGACAGTCTGCTTTCCTATCCTGGCTGACCTTTTTTCCTTAAAGGGAACTGTACTTGCAAAGCAGCCGCAGAAACTGAGAACTGTGGGGGCTGGGTTTTCTCCTCTCTCCTTGTGCAAGGGTAGTATAAAAAAAAGGGGAAGAAACTTTAGCGGCTGCTGTAGCAACAAGCACTCCTGTTTGTCTTGCAGTATGCATGAAGGATGTGATCTCTGTGGAAGAAATCCCTCCACCTCAGCTGTGGCAGATTGTTGCCCCTCAGATGAGGAAGGAGAGCTCCTTGCAAGGTTATTTTATTAGATCATCTGCTTTGCCCTCAATAGCATCTCAGCCCTGTGCCCTGCTACCAAGCATAATAATGTGACTAAAACCCCTCTTAACATTTAACAGCCCCATTAATTTTCCATTGATGCACCGCACAAACTAAGGGATTTGCACCCTTGACCTTGGGCATCTAACACATAAAATATTAGATTATGTTTTTGCATCTCTTTTGTACACTCTCAGTCTTTCAGTGCTGGGAGCACAGACAGTTATAACCAGCTTAGTCAGACAACATAAAAATTTAAACTTTTCTGGCATAGACAAGGCTAGAGACACAGGAGAAATTCAATGTCCTTGTCTTGTTTAATAAGTCTGCAAGCTTGAAAGTCTTATTAAGCATTCAGAAAACAGAACGTGACACACTTAAAGAAAGTTTGTGGAAATTACCTTTTCTTTTTTTTTTAATTCCTGTTGAAGTCTCCTTGAAAAACGAGAACTGAGAACAGAATTCTCATTTTTGGTGCCTTACAGTAATTTGGATTGAATGTGAACTGTTTTCTTTTCCTCTCCATTCAGTTAGCCAGCAAATGGAAAACATATTTTTTTTGAAAAACCTTAGGGAGTGAATAGAAATGAAGTTATTCTAAACACCACTGCATTAGAGAAGTAATATAAATGAGGTTCTGTTTTCCCGTGGAACTGCTCTTGAATTTGACTTGAAATGCAATGAACTAGATCAGAGACACACCCTATAAGGAACAGTTAAATTATAGGAAGTAGAAAAGATTGTTAAAATTAGAGCTAGAGCCGACCTGTATCTGTTCTCTGGATCACCCTTCCTCCCTGCCCACCATACTTGGAAAAATTTGGAGGATTTAGTGTATGTTCTTAGCTACTCTCTTAAGCAGCTCATGGGAACTAATAAACCGCTAAGACTTCATGAGGACAAACTTTAGTAAGTGGCTGCTTTCCTGGAAAACTCCTTCAGACACTTCTTACTTTATTTCCAGCAGGAAGAAGGATTAGATGTAGATACAGGGAGTCTGGAAAGCACGCATAAACTCTCAGGTGAAGCGTGGTGCTGTATTTCTGAGACTAGTGTGCCTCACGCAGCACCTCTCAGGATCTGGCAGGGAAGCAGGGGGGCTCTGAGACCCTCTGCAGTGCCTGTGCTGGGTGGTGTCAATCCTAACCACCTATGGAACCCTTAGGGCTTTCTAGGCACTGTGAAGGTCTCATGCTGCAGGTTTTTTGAGGAATGTTCTAAGCAACAACACCTCTTTTTCTTTAAATTAAATGACTTCTCATTTTGTATCCTGTTAGGAAGCTAACTCAAAGAGCTGTAGTGTTCCAGCTCATCATCCTCTATCATCCACTATAATGAAAATAATGAACAACACCTTCGTAGAAAAAGAGATGGGGCAGTCTGGGATGGAGCAAAAACAAGCTGACAATCTAAAGTTATAACCACAAAGAGAAAGACAAAATAATATTTTCTGAGGTTGTTATCAGGGAAAGTTAATAAAGCTCTAATGAGTATTAATTTATATCCATATAGATTGCTAACTTCTGTGCTCTTGCTGACATGGCGAGCTATCAGTATTTAAATGTCTAGTATTTCTTTTGATCTGCCACAATTAATGTTTCATGGCATGTATGTGAGTTTATAAATTAAAAAATTTAATTACAAGTTGTTCTTCTTGGGTTTTTTTTGTGAAAACTGAATGGCAAACAGTGCTGCAAAGCCGTGACAGAGTCAGGATGCTGATATAAATATGGGTAGATGACGCTAACTAAGTTTTTTCCTTTTAAATCTCTTCGTATCCTGAATGGAAACATGGCTTTAGATGAAAATGCTCATTATACAAATTAGATGGATGTTATTATTGAGCACATTAATCATTTTTTCTCCAAATGTTCACTTTCCAAATGTAATTATTTTTAATCATACTGGTTCCACTAAATTAGAGATTTGGTTTCCTTTTACACTCAAATTCAAGGTCTCTCTATTTAAAAGCACAGTATTTTTTATAGATTATTTCCTGTCATTTTACTTCAAAAGCACCTGATAAAATTTCAGTAAATGTGATTAAATAGCACAGGAAAGTTGCCATGGTATTTTTCTTCCTTTCAGCCTCATAAAATCATTGGTTTCTCTATGGCAGGTTTCAGGCTTCACAAGAATGTGGGTGTGTAATTAACCTGATTTCTTAATGAGTGTATTGAAAACATATTTTCTTGCAGTTCAGTGACTGATAGCAAGCTATTGAATATTTAGCCCTGGCAGAAGATCAGGACAGATCTTGTATGACAATCAAATACCACCTATAGCTTATTTTGAAGTCTCATAAGGTATTTAGTAGACCTTGTTGACACCTCAAAACCAAGCACAAATTCTATCCCACGCTTAAAAAATCCCAAATCCTCAAACCCACGGGAGATTTTACGACCTGCTTTTTCCCTGGTCATTTGTGGCAGAAAAAGCAGCCCAACATCTTGTGTTATCAACAACCATCTGGCAAAATTTCATTGTCTAAGCTTTTCAGCTGCTTTATGAGGAACAACAATTTAACTCCACATTGAAGACTGTGCAGGCTCACAACCAGATCCAGTCATTTTCAGTACTGCTTCTCTGTTAGCGTGTATAATTAATATGGACTTTGAGACATTAAGCAACAAATTCCGTAACTGGAAGATATTTCATGTGTAGATTAGGAAGTAACCATCTGCCACATTCTTTATGCAGCACTGTGGTTTATTATAGAAAGACAAGAAAAATCCCAACATATTCACTGCTTTGCAGAGACCGAGTATGTTCCCAAGAGAACCTGGCTTTGCCTTTGCTGGAAACGTACTTCAGCTACAAGTGTAAATATACACTCTCTACGCACGTTTTCTATAGCAATTTTGCTAATATTTTAAGGAATAATACTTCTATGAGGTTCTGCTTTTTAAAAAGTTTAGCAGAGGTTAAAAAAAAAAGGAGAGGTAAAGGAAAAATATTAGCAACTATCCCTGTCTGATGTTGTATGCTACAGTGGTTTGGTGAGTTGATTCCCAAACTGCACTTCAGAGATGTCTCCCCATTCAGCTTATAAAATCTTTTTTTTTCTTTTTAAAAACAAAACTACACCTAGCTCCTCTTGTCCCTCGCTTTGTTGTTGGTTTTATTACAAAATCTGCCTCTCCACAATTTGTCTACAAAGGGGATCATGCAAAAATGCACATGAAGAAAAGAGATTAATTGGTGGACAATTGTAGTTTGTGATGAGGCAGAGACATGCTGTGAATATTTGTATTAGTTAAAGGGAACATGGGCATTTATAAACATGTAGAAGAGAACATACATTCAAAAACTATTCCGTGAATAAACACTGTTCATCTCATTGTGTTAGCAATTTAACACACTTTGAAAAATAGCGTGAAATATTGTTCTTGTTTCATTCATTGTACAACGGGTTGCTGAGCACAGTGTTGCAGCATTGATGACTTGTGGTTTCAAAGGCAGTTTTGAAAATTGGCAAAACATCTATAACGGTTCTGTAAAAGTGAGCAAACTGTCAAAAAGCAAGATCAGGAAAAGAAAGACTTTGAAGACATTGGAAGAAAATGCACCAGTGGTAGGTATTACATGCAGTGGTCCACTTGTAGCCTGTTGCATGCAAGTGTCTACACTGCAGGAAGGTGGGAGGAAGTCCCAGAGCAACTGGGGTTCTCTGCTTATGTCCTCCTCTATGTTCTTATGCAAGGGCCTCTTCCACAACTCACTCCACAGACATTTGAATTGATCCACAAGGGTTGTGTATGTAATTCCTGTTTTGATTTTAAAGCTCTTACTGAGATTTAATTGTCTTAGATTTCCACATGAAGTTTAAGGAGGCAGGGAGCTGTGTTTCACTGGGTTGTGCTTGTCTCATAGGGTTCTGTAAGACCCCAGGAGAAATATTTCTGTTTTGAACTTCTCTTTGCAGTGTAAAACTCATTTTTATTCTTTCTGCTCCATAGTGGACTCATCCCCTCCTCGTAGTTCTAAATATAAAACCCCTTGGTGAATGACCACAGAAATCCAGCGCCATAGACTGTCAGGGCAGGAATTACCTTGCCAGCATTCTTACACCTCACTGGCATGTTAAAGAGCTGGCAACTCCATGAGTGGTCGGATGGATTTAGTTTGGTTTTCCCTGGCTTTTTGTGCTGGTGTTGGCTTTTCAGAGGCTGATGGAGGTGACTTATCCGCATCTGTTCCTTCAGTTGGAGGCTGCTTATATATCTCCCTATCAGCTTTCCCAGTTTTGTGAATGTTTTCAGGAATTTACTGTCTTTAAGATCTCTGCCTTTTTGTCAAAATTGATGGAAATTTTACTGGGGAAGATGAAGGTGTAGATGTGCACACACAAAGAGCACGATTACATAGCCTTTGTTTTCTTAGGGAAGCTGGATAAAAAGTGTCCACTGCATCCCCAGTCCCCATCAGTGCACACCAGTGAAGCTGTCTTTCTTGAAATGCATTTAATTGTGGCACAATTTTAAAAGAGAATGAGTGATGTGAGTTTGTAGTAAATGGGCTGGGATTTTTTTTTCAGTCCTCAGAATCCTTGACATATAACCTTTTGCTTATATAAAACACTTCAGCTGTTCATTCATAGGTTTAACTATGCTGAAGACTATCCAGTGGAAAGAAATCTTATTATCTCCAGCTTAATATTTCATTATCTGGCACAATATGAGGATATTAGACTTTGATTGCTGGTTCTCTTCAGAGATTACAGCATTTAAATTCTTATTCCCGTCTGCATTTTAAACTTCATCCTTTTTTTTAAACTGGTCAAATTTATGTTGCATTTAAATCTTGTCTTTCAAGTTTTCAGGTTAAAAAGTTTAGGTGCAAAATATTCAAATTAGGTTTGTCCTAAATTTCCCCAACTACTCTGGTATTCACCCTCTCATTTTACATCCTAAAAATATGCAGGCAGAATAATGGACATCAAAGAGTTGCAATGGTCATTCACTACACACCAACATCACACATCTGACCAAAAAAAAAATACTTTCAAGAACAACATGATGACTTGATGCACCTAAACCTTTTACAAAACTATTAATCTGTGACAATGTCACCCAAAGTTACAGTAAATAAGTTATTGAACTAGTTTTATGGGTCACAGTAATGTATCTGTTTGGAATCCGTTGTACTCAGACAGGCATATACATTTGCTGTAAATGGATCTTCAATCTCTGTGAATCATTTTATTCTTTTTATACACACTATAAAATTGCCATTTTTACGGCCAGGCTTGATGTATGATATGGCTGAAGAGCTGTATGAGTTAATTAAAGAATAAAGGGCTGTCCCTTCTGCTCTATATTTCTGTTCATGACATTAGTATCTGAGAATCACTGTTTTGTACCACACAAAGATTTTGACTTTAAGGGAATCATATAGGTTGAGGTATGCATACTCTCATACTGTGCAAGGCATGTGATTGTGTCTAAAATCCAGCAGCTTTGTATCACCAAGGCAAGCATTTGCCCTGCTGGGGCATCCCTACATTTCTCTGAAAGCTTCAATAACATCCCAGAACACAAAGCAGAGTAGTTTCTGTGAGTGGTAATCCCACCAAGAAAATGAATGTGGAAAAATAGGGCAGCAAAGGATCGCTTAAAGTCTGTCTGCTGCCATCACAGATGGCCATGCTGTCTCAGCCCAGTTAGGCACGCACCGGAGCTCAGTCACATCTCTCAGCCTCTGCTTTGCTAAGTTCAGTAAGAAAAACCCACAGTTCACTCTCGAGAGATAAACTCGCCATTTCTTTGGTCATCCTTCACCTGTGCCCCCTTGAGTTTGTATTTTTGCACAGAGCAGGCAAACACTGTCCCCTAAATTTCAGTCAAGGTCTTCCCAGGTTGCCTTCTGTGGAAGATCATACTCTTGTGTCCTGGAAGGAGGGAATCAGGGCCACCAAAATGGCTTATATTGCCAGCCTTCGGAGGTGAATGTGTGTACCCAAACACCTGACTCTGAACTTTGCAGTAGCCAGGTATTTCCCAGTCAGTAGCTTTTGTCTCATACCAGACCAAAGATAAGCAAAAATCCCATAGCAGGGGAGCATCTTCAATTTCAATTCTTTCCCTTTGAATTCTGGGTTCTGTGCATTAAATAAGATATTTTCTTCCTTTGTAACCATGTGATGGAAGTTCCCATAAACACTTTCCTTTCATCGAGAGAATATTATTTAGACAACCAAAAGGAAGGTAATCGTAGCATAGGATAATCACTGGAAAGAGAAAAGAATACTGCCTTATATTTACATTTTAGAAAGCATGAAATTCTGTTTCACTTGCTTGTCATTATCTGGCATGAGCTTAGACATCTGCAGAATGCGCACTCTCCAAAACAGTTTTAAAAAATAAAGTATTCTGATTGCTCTGAAGTGTAGAACAATATTTTTCTCCATATTAGTGTTAGAGAAAAATAGCACAAAAATGTCAGGAACTGTAACTCATTGCTCTTTTTTCGCATAATTTAATCATGTGCCTTCATTTTGAAGCCCACATCCTTTAAAGCAAATTCTCTTTGAACGACACCTTTAAGAAATCATCCTTCTTCTGTACGGTCTATATTACTGCTGACCCCCTTCTGTTTTATTTTTTTCTGTCTGTAAATGCTATTGTAGATGCAAACCTTTAATATTCCATCGATACCTAAGTTTTCTCCTTGAGATCATTTTGTTCTAAGAAAAGAGATATAGTCTTTACTTGTCACAGTTACAGGTGAATACAACCCCTCATTCCCGTGAAGCTCTGGTTTGCTGCAAACAGGCTAGAAAAGCACAGTTAAAGAAATGAACACCTGAGATGGCAAAACACTGCAAGAAAGGTTTCAAATGCCATGAAGGTTATATATAAAGGCGCCTTTAAAAGGTACATGTCTCTGTCATATTCCTTCCCAGAACCCGATTTTGTCTGCACAAATATGACATACAACTATCATTCCTCTCACATATTGGGCTTATCATCTTCTTGCCCTTTACAGCCTTCCTCATGTCCTTTGTTAGTGCTAATAAAAGTTAATCCGTAAGAAAAGGCTCAGAAGACCAAGCAGACCAAGCTCAATTACTTCTTTGATTAACTTCATAATTGAGCAATAAGCCACAGAGCCAGATCTTCAGCTGAAAGGGACAGCACTCACCGTGGCAAGGTACAGCCTGTTCAACATGCGTTTCTGCACAATTGTATTTATTTCACAGTTTTTTGTAACTCAGTGAATGCATGCAGGGCGTTAGGGGTGTATACCTTGGTTTACACCAGGTATACTGCCCACAGCTGTGCCCCAAACCTCTCATGGGCTCATGACCCTTTCCCTGACATCACACTTCCATTTCTAAGGTTTAGTAAAGAGGTAGTCTTGGTGTACCATGGGCTTCTACTAGGAATGAGCAGCCAGAACTAAACGCTAACTTTTAAACCTGCTTTTAAACCTGTGGTGAGAATGTCCCTCTGCAGCGTACTGCGGAAATGCCATCCTTTTTGAGGCAGCTCTGTAAAGAAGCATTGTATTAAAGAGGGTGAGAAACTCAAGAATATCGGCTGGTCCAGGAAGGGTGCTGATACACCAGTACATGGGAGTAAAATCCAGGTGTCTGTTCCTGCAGGGGGGAATCTATCCTTCTTGGCACAGTGTGCAGTATATGGGGTTTTCCATGTGTGGTTCTGCACTGAGATCTCCGCACAGACAAGACACTACAGGTGTTTGGGGATGAGAGAGTAATATATTTATAAGGACTCTGCAAAGAACTCAGACTGGTTTTCAGAAGTTTCCTCCTGAAATTGAATATTCAAAAAATTCTCTCACAATAAATGTATTCCCATCTGTGATATTCACAGCTTGTTTTAACTTTATGATGCTGGAGGCAGACCTCTAATCTCAGTGGGTGCATTCTCACTGAAGAAATGGCCCTATAAAAGATAATGGGTAATTAATATCATAGAAAAATTCCTCGGTAATGACTGGGGATATCAGAACTTGGTTCATATTTCCTTCTGGGACCCTGGAAATAAAATTTTATATTTTCCATCAAAAAAGGCTGATCTCTGTATTTTGAGTACATGCAACAGCAAATAGTACACTTCTACAGTTTTGTAACATGCTGACTGGAATTCAATTTCTTCCTTTACTAGCAAGGAAGGAAGATCTGAAACATCCTCAAAGTCTAACAAGATGCTAATGTGCTAAAAAAGAGCCTTTGAATGAGCTTGTTTTAGTCAAAATATTGCAAGTGTGTTAATTCTAAGACCTCTAATGGCACTAAAAACACTCATTGACGAATGCCTCGTTTTCTCTTAATAACACTTGCTTTAATGTTGCTGTAAATGATATCAACTTTGTCATAATGATGCAGCGCTAGCACTTAAAATCTACCTTCAATGGTTATTTGTATTTTAAATTTTGCGTTTTCATTTGATCCCATATGCTTTTGACAACGCTGGATTGATTTAAAGCCAGCTGATTACAGAACACTGAATTAAACCGGAATCTCAGGTACATTACAAAGGTGAAGGAGCAGCTAGATTCTAAGCAACACCTAAGCTAATGTCTCTTTTCTAATTGAGTGATAGTCAGGCAGTTTGCAGTGCCAGCAAGTATGGTTAAATCAAATTGACTTTTAGTGTTAGACCAATGGTGCTAATAGACTGGGTTCACTGTCTATAATGGATATGGAAAGACAAATACATTAAAAGCAAAGGTCATTCTTATCTTTTGCTTTTGACAGCAAAGACTTAACTGTACGAAGTTCGTTTCCCCTCCAAGAAATTATCGTTCCTATAGTTTATCTCAAATGAGTTTGGTAATGAAAATCTAGAAGGATTTTTTTCTTTCCACATCATCCTTCATAACTCAAGACTTATCGCCCTTATACCAGGATGCATTATTTGCCTTTTGTCCTCACGCTCAGATGGCAATAAGGGATTGTTTTCTTTTTTATTTTTGCTTACAAAATCTAGTAAAATGATGTCCTGATTTTTGCTTCAAGTCTAATGTATCAACTAATAAGCAACAGTGGGTCCAAGCATGGGAAACAGGATGAGGCTGTGCATTGTCTGGAGGAACACGGAGCATGTGGTAGGAAATATGAACCATCACGCTCTTCAGCAGTGAACAGAAAGAGAAATAAGCATCTTGGTGAACTTGAAACACTATTCCCCTGCTGAACTCACGAACTTTTTGCCAATGCTGAAAGAATGTCCTTTTCATGTAGCTGAACACTGTGGGCAGGGGAAGAGTTTTAATACTGCTTTCAGCTTTTCAGAAAGATATTCTGCTACCTTTCAGGTGAGGGCTGCAGAAGCCTTAGCCCGTTGATTTGTGTGGGGCTTGCAGTCTGCTTGGGGTTAAGTATGTATGTGACTGTCTTGGCTCAGGATGGCACCCAGAGAGCTCTGAAAGCTCATGAATTGCAGATTAATAACAATGCAGGTAGCAGTTAGGGCACAGAATAACTTCCTTCAGCACAGTGAAAATGATGCCTGTTTACAGCTGAAGGTTTGTGTCTGATGATGAGGCAAGATGAAGGGAGTTGCATTTCAGTAAGGACTTCAGCAAAAGACAGCAACAACATCTTATGCTAACAAGTAAGGAAAGGATTTTGTCAGTAAATACCAGGATCCTCTACCTATTGTCTGATTTTGGCAAGGCCTGATTTGTAGTGTTATGTTGTATCTAGGGCTTTCTGACCCATAATAGGCTGCTGAAAGCCATCTGGGCAGTGCCACCCCCCACACCAAGTCACAACTGCAGAAGGAGAAATTCTCCTGAGAGTCTAATCTAGTGAGGGGATGTCCTTCAAATCCTGACAGCACCCACAGGGCGGGACTGGAAAGAGTTCTGTTACTTCTGTTTTACAGCCCTCTGATATGCCGTACCTGACGGCATACCTCAGTGGCAATGCATCACTGTCTCCCTGAGTGCTGCCTTACCAAAGGGCTTCTCTCCAGTCTCAGACTCCATGGTTTGCTTTCCTGGAGGGTGAACATGGAGGGAGTAACTTATGCATGCTTGGGTTAAATGAGTTGAGAACAAGCAGCGCTCTGTGCAGTGCTGCTGCATCCGGGAGGGGCTGCATCATCCTGTTTGTCACACTTTTTTTTTAAGTAGTTTTATTTTATCCACCAATAGTGCTGCCTATTTGTATTAGTTTGAATGATTAGTAATTTTTAAATGCAACTGTCATACCCTGCTTCATGAATTGCAGTGATTCTACCATGCTATAAAGAAACATTTTGACGCTGTAAAAACTAAACTTTTGCTAAAACATCTTTAACATTATAAAGGTAAAATTTTAGTGTGGTTTTCATGGTTTCACTATAGACCAGGTACAAAATTCTGTTCAACAATACATTTTGAGAGTGCAACAAATATTTCTCACTTGATTTAGGGAGGGCAGAATAACAAGCAAACTGAACAGCAAAAGGTTGGATTTTCTAGCAAGTTGAAAATACCATGGTTTGTTTTCCACTAATACCAAGAGAGATAAAGTTAATCTGAAAGTACACAGAAATTCACATTTGCAAAATCTGGTCTCCACAAGGCCATGAAATCCTTAATTTGTTTATTTCTCCCAGAAGAATATAAATCACTGTTACATCGCCCAAATGTTTGTGAGTTTATCAAAAGGAGCGTTTATTCAGCATTCATTCCGCTCTGTCATTAAATCCTCTGGATTATATGGCTGTTGTTGTCTTTTAAATTCCTGATAAATATGTTGCTGACAGCCAGCTGTTCTTTCCAATGCATCATAACCAACCATCCTGGAGTAGATCATTAGTCTGCTTGCATCCATCTATTTTGTTTATGCCACTCAGGCAGATTACAATGGCCATCTGAAACTGTAGGCACTTTTTGTTTTGGGGGAATGCACCATCAGTGGCACAGGAATGTGAGGGACAGGGCAGAGTTTCAAGGATATCAGCTCTCTTGGAGTGATAAGTCTTGCTTGCCCAGCAGAGGGACACTTTGGTCTCTCCGGTGGCTTCAGCCCTTTTTACCCTGAGGTGATTTGGGAGCCGTGCAAACTGGTGACACCAGGAGAAGCCTCTTGGGGCTGAACCCACAGGCAAGGCGTGGGGAAATGCCTGACCCGTCACACCACCTAGTTATCCCTGGGAGCAAAATTTTGGGTGTACAATAAGCGTCAGTTGTGGCACAGACTTTTCCCCCCTTATACTCTTATGCTATATTACATTTGTTAAACAGAAGGTCAGAGCCTTCCAGAGTTTCCCCCTTTGGCAGCAAGCTGATTTTTCCTGGTGCTCTTCTGACTTTTCAGTGGTCTGAAGCATCAGGTTTGGTTCACTTGCAGTTCAAGCTGTCAAACTCCCATGTACAGAGCAGTCAAAGTATGTTTCTGCTGAGGAAATCAAACAGTATGTTTTCCAGTTTGCAGCATTCAGCCCACATGGTTTTTTCTCAGAAAAGAAGAGAATGCTGCCCCTTGCACTTGTAATTTACAGTAATTAGCAAGGAAATGATGCTTGGTTTTAAAGAAAGACGCACACTGAGCAACTCATTCCTAAAAAAAAGATTTGGAAAGGAGGCTCACATTGGGAAGTAGTACATTTTTATTCGTGTTGTAAACATAAATATTCAACACTTTTTGCAAATCAAAAATCAGAAGAGAGAAAAGCAGTGATCTTTTGATTGACTGAACATTTTTTCTCCTAGCTTATGCTGAAATGCTTAATATTTCAACTGTGTGTGAAATGCAAGCAAGCTGATAGATTGGTTGTATTAATTGGAAAAAAAAACCTAACTCAAAAAAATCCTAGCTGAGACACTTTATTTTCAAAGAACAGATGGCTTTCTTCACTTACAGCTGTAGAATATTTTCCTGCAACATAAAGACATATAGTGTATCCTCTGGGGATGAAGGAAAATGAGATGGAGAGAAAACGTTGAAGGGAAAATTGTTAGGAACTCTGCAAGTAATAGAAATAACAGGCCTGACTTCTGGTGCCACTAACCTTTGTTGGCTTCAAATGACAAGTCCTACTTGAGATCAAGACATCAGCAGGACCCTTACTTGTCCTGAGTTTCCCACCCTCCTCCCCATGAGGACAGCAGCAGGAGAAGCCCCACCTGCAGACATTTCTTGTGGCAGAGGACATTTTTTATGTTTTCCCTACCAGCCTGCCTGGCTTAACCTTTTGACCACCCTTCAGCTGCTTTTTTAATGTGACCATTTTATCAACAACTGCAGTTAAAATGGCAGTCGGTTTAGCCAGCTCTGTCTGCTGCTGCTTGAAATTTTATGTATTGTGACCTTCTTTCTGCCCTTAATTTCTGCTGGAGATGCTCATCTCCTTGCACTGTAACCAATGAATCAATTTTATTTTCTCTGCTGAAAGTGTTGGGGGGCTGCAAAGCAAAGTTTCTCCCCCTGCTCCTTATCTGGAATAAGAAAACTCCTGCAGTTTTTCTCTCTTTGTAACTGCCTATTGATTGTGTATGTCAGCTGTACATCTGTGGGCACTGAAGGATTTGATTTTATTTCTGTTTGCTCAATGATATCTAAAAAGTGACTGCTTGAAGGGGTGCTGGGAAGCGGGGGTCTTGTCCACAGGTTTTATAATGCATTATTTGCGTATAATTACAGCAGGACAGTGTAATTACACAAGGTATTTCCTTTTACTTGTTTAGGTATTCTTTTTGAATGACATGTGCCTCTGCAGTCCCAAGGCCCCAGAACTGCCATAGGCAAGATTGTCCCATACTGCCTTACACATGCCCAGATTTACTGCTCTTGCATGAATTGTTTGCCAGTAAACAAAACTAGTCATTTTTCTGAGTGTTTGATGGCAATGGATCCTGTGCTCACTTCTGTTGGTCCGGGCAGTCCTCTGCCACTGAGAGCAAGTCAGATGTATGCCTGAACAAAACAAGCTGGGAAGGACAAGAATTGCCTAAGGAATGAGAAGCAAACATCAATTACTTGCTCAGGGATGAAAAACTGTTTGGTAGGCTACTTATTTAGATGGCTAAGCACATCTTGCATTTGGCTTCAGCATCCTGGCCTTGTACTTGTAGGACATCTATCACATCTGTGACCCTTGAGCAGTTCAAAGAGGGTTTGTGCACTGAACCTTCTTTTCAGGGCCAGGGCCATCAGCAAAGGAACTCTGAGAGGTAGAAGGAGCTGGCATGGGCTTTGGTTCATCAGGGGTTCAGAACCATCAGCACTGGCGTGGGGCAGTCTGTGGGGACTGTTAACTCCTATCTACGACTACTGAACTCCCTCTGCAAAGCTCACACGCTCTGACACCCTCAGTCAAAGTCTTGTGTGCGCCCTAAGGATCTGGCTATCAGGCCCAGGGTGTGATTCCTGGAGTGTCCTGAGCAGGGCCAGGAGTTGGACTTGATGATATTCATGGGTTCCTTCCAACTCAGCATATTTTATGATTCTATGGTACAGTAGCAGGTCACACAGTAATTCCCTGTGTAACTTGCGTTACTCAGTGCGAGTCTGTCGTGTGTGAGTGACAGTTATTCTAAAGTTGGTATTTCCAAGCCAAGTACAAAAGTTTCTGAGGTACAGCTTCCAGCAAATATTTTTATCAAATATATTATCTCTTTATTTAATTCTAGATCCATAATCAAGATCGCCTCTATTGGATTTCAGGAAATCTTTATTGCGCTGCCTTCTTCTGGGAGAGGTGCCCAAGGCACTGAGGCGCTGAGCAGAAGCCTGAGTGAAGTAGAAGTAGTTCTCAGATTACCACAGCCCTGTTCAGTTTGTCCCTGTATCTGTAACAGTATGATATCTATCTTCCTTTTACCTGACGGGGCCTGCTGAATAAGAAAATGTGTCAATCGTAGGTCAGAGAGTTGCTGTTTCTAGTGTTACAGATTTATGATTTCATAGCAAGATCCTGATGCAAACCTGGAAGAATTAAACTTCTGCTTTTTCAGAGAGAAGCCCCTGAGTAGCTCCAGCTCTCCAGAGGTTAAGAGCAAAGGAAGCAAGGAGAAGCATTCTGAAGTCAGGGCTCAGATAGTGCCAGGTATTGCAACCCACTGCTTGAAGATTTAGCTCTGTGCTTGCAACTGGATTAAGCTGGGATGTTTGGCAAGTCTCTGAATATAGCTGAGCATTGTGCTTCACGTGGCTGTTGGAAGGATATCTAAAAATGGCACCAAAGTATTCATTGATATGTGGGGCAACAGGGCTGGAATTGGTTAACAGTGTACAAAAGATTCTACACCCTCAGTATTTTGAAACGAAGGAGTTTTCCTGTGACATAATTGTAAGTAATCTAATAGGTAAGTAATTAAGAGTTTGAATGACAGGCATACAAGTCCAATGCAAAGCACCGTCTGCAAAGAGGTGATGTAAACCAGAGGGTGGAAAAATACAGTGTGTGTGCCTATGTGACAAAAATTCCCTGTTGGTTCAAGAATGGGTGCTTTGTTTTTCATTAGATACGATATTAGAGATGTGTCATCTTTAATCCATTTCTGTCAAGCTCAGTTGTCAGAAAGAGTAAAATTTCTTTCAAAAAAGACATAGCTGCTAATCCCTAAAAGCATACTGCAACCATATTCTGGTCCTTCCAGATCTCTAATCAATGTCTCCTTCTGCAAAGATGCCCTTGAACCTTGGAAATGGCCTCATAATATTAATAGAAAAGATAAGAAGTACCCGTTTTTCCCTATTCTTACCTTGTGGGGAAGGACATCTTTTTAAATATTTGTTTCTTTTGTAACTCAGTGTCACAGTTTCATCAGTCAGCTGAAAACTCGTCAACTGAAAACTCCTCAACCTTTCAGTATGAATAAGTCAAAAAAATGATTGATATAATCCGTTTTCTTTGGAGCCTGTCTCGTAGTGCTTTAAAAGAGTCCCCAAATGATGAAATCTGCAATTTTGAAACAAAAGCCTTTTCCTGTTGAATATGGCCAGGTACTCAACCGTGAAAGGGATCCCTCATAGAGCTATATTACTTTTTCACAGGAATAATACTATGTGTTAGGAAAAAACTGGCTAACAGTCAGATTTCTTTGACAAAAGATGTGAAGTTTGCTTTTTTAAATATGGAATTCATTAGTATTATTGAACAGTCTTATCATATTTCTTTTAACTATAAATGATTTCCTCATACGTGGTTCCTCAGTTTTCAAAGGCTTTAGAAGTTACAGAAAAGCAGGTACATGATAGAAGACTGGGTATTGTGGAGGTGTTAATACATGGCAGATTTTTTTTTAACCTAAGCACACATATTTCAGGACCCATTATCTTGTCTTTTCTTTTGATAAAGTGGTTTTAGATTGACTATTACGTTCCAAGGAAATTCAACACAGAATGTTTCCGTCATGCAGTGACCAACACTCCGCACCTGGAAAACTGCTTGTCCAGTTGGACATGATGGAAAAATAAGTGTGTTCTCAAATGTCCTCTCAGGGCACAACTGGGTGAGAGGCAGTCTCCGGTGTGTGAGACAAGTGAATAACCAAACATTAGGATCATGATAAAGGCATGAGACAGCTCGGCTCTTGGAGCTGGTACTTGCAGAAAGAGTTGTAAGTTTGAGTCACAGGTGGCTGAAGATGTGCAGAGACCATTAACATAAACCTTCTTCTGTGATGCTAAACATGTTTGATGTGAAAATCACCTTTAATTGTGGCTGTAGAGCAGCCTCTGTGCACTCACCTATGATAAACCAGACCTTTCATAAAAAAATATTGTTCGTATAGGTACCAATCTGTGTTCAATGACAGCACAACACTTCATCTACATTTATTTATTGAACACTGGGATAGAGTGTTTTTCTCTAAAAGCTTCCATGAATGTTAATGACAAGGAATACCACTTGTAGACAACACTTGTGCCTAGGAAAATGTAGAAAAGGAAAGCCAATAAAGCATCATGTGAAAAATATTAGCTTGCTGAAAATCTTTTTATGGTTTGAATTAATTTTTAGTTCAGCAGCACTTGTTAAACCTATAAATAGATAAATAGTCTCTTGCCTTCCTATAGCTTTTTTCCTCTTATAGCGTGCTTTAGAAGTCTTCACATTCAGTGATTTTTATTTTATTATATTTAGTTAACACTGCAGGCTCTCTTTCAGAGAACTGCTTTGATAACAGGCTGTTTCATCTCAGTTCCTAGTGTGATAAAAGCCAATTTAGAGTCACTTACCTTATACAAAACAATGCAAAGTACAAGATATTTTGATGATAATAACACCTTTTAAAAAAGATGACCATCTGCCTTTATTCACTTCTCCTGCTTTCAGTGTCCTTTCGAGATCCACTTTCCCTATGGAAAGACGAAATCACAGAGATCGTTTTCAGTCCTGTCAGCTGCGAAGATGTGGTAACCATCTTATAAGATAAACATATGGCTGGGTCTTAAGGGCTTTTTCAAACTGGGAATCCAAATATAGGCTGCCAAGTTGTGTACAGAAGCATCTGCCACGTCAGTTTCCCATCACAGCGCCTTCCTGCACCACCAGGAAGCCTGAGCTGGTGCCTGCTCTTTTCCAGGTTGGCATTTTATGGCAAGAACCAGCCACAAAAATGTAGAGCTGCGTATCTGAAGGCTTTACTTTAGACTCCTTAATCTCAATGTTTTAGGAATAATTTGGGACAAATGAGACTCATCCATCCAGAGAGTTCCAACAAAAACCCAGCTGTAAGCTGCGGGGTGAGCATGGAAGGACCTGGAAGTTGAACAGTCTCTCCAGGTGGATCGGGGAGTGATTATTTTGAAATACACTTTAGTCCCACCGGCAGTGCCATTCACACAGTCTTTACTAGGCAGGCCAAGAAGGATCTACTCATACTCCATCTGACTTATTTTTACACAGTTCCTGACAAAACTGTTGTCTAGTCTCTGTATCTTGCTTCGTTTGTGGTCCCTTGGTTTAGATGGCTTCCCTCCTGAGGAGCATTGAACAGGAATTGCCCCATACATGTGCCTGTAGCAGCTCCTCATAGCTAACCAGAACATCTCCAACTTGAAACACATAATTTTCCTGCTGTACAGTGCTCCTGCCTCCTGCCTTTTGTGAGGAATGTGGTTATTTGCGAGCTATTATGGCTCTTATTGGAGGTTGACTCTTTCCGTTTGACCTTGAAACATGGTGGGATTCTGGTAGTGCAGTGGCCTTGCCCATGCCTTCCTTGTACTGGTGGCTCTGAAGAAGTGAGGTCTGCGTTTAAGAGAAAACACAGCCAAACGAATTTGCAGTTGACCACCTGCTTCCTCATCAGCCCCTCATATGAGAAAGACCTGGATATATAGAGCTTAATAAGGCATTTTTCTCCAGGTAATTAGCACAATTATGACAAACTTTCTCATTAAAATGTTTGTGTGAAGACAACTGCTTTGGTTGAAAATGTGCATGGTGCTTGTGGGCTAAAATCACTGTTGGAAGCAACTTTTATATAGTAATACTTTTTTTTTAACTGGCTGGGTTTCTTTGCTTGGGTTTTTTGGTATCCTGTAAGCAAGGCCTGTGAAAGGTTTATCAAAACAAAGACTGGTGATTTTTATAAACTTTTTGTTTTGAAGCAGAACATGCTGCCCATTCCAGGAAGTTAACTTACCTTTTCTAATCGCATGGAACTTGCCCTGAAAATCAGAGGAGGGCATGTAACACAGAGAGATCCATAAAGGTGCGGGAAGTTAGATTTATTGCTATTTGTGAAGCCATTTAACACTGTTCAGAGCAGTTTTAGCTCATCAATACCCCACTGGTGAATCTCAAAATATCTATCATGTTTATCTGAGACAGCCTTCTGCAATGTATCTTCATTTGTTCTTACCTAGTGTTTGCTCTCACCCTTTACTTTGCTTTTTACCTTACTTTAAAACTTCAGTCATTTACTTCAGGAGCCAAAACTCTCTTCCTCCTCACCCCAGGTACTGAATAACCAACTAATAAACAGGGAGGTAAAAAATTCCTGAAGTACTTCTTTCACCTAAGCTAACTGTTGAATAGGAACCGTGTTCCTAGCAATTGGCATCACACTGGAAATATGCCTTGAACAGACTTACAGCTGCAGCCATTGCAATCAAAAGATTAATAGATAACTAATTAATTTTAATAAGTTACTCTCCTACATGGACTATTTTAAAACTTTAAGATTGCTAAAATAAGACATTTAATAAACACGAAGGGAAAAGAATCTCAGTAGACAGATTAAAAAAACAGACAGCAGCCTTGACTCACGCATCTAACATTGTCTGGAAAAAAAAGTTTCAAAAATATTGTGGTTAAGTATTTGATTGAAGAATACAGAAAATAATTTTTCAAAAATAGATCTTTATTAGCAGTCTGGGTTAGAGAACTGGGTATTCACTTTGATTAGGGTTTTCCGTTGAGAGGAGTAAAAATTCTAGGTTTTCACAGGTTACAAGTTAAAAAATATGGAAAGTGATGTATTTACATTACAAAGATGAAATTGAGTTACAGTGGCTAATAGGATAAGTGTTGCAAGTTAGGCATTAGAAGAGGGATATGAACCCAATTTACTGGGCAAATTAACTTTGTTAGAACACTTGAGCTGGCGCAAAGATAACAGCGCCTTTAGGACACAAACTGCCTGCCTTGCTTGTGTACTCCAGTGTTTCTCTAATGATTATAAAATTATTTAGGCAAGATTTTTTTTACCAGCCTAAGGGCACCAAAAGATATTCATAAACGTGCAACAGAAAGAGAATGAAAGCTGGACTCAGTGCCCTAACTCTTCATATCCTAATACCTGCTGAAGCAGCTCTGCTTCCTTTGCTCTGCGTAACTAAAATTGTGCTCCTGCATGACAAGGGTGCCACTGATTTGCAAATGGAGCCACTCAGTGTTTTCAGGACTTGAATAACAAGCCCAGAGAATCCCTTAAAAAATAATGTCCTGGAAAGCCTGTCAGCAGTGTCCATCTGAGACAGTTCAGACATGGACTGAAATGCATTTGGCAGGATCTCTTTGTTGATCAGTAACAAGCTGTACTCTGTTTCACCTTATGCCCAAGGATTTCATAGTGCTTCATACAAGTAAGGTGAATGGTGTCTGGATGCAGTCAGACACTGAACAAGGGGATCTTAACGTTCTTGTTAGTGCAGAAAGTCTTCTGCTATTTCCAGACTATTCAATGTGAGAAAGGGAAGTGGGCTTAAATGATGTACCCAAGGTTATGCCTCATATTAGTTACAAGATGGGAAGCGGTCACAAACGGTCCCCTCTGAGTTCATGGGGCTGATCTGCCTACCTGAAAATAAAAGAAAGCCAGTCCTCTTTGCAGTGAGCAATTTAAGCCAATTTGTATTGAGCAATTTGCTATGAGATTCGATTTAAAGGAAAAAAGAAAAACTTTGTGAAGCTAGACTAAACAGTGTTCACAGCATAGTGGTCATCTTTGATGTGATGCTTTAGAGGAGCTGAGGCAGAATGTGCTTCTTCTGTGTGGTTTAATAAAAATAAGGCTGTGAAACATCTTCTGAGGCAAAAGTCCAAGATTCTCTTCAACATCTAACACTGAGCCTTAAAATTACCATACCTAAATGCATGCAGACAAGTTGTGTTCATTAATTTTAGCAGCATCTGTGCCCATTTACACCAGCTAAATATCTAACATTCAGTATAAGCAATTTTCCTGTCCCTTTTCAATTAGCTCCATTACAGAAAATCTAATTAAATCGTATCTTTTAGCAGGAACCAAGAATTCAACAGCTAAATTTTTGCACTTAATTAAAACCTCTTCGTCTTGAACTGTTAATTTTCTCAAAAAGATATCCAGTAGTTTTTCCTCTTATCCACTTGGCTCCTGAATGAAATGGCTCATTTACTCTGAGTTGGCTCTTGAAGTGTACACTTAGGCTCCAACTCTTGTGGCGATCTCAGAAGATGATAGGAACCATAGCTGCTTTTCTCCGCACTTCCGGATAAAATCTCTTCAGATACAGCTTGTGTTTCTTTTGGGCCCACAGAGACATCTGGATGACCATCAGGAAAGCAAAGATGCCAACTAGCAGAAAAAAGATTTAAAGAAAAGGATCATGTGTCTTCTTTCAGTGTTTGTTTCTGTAAATACAATAGGGTTTATGGAAACGCTTGGCCCTAAAGCAAGTAGGCAGTAGCTGCCTGATCCAGCTGCCTGGCAGTGAGGTCCCAAAAAGCCCAGCAACTACAAGATTTCCCAGGACACTTCTGTGCTTGTCAGGAGCCGGTAAGTGGATCTTGGGTACCTCTCCCTTCAGGCTGAGTCACACCAAATGGGGGATAATTTTACTGTGTTTGCATTTTGCAAGTTCATTATCCTTTCTTCCTTAGAATGAGGTGGTTAATCAGAAACTTTCATTTGGCATCCGGTCAAGTTATGTCTGGGACAATTACAGCAAGGATGAGTGTGCTGCATATGTTGCTGCTCCTGCCATTGTAGGGACAGCCCTACGTTGTCCCCAAATTTTCAGATCATTTCCATACTGAAGCCCAAAGAACAAAAACACTTCATCTTTTCAAACAAAATTTCAGTTTAATTTTTTTGTTATGCAGTTTAACCCACTTTTGAAATTCGTTTCTCTTTCATTTGTAAACCATGTGGGGCTACTTCTTGCAAGTAGTTTTTATAGGTTTCTATTTTGAAATGGAAAAATAATTAAAAAGTGAATGTTTTGGAGGGCTCAGTCCCAGGGACTGTATTTTTGGAAGTGTTTAGGTCTCCAAGGATGCAAGAAAGTACTGAGCAAGAATCACAAATGCTACTAAGCAGGCTGCTCTTAGGAGCATTTTTGAAGTTTATATATTTATCTCATATGGGGAATTTGATGGCAATATTTCATATGCTATAAACTTTTTTGGCAAATTTTAGATGTCCAGAATTCACGTCCACAAACAACTCTTTAAATGCTGTCTTCATTCTGTTACAAACTTACCTGGCAGAGTTTGTGTCATCACTGTGAAACTAATCCAAGATCCAGCCTGTTGCAAAGAAAAAGGCACTGTTAGTTGTATATTTTATGTAAAACAAAATGGCAAGTTTTCAAAAGTTCATCCTGGAAAAAGAGTGTGGTACTTGTACCGGAAATGGAAGAGGAAAAATAGTAAGAAATGAACCCCCCCAGTGTGCTGGATGGGGTGAAGAGATGGGTGGTAGATCTTTAGATCACTGGGGAGACTGTAGTGGAGGGAAATACAGACAAGAGTCCATGAGATAGTGATGTGAGGGAAGAGGAGGGTCTGGTGGAGGAACTTTTGTGGGAGCGAGGAGACTCTGACATAGGAACACAAGGATTGAGGTGCAGAGGAAACAGCGTGGAGGTGTTGCAGATTTTCTGCAAAGGTTGAGACAGTAACCTTTGCATATAAGCAGAAGAAAGTCAGGTACCTCGTATGTATAGTTGGGACAGGATACCAGCAGGAAAAGCCACGTGAAGGGGTTGTAGGTTGGACTTGGAAAACAGGTTCTATTTCCTTGTGAAAGGGAAAAAAAAAAGGGTGGCGAAAATCAGACAGAACCAGTTTCAGTGCAGGAAGAGGAGAACTGAGCCTTATCACAGCCTGCCTGTGTAACAGCAATCCCCTGGGCCAATGCTCTCAGAGTACAACCTGTTAGAAAAGTTTCACTGAAATCTTTTGAGGTAGCAAAAGCTGTATTTATCCCAGTGAGAATGCTGCTCAGCAAGCCTCGTGTCAGTTTTTACAAGGTCTGGCGTGTCCAAAGGATGCAGCTTCTGTTCAGAAAAGACTAGTTTAAAGTGGACTAGTCAACAGGCGAGGACTAAGGACACTCCACTGGGATGTGGGGGATGCAGCTGTATCTTATTCTGACTCAGGAACATGAATCTGTTGGCTCCCACATCCTCACCCGTCATCTCTGGTAGAATAGGAAAGCAACTCCAGAGCTAACGATGACTCTTTACAGCCACTGATAATGCTCATACAAAAGGCCTCAGTGTAAACTTTGTATCTTAGATATTTAATATCTAATACAAATTCAGTGGCCTCATAAACATATAGGGTTGCTTGGGGTTTTTTGCTTGATTAGTTTTGATGTGGCTTTTTTTATTTGGTAGGTTTTTTGCCTTTCCTCCCTGCCTTGGACTGGTGAAGGATAAAGAGAGAAGAGGTAAAAATAATCCTTTTGTTCTGGAGTTGGAATTGAAGCACTGTCTGTTAGGAAATATCTCAGAGTAAAAGTGATTTCTGATCAAGGACGTGCATTATCCTATCCAAGAAGTAAGAAATTGCAGAAATTATTAATTATTAATAAGCAACACCTCATTTTTAAGTTCTGGCAACAATGCCGTCTTTAATACTTGTAGGCAATGAGAAGTTAAATCAGTTTTTTGGCTCTTGCTGCTTTTAGACTGAATTAGGCCCCTTGCAAGAAATAATATAAGCAGTTTCCTAACCACAGTGCATGAAAACCTTCAGGAACAGAAACTGACTTCTGTGTCTGAAGTTGACCATACTGTGGTATTTTCTTGAATAGGGTGTTCTAGTGGGGAAATTACACTATTAGTGTCTGAAAACATATCTTACGTTCTGGTATAGATTGTATAACTTTTATTCTCATGACACGAAAATGCTGAAAACCCAACCTGTTAAGAGCATACATTTACACTGATGCCTGTGTAAGTATTCAAGAGTCTATCTCTGTGTATTTGAACATATGCACGTACATCTTTGCCTGAGATGAATATGTCTAAAAACTCTGCAATATAGTTTAGAAGTTTTTGAAACTTATTTAGAATGAAACACACTGCTGTCAGTCACCAGCATGCTTTAAAGGACTTCTGCGCTTAAATCCCTATTTAAATTGCAGTTGTGTCTAATTAGGATAAATTTGCTATAAGCTTTGAAACAACAACAGTGTTGCTAATGTTTCCTTGTCATCCCATTTGTTTTGAAGGTGTTAGACCAATGGTGTGATACCTACTTCATCCTTCTTTATTCAGTGGATGTAGGTACATAAATTACTGCCCCCAGCAGAAGATGGATAGGTTAAGCACACTTCAGTCTTAAACAAACAGGAAACAAACAGACCTGAATTGGTTTGCTGAGCCAAAGCTACGTTGATAAAGTGATTTCCAGCTTCACACATCTGCAAGACATTAAAAACGCATTTTCAGTTGTATGCCTAAAATGCTGTGGTTGCAGTGCATAACCAGAACCCTCCCCATTACAACTCAGCCTCTGTGTCCAGGAAATATGTACTCCAAAAAACAGCCTGTGATCTCAGTCACACACACAAGTGTCCAGTGAACACTGTGGGTGCAGCCTGGGGTGAAAGCCCTTGGCACAGCTCCATAGAGCTGCATGCAGCCAGGCCTTCATTGGGGTTCCCATGCCCAGCACGTGCAACGTTTGGCCCTAGGGATATCAGAGAGACTCCCTGGCTCTAAGGAATTCAGCAAGATGCTCTTCTTGATTTCTCCTGGCTTTAGTCCAAGCTGCAAAGAAGAAGGTGAAAAGCTGACCTCTGGTTTTGTAAGGATGTCACCAGTTAATGTCCCTAACCTTTTCCTACACGCTCTTTCAAAGGTGTTCAGCAAAACAGGAAGGAAAAATAGGGCGAATAAAAAAACCAGCAGTTCTCCAAAAGGCAGACTGGTTGAATGGAGTAGTCAGGGATTGATAAAGGAAGGGAGCCAGTACTATTCCTGGTTCTGCAACTCTCTGGTTATGCTGTTTCCAGCCGTACCCAGCCTCTCAGTGCTGGCCTCTAACATCTAGGTGTTTCAAACCTTTGGAAGAGGTGCCATGTCTGCCCATTTGGTTATACAGCCTGTAGTACAGGCTGATTTCAGATTTGCTTGGGGCTTTCAGTACTTCATCAGCTACAACTACTGAAGAATCAAAATCAATATTTACCCATAATTCAAGTGGGAACTGGTAGGAAAATTAGTTTATATTCCTGAAGAAGAAGACCTGTCATCACAATTACGTGATTTTATGGTTTTCATTTTTCCCCTACTCTGTGAAGAAAACCAAAATGCTGTATACAGTTCAAGCTCAGGCTGAATTGAACTTTTTTATTCATTTCCGTGTTTGAAGGCTGATTTGTCCTCTCAAACTGGAAAAAGGCAGTGTTAAAAAATTGCATTTTCTTACAGCGTTTGTTGTTCTAAATATTGCAAGGCTTGAAAAAGTCTAAGCAATTAAAATTAAAAGGAAAATGTTAAAACCTAGAGATGTTAAAAGTGTGAAGTCACAAAATTAATACAAAAAAAGAACTTCAACTGTCATTTTTAAATCAATTCTGAAAGTCATCCATAACAAATTTTTACTAAAATTAATTGAAAGAAATATGTAACTTCATTTTATATTGAAACGTGCTATTATCTGAAAGAACATTGTAGATAGCATCGCTGAAGAATTTTCCCCTTTTTGGCAGAGATTATTGTGGGGTTTGTTTGGACGGTTTAAATCAGGTCGATTAGTAAACAGACCTGTTATTGGCTGTTATTCTGCATGGCTAGGTAGTTATGGTTCAAGTCCTGCTGTCCTTTTAAATTTTTTTAATTCCAAATAACTGACCATTCTCTATCATAAATACCAGATGTAAAACACTAAATAGCCAGAAAATGAAATTCCATTATAAAATACCATATCAGAAGCTATAACTCTAACCATAGCAATGGACGTAATTTTAATTTACGTACTTCCAGTTATGAGCTGGGAACGTGATTTGTTTTTTTGATTGCTATTATTTTAAAGAAAAAGGTTTTGTGGTTAAAAGCGGTTTTGTAAAACACTATACCTAATGAGATCCCCATACTATCGTGGAGCAAGAGATAGCCACACATATATATAATTAACCCCTACTAATTCTGAGTAAAACAAGCAAAAGGCATTTCTGCAGGGATTTCTCTTGGCTTACCTTTGACTCTGCAGCTGCATTCTGCTGTGATTAACTCTTATGCCTCTCTTTAGAAATGGGACTGTTAATGGAGAACCACCGCTAAATTTAAGCTAGTCCGTAGTTTATCATATATAAAATATGAGGCAGCGGGGAACAGCAGAGAAAAAGATGATGCTATTTACGACTATAAAATATTGAAGTCTACACACTGTTTCCCCCTCTTTTTTACCCTATGAGGAAAACACCCCTGCAAAGCTTAATTTCTCTAAACATGAGAACCTTTCAGGAGGGCCTTCAGACACTCTTCAAATTACTCAGTACTGTTGTTTACGGCAGCTGCAGATGTACACACTTAAATCAGGATGTATAATAAAGACAAGACTTAAAAGAGGGTAAAAAAAAAAGAAATCTTCCAAATATTTTATTCATATATTTTAGAAACCTGTGAAAACAGCTTCAAATTATTTTATTTCATATGTTGATGTTTTAAATTCATTGTCTGGGAATCTGCGAACACAAGATCTGGAAGGGACAGGTTTTGAGTTTCCATGGGTAGGGAGTTCTCAAAAGAGCTGTAAGGATTCAGAGCCCAGACCAGGTACTGATGCAGATCTTAAGGGGATTGACATATTTTATAGCAAACACCCCTACGGGACTCATCCCTTTGCTTGATGGCAGCATTTTCCTTACAAGCTATAGCAGGGTACGTTCCATTGATGCAGGGAAGGATGTCTCAAAGGAAAAGGAGGCTTTCTCTAAGCAGACTTTGATGAGGACTAGTTTTGCTGGTAGCACTGAATATTCAGGCAAACAGTTTGCTTGGTTTCAAACACCCCCTGAGCCTGGGAAGGGTGCACACTTCCACTTCCACAGCAAGGTTCTGCCTTAATTGCTGCCTACCAGTGCCACAGCCTCCTGCCTCTGCTGTACTGAGTTACTGCTTTTGGCTCTAGAGCCTCATGAAGTGTGTGAACTTCTTCATAGGAGTATTTTTCTTGTCTTTGCTATATCTTATTAGTGCAAGAAAGGCTGAGAACTGCATAGTCAGCCCCAGAGACAAACACTGCCAAAACTGTGACCTTTAAGGGTCTTAATTTACAAAAGCATTTAAATATTGCTAATGAGTTTTTGTATGTTTTTCTGAATAGTGTTTTCCTGAAGGAGCCTAGACATATTACTGTCCCACTGCCCTGTTATATTTCTGTAAACTGATCTGTATCTGATCTTCAAAGAGGATGTTTTGGCTACTGACCCAGCAGTTCCTGAGGACAGAGAGGATAGATATTTCCATGTGAGAACTTCTTACCAAGCCTCTGTCTCACTATACAATTATGTTCATTCAAACAGCAGGTTGGGTAGTCTTCAGCTATCCTTCATCAGCTGCGTTTTCACTTGGAGTATCCCATTTTGGCAGAGTTTCTTTATATAGTTTTTAATAGCTGTTGATGTAAGTTATTCAGGGTACACTGAACTATTACAAAGTCTGCTTAGGATGTAATTCTTCAGTATTTTAAAAATGACAAGTTCCGGTCTGTCTAAATATTAGTGTTCTAACGCAATTACCAGTAGTAATAATGCTGATGATGTTCTCATGGCTCTCAAATACAGTATTTCAGTTTAAACTCTGTGTACATAAATATTAGTAGGACACTTCCTGACTGAGAAACCTTAATAGATTAGTACTAAATCTAATCGAAGTACACAGGGCTGTGGACATGGACTTATATATATGTATACACACAAATGCGCAGAAGCATTACTGCATTTTACTAAATTGTGAGTTAATCCTCTTCCATAATCATAAATAAAACTTCATTTTTGTACTTACCAGAAAAGCAAGAGCAGCATAAGAAACTTGTTTGTGGCCAAATGCTAGAAAACAGAATGAAATTATAAATTGCATTTTACGGTATGCGCATGGTTTGCTATGGGTGAAATTAATCTAGTGCTGAGGAGCAGAAATGCTTCTTTCCTGACAGGCTCTGCAGAAAGATTGGATATTATCACACACAATATGAAGACAATACAAACAGTAACAGCACTCTAGAAATGCCAGTTTTACACCACTGATCCCAAGGCAGTTTTCACCCAACTGTTTTAGTATTTGCCAGCTTCGTATATCCAAGTGTTTTGTCAAAGCAGCTGGTGGTGGTGAATACCTTGAAAAGACAAGGAGAGGAACGAAGGTCAGTGACAAAACCAGGCCACGAATCACAGCCTTATCCATAAGCCCTTCTACTTCCATGAGCAGAAAACCCGATACATAACCTATCCATTACCTTTTTTTTTATTTTAGTAGTGAGGCAATAGTGAGGCTTTACTACACAGCCACTAACTGCTTCACAGTCATGCAAGAAATACATTTAACATCTGTAAATTTTACCTGCCATTTGCTTGCCCTCTCCTTTTTGCTGTTGTCCCCAGACCAGTGTAGGGCTCTACCATGTTCATGTCCAAAGGTTTACAGTTCCCAAGTAAACCTTGGTCATAGCTGGGGGACACAAACCATGTGTACATACCTCACTTGCCTTGGCCATGTCTCATCAAGCCTTTACTTTTGGGAACTTTTTTTTCCTGGCTGGCACAGGATTCTTCTGTGCTACCAAAGGCATTTTAAGGCAGTGGCAAGCAATTAGAAATATTTCTTCTGAATGCTTCATCTTTTGTGTCTTGAACAAAGAGTTTCCCCTATAAAGAAGCTGCACTTATTGATTTGATAGCCCAGACTGCTAAAAACTGTGTCTAGGGAGGTTTCTGCATTGTTTGCAGCATTGTTGTCAAAGCCACACCAAATCTAACTGTCATTCCATGAATCACATAATTTTGAAATAGAACTTTTGTGCTATTTTGAAAGAAAAGCAATTGTCGTGTAGGAGAAATTTTTGGTTGAAAAAACTTAGCAATTTAACTGAGTGTAAATTGAAATGCCAAAGCAAACACTTTGTCCTCAAAGTTCATAGATAAATCTGAGATACAAAGGAAAAGAAAGACTAAGGGTATAGCAAGGAAAGTAAAGTAGCAGAAAATAAAACCTGTGCCAATTATACTCAATAGAAGCAAAAGTCCAGAGAGCAAACAGAAAAAAAATCATGAAGAAAGAGCAGTGTAACAGTAAAATATGAGGAAAGGGAACAAAATGATGAAAAATCTAAAAATTAAAAAAAATATTTTTGTTATCAGCAGTATGTGATGGATTTTTACTGGTTTCTCAGGGAAAAAAAAAAAGAAAAACCTTAATTTTCATGAAAAGGATGTATCTTTAGCAAATAAATATCTCCTCCAAGAAAATGCAACCTGCTCTAGTTCTCTCCTGCATTCTTTCATAAAAATGTTGTGAAGATGAGCAAAATATATTGATCTTTGTGTTTTCTCTACTTGTTCAAATTTTCCTGTTCATAAAACTGGACAGTGATTGACCATTGCTGAACAGACACGAATGTTCAGTGGCACAAAGCGGAGGTGCTTCCAACCCAACAACCTTCCTTCTGACAGGGAGCAAAGATTAATTTCAGGATAGATTAGTCATATGATCTAGCATGGGACCAGTCTCTTGATTTTGGAGGACTTCAGGTTACACGACAAAGGCTTTTTCAAGCCGAGTTTGTCAGCTTTGTGTGCTACCCATACCTACATGGTGGCGTGTACCGCGGGTGGTTGATGTAATATGCGATCCAGGATGTGAATCCCCAGTAAAAGGCACAGCCCTGGAACAGACAGATAATTTTTTTGAAAGGGCAGTAAGGAAGTACAAACTGCAACTTTATAAGTATAAATCCTGCCAAGTGCAAAACCCAGGTGACCACTGAAGACTTCACAGTTTCTTTGTGTGTTTTTCAGAATATTTATCTCAGAATATGAGATGCTGTGAAGCAAGTAAAAAAAAAAATGGGGACACAGTGTAGATTTATTTTTTTTTTTAATTTTGTGGAATGTGTTTTATGCCTGTTGTAGGAATTGGCACTTTTTTACTCCTTCTTTGATTCTATTGCTGAAGAACACATTTCTTTGAGTTGTACTGTTAAAAGTCTAGGGCTGGTTAACACAGCTGAGCTGTTACTGTACCTCAAATTCAGCATTTCCAAGCAAGATAGAGCAAGACAAACAGAACACTAAACCAGACAAAACAAGAAAGAGTAAAAGTGGCCCCTATCAAGGCCATGTGCTAATCTCCTTCACCAAAATCATAAATGTATTCCAAAATATTTAAAGGGAGGGTCTTTATATCACACTGAATGGGGTAGAGGAGTGATACAAAATGGCCAAGGTAGAGTGTGTGAAATAAAATAAAGACAAGCCTATGAGTAATGACACAGAGTTGAAATTCAGGAGGCTTTGGAAGAGAGAAGACCTGGCCAGCTCAGTATCTTCCTGCCTGAGGCCTCCATCTGTAGAAGGAGAATTTTTTTTTTCCTACTTGTAATTTGATTTTCACTTCCTAGCACAAGGCCTGTCTCTTGCTCTGTATTTATATTGCACCAAGGAAACAGTGTATGATTTCTGTCAACACTGCTAGATGTTGCAGCAGCAGCTATCATCATAAAATACCATTCAGTCTGAAAAATATCCTGGACATGACAATCAGCCCCTTGGGTGTATGAGTCAAAGTGGACATTTACATGCAGGAGCTAAAATGGACATTGATTTCAATTTATGTCCTTGGGGACATAGTCCTGAAATCCTTCCTGTATCTGTATTTTCACTAAACGTAATTCCTGGAGCTACAAAACAAATTAATTTTTATTTCCCTATCTTCTTCCGAGGACTGCTTTGATATGAGGATATTCTCTCTTACACAAGATGATAAACATATTGTCACCTTTATCATATTTTTCAGAGGAGTGTGCCCTTCCGAAAACTTGTGAACAAATAACGTCTCCAGAAGATGTCTGATGTAGTGTAAACAGTGACAGAAACAGGCCAAGCTGGAAGGGAAAGGGAAAAAAAAAAGGAGATTAAGGTAAGTGAAAGATTTTTTTTATTACCTCACAGTTAATGTCATGAAAGGAATAAGAACTAATATTCCAAAACTGCAGTCGCATTAAAATTGTGGGATTTAAGATATCGTCTTAATTGAAGCATCTGGAACCAAAGATTAATGGAATCATTTTCAGTGTTATACAAAGTTGCTTGCATTTTGCAGGGAAGCAGCTTATTTTTACTAGCCTTGAAATAAAAAGAGCTCCTCGAGCTCTGGATGTGATACATGGTTCTGACAAGACATTTAGACAGGACAGCTGCGTGTACAGCCAGGCATCTGATGCGCTCTTCCAAAAGACGTCTTCCACGTTTTAAGGCCACCTTAATGTTCCTGTAGGATGTGTCTGACATTTAAAAACATTCTGAATATATTCTGAATGGTTTCCTTGTCCTTTCCCAACTCAAGTAGCTGCATGGAGGTAGTTTGTGTTTCATTTCCTTGTGGATGCAAAATGAGATTTTGTTGTTAATCCATTCTGATGGCTTTTTTGTTGCCTGTTATAAAGAAATGAGGTAATTGTGGTAGAAATTATTATATTGATTCCCTTTTGAAGAAGATTATGGAACAATAACAGGCATCGCTGATTTGCTTCCAAGAATGAGCTGCAGCTCATAGTGATTGAGTTTCAGAAACAAATGTCAGGAGTGATTCCTGATGGCGTTTTATCTTGGTTACATTTACCGTACTACCATAGCCCGTCTTGCTGCAAACCAATTATAAGACACAAATGAAAAGTGGTTTTCAGCATGTGAAATCTCGAATAATTTTATTACGCATCGTGTACGGTAGCTAAAGTCAAAGATTAAACAATTTCAAAGTAATTAAACCAGAGAGAGTTGAGCTAAGAAAATTTCAAACAATTAATGACTTATCCAAAGCCTGGAGCAAACTTCCAGCTTTGCTAGAAATTTTTAAATTAATTTGGCTTAGGATGGGGACCTCAGATGAACCCGTTAAGGAGTGGTTGCTGGCAGGATTCTGCACAACCCTTGCCCATGTAAAAGAAGGTAAAGATATTCCAGGTTCTTGTGTGCTGCCAGAAACGCTCTCCTTTCAAGCATAGGCACAAGAGAAGGAAGACAAACATCTTGCAGCTCTGGATTCGAATTCAATTGTTCTGTGTTCTCATTCCCAGCTCCACTAACTCCCTTAATGTCTCTCCAAGTGCCTGTTCCTCCATCTGTAAATGGCATTATTAATCACTGTATTTCTCTGCTGTACACCAGTTCCCCTGATTCTGCAATCACAGTGTGGAGGAAATGTGTGGGAAAGCTGTACAGTTCTTGAGCCTCCTAAATCCCTGTGTGCCCCCCTCCCACAAGTGGTCCAGCTTACGCAGGTGACAGGCTTTCTTTGATCACCTTTCACCTTTCTGCCAGGCACTAATCACCCAGAATGGGGACAATTCCACTGAAAGAAAATTCCTTAAGTGTGAAAGTTCCCAGTCTGCCTGGTGCATTCTACCACTGTCCTGTGGAGATGCTTCTTTTCAGTTTCTTGACCTGACTCATGACATGCACATCTGTTGAATTTCCTCTTTCTTGTGCTTGAGTGAGAGCTGGTGTGGGGGTAGCTTTCTTCTGTGCTGGATGCTGGTGCTGCTCAACTCCAGAGCAGGAATGTGCTATAAGGAGACTGGGAGTGGGGCAGCTGAAGTCTTGTCTTCTCTTCTCTGTCAAGTATGGCTTTGGGTTACTACCCGCTGTGTTTTTTATTTCACCTTATGTTCAGGCTTTATGTCAAACTGTTTGGGGAAAACACTGCATCTCCATGGTGACCAGGTGCAGTGACCATTGCAGCTGGGATCCCATTTTTGGTCAGGCTTATGAGTGCTGCTAAATGCCAAACAGGCATTGGTAAGCACTGAATCTGACACCAGGCAGGCAGCCTCAGACCCCCTGGAACATCCTCAGCCCCCCGGTAACATCCTCAGACCTGGAAATGCAATCTCCATCCCTCTGGTTTCTCATGCTCCAGGAAAATGATTCACACAAGTGTCACTTACTGAACCACCGGGTGGCGGAAGTTCTTCCTGCTTTCCACTTGATCATAAATAGTCGAGAGGCGAATGTAAAAGAGCAGATATATGAGAAGAGGCCCGGTGTATTCTGTTAGAAAAAACTAGAAATGAAAAGTAAAATAGCTGTGGCAGAGTAGAAAATTGTATCAGGAAAGGTGTGAGAAAAAGAATACCCCTATCCACAACCCCTATTCATCCTTCAAATTACTTTTGGCTTCATTTTCAGGACTGAAATGACACATGGGGGTTTCTTCTGCAGTCTCTTTAGCAAAGGAGTAAAATTCATCTAGGAAATGAGAGATAGGTTCCTGTGCAGAACATTAACCCAGTCAGAAGTGCTTCATGGAAGGTGGTCAAAATTACAGTTAACTCCTCTTTCTACTTTTGGCTGTGCCATCAGATGCCTATTTGGAATCTAAATAACACTGAAAATCAAGGCCAAGAAACTGCAGGCAGCTTGCTTTCTGCCAGTGTTTTTTGCAATTAAGTGGTACCTCAGTTAAAAGCCAACCAAGCAGGACAGAAACAAACACAGCTTTGAATCCTGGTTGCTAGCAGAGTCATCTTTAAGGGAGGCTATCATTGCTTGAAATTTCATGGTGGATGGAAGAGCAGGACCAGCCTGCATGGTGCACGGTGCTTTGAGCTCTTTTTCAGTGACTGGGTGGTGGTCCTCCCTGTGCAGGCACCAGCTAAAATAGCCTGTGGTGGGCAGGCTGGATGAGTAAGTTACCCTACTGTGATGAAAACAAAGCAAGAAGAAATCATTTCATCTCACCACTGTCACTCCTGCTAGCCACAGAGAGCTGAGAGGATGGGCACAGAGAGAAGGCAGAGTCATGGAGATGACATGAGCCACCCTCAGTTTTAAGGTCTGACTTTGGTTTGGTACAGCCTGTATTGCTTTTTGTTGGGGATCATTCTTAAGCCACACACAGCTCTAAGAATTAAAATGACATTAGAGTGATGAGAGGTCTAGATTTGATCACCTGTCTCCGCTGGGCTGAATCCCAGAATAAAATGTAAGTGGTGTAGTCCTACACATTTTCAAGGACTGGCAAATCGTAACTCAAGTGCCTATCATTGCTTCAGGGAGAAAGATTTATGACTGATGGGTTATTTGGCTTTATGGTGGCTATTGGCTCTGCTGCAGAATTGTAATGAATAAATACCTGTGGCTTAAGGAGCAACAGTGACTTCAGACCACCTTTCTCAAAACTAGTATTTGGCCCCCCAGCAGGTTGTTCTTCTAATCACTCTTCAAAAGAACATTGAAAGAGAAAGGTTTTCCTGCAGAAATATCCTGCAATTAGGTTCCCTTTTCCTCTGTTACAGGGGGAAACTTTTTGAAATTTTTTTCCTTCATAGCAGGACAGTCTCCAAAAGTAACAACAGACTTAAGTGTTCTCTACCAGGGGAACGTCCAATTCCCTTTTGTTCCGAGTGACATCATGACTTCCATGCTCCATTTAGACTCTGCATGATCCAAGAGCAGGTGTGTGTGTGTGTGTGTTTGTGTAAAAATATTTAATCTAGGAGTCCAAGAGTACGCATTGTTGTGGAATACCTCACAGCCGAGGGCCTATTAGAATTTTGTCCTATGTGAGCCCACTGGGTTTGGTACTCTGCAAACACTGTAAGGGATGGCCTCTGCTATTTAAACCTAACACGCGAAATCTAGACTGTGGTTGTATAGAGGACAGAGGTGCAGATGATGTGGTCTGGGCAGGTCAGGGGAAGAGCCTGGAATGAGCTGCTTTGTCCAGTGTAGCTTTTTCTCTCTGCCATGAGCTGTACCACAAAGTACACCCCTAACTGCCAGCTTTCAACATCTGTTTGGCACAAGCACATTACAAAGCTGCCAGGAAGAGTTTGGCAGGACTTAGCACCAAGTTCTGCTTACTTGTCACTGCACCAAGTGTTCCCCCCTTACCCCCTGACTGATTTCAGATGCTGAAAGGAGAAGGAGAGTTTCAAGATTTAGTAAAAAATCCAGTCTCTCTTTAAAAGCCGAAGCTCCCAGACACAAGATAACTGAATCCTGTGACAGGGTTCATTGGTGCAATTCAGAGAAGCAGTTGAGAGCACTGACAGTAGCTCTTTGAGCTGGGGATGGTGGAAGTGAGCAGCATCAGCATGCTCAGGGTGCTTCACAGGTTGGGGACAGAGTTCAGTCTTGTCTGTGTGTCAGTCACATCACCCATGTGGAGGCAGGTGGTGCAGGGTCAGCCATGAGATTTGCAATCAAACTGTGCCCCGTCTGGCAGGCAGGACTGTACGACTTTGTCATAACTGAGTCACACTGGCACATAGTTAAGATCAGTCACATTCTGTTTTAGAGGATGAGGTTCAGTTTGCTGTAGTTTTTGTTGTAGTTTAGTTTAATTTAGGTAGGTTTCAGACTGTTTCCTTCTGTTGCATCTCCCATGCTGCGAGTGCTGCGCTAATTCTCTGGCCCACTGATTTAAGTCTGTCATAAATGAAGAATGAGCTCCAGAAAGGCAAGCAGAGAAACTGCTAAAAATTCCCATGAGTTCAAGCAGGTGAAAGGGAAAGTAGTCTTAAATTAACACAACATTACAATTACTGGTTCTACCCACTGGCAATCAAGGGCAAGCACCATTCTTTTACTATTGATTCTCAATGATTATATGCAATTAAGCCTACCTAGTATCTTCATACTCATCCTATAGCTGACTAATTGCTGGGCTTGGGGAGGTATTAGTTGTGCCAAGGATCAGTTCAACCCATCATATTTATAGGTGCTCAAAATTACTAATTCCTGCTGACATATTCTGCAAAAATAGTAATCACATTTTAAACAAAGACCTGAAAATAATAACACTGCAACTTGTTGTTTCTGAACAAAAGGAATATTTTCTTTTTTAAAAAAACAACTGATCATTTAAAACACGGAGCAGATTTATCTTTTAGAAATGAAAAAAAAAAGCAAAACAAAACAAAAAAAAACCCCAGTATTTAAAGGAAAATTATTTTTTCTTTACCATCTTTTGGTCCTGCCTAGATTATTTTGATGTATTGGGTGCAACCAAATATGGTGATCCATAATAGCAAAATTATCTTTTCCTAGAGGAGAAGTATGTCTCTATAACAATGAGTATAGCTCAATAGGATTTAACTGTTGAGCTCATCACTAACTCCCTGAAGAGAGAAAACAGGAGATTGCCTCTTTTTTCCTCATCTGTACAGTCTACTTCATATCTTGCACAGTGTCCGGTTCTCTTACCTTCCTTCTCTCCTTTCTGGTGTCTGACATGATATACTCTGGAGACCTCTTATTCTCAGTAGCATAGAGAAAGTGCTCTTAAATGAAAGTATTCTGGAATCAAAACTCTCCCCAGCATGGTCTCCATACAGGGTGCTAAAATCAAGCCTCTTTAACCATCTCAGTTATCAGGTCCTCAGGGATCTGATTCAGTAACATCTAAACTGGAAATATCTACTATGTAAACAACAAAACAGATCCGAAACATGTCAAAAGAGAGCAAAGTAGGAGTTTCCATTATCCAAGAGATGATGGAACAAATGCTGAAACAATCCAGGAGAGCTAATCTGCAAATCAGCAAAGCATCTCATCTTGCAGGAGCCAGAGTGTACCTGCTTCTTTTATCTCTATTCAGCTCTCCGTGCCAGGAACACCTTGCTGAACAGAGTAACAGCCAGGTCAGGAATTCAAATCCCAGACCTTGTGAGGCAGAGCATATGTTTAGGGAGGTATGAATGCAGCAGAGGTGAAAGGAGTTCTTTAAAGTTATCGGAGGGATTTTCTGGCTGGTAGGGGCAGCTGACATAGTGCCTGACGCTGTCCCAACAGGTCTGCTAAAGGAAATGGAAAGGATTTTGATGTGACTTAAAGTATCATGTGTACTGGTCAGGAAAAGGCAGAGCAGGACAAAAGGAAGTTGTAAACAGAGCCAGTGGAGTGGAGGGAGTCTGAAAAAAGTCCAACCAAATGTTTATAAATGAACAGCCCACATATTAGTATCTTCACAGGAGGACATCAGCTAATTCCTCTCTGTAATGTTTATGACATGCCCTTTCTGTAATATCACACAACACACCGTATCTTGTTGCCTTTTGGCATAGTCTCACATTATCTCATTTATGACAAGCAGCAGAGCTGAGGAAAGGCCATACAGCCTCTTCCATACTGATCCCTTCCCGCAGCTCTTTCCATGCCGTGTAGGGCCGGTTTCCCAGTCACCAGTGCTGCTTGTGATGTTTTCTCTTCCACTGCCCACGGGATGGCTGGACTGAAGCAGGGAGCATGGGATGACGGTAATACCTGCAGCCAGGACAGTGACTTTGGGTCACTGTCTGTAGTCCTCAGCACAGCAAGAGATGCAAAACAGCTCAAGCATGTCCTGGGTAACTCTGATGGAAAAGCAGCTGCAGTATATAAATTATCTAATGGTCAGGGCTTAGTTTCTCTGATAAATGTGAGACAAAGGCACCAGCTGCAGTCTTGAGCCAAGGTCAGACTGACACGGTACATACTGCACAAAGAGGAGGTTCTCCTGCTATCAGAGAGACAGACCATTGCTGTGTGTGAGTGTACAGAGCACAGCTGGGATTTCAGAGAAACACAAGAGAAACAGGCAGTTAAATCCTCCCAAGTCCCCAGATCACGTTAAACTTAGTGTATAACTACCTTAGACTCCTTTTACAATCCCAGCCCTAAGTACTCTTGAGCTAATGATCATTAAGAAACATTATTAATTTCTAGTCTAATTTCTACTTCATACGCTTTGTTACCTCATTAAAGGCCATACAGTTACCTGGGGATGATAATAGCATAATTTTAGCACCATCTCTAAATCTTCACCTTTGTAAAAGTTGTGTATTTTCGTGTTTGCAAAAATCCACAGCAGCAGCAATTTTGCATCAGGTAATACGGTTCTTAAGGGTTGCTTGAATATTCAATTACTTCTTGTTCCAGTTCTCACAGAACTGGCTAATCCAGTCTCCAAAACTTAAATTGTGCATGCAGAAGCACCTGAAACTTCCCTTGTCTGGACAGATTTTGCAGTGACTTGGTGTCTATGAGTATTTCAGGCTGCTGCTCAATATTTACTGCAAATACCAGAGATAGGACGGATTTGCTGTAGGATTTTATAGGCAAAATGCAGCTGACTCAGGCCCATTTCAGGAGCTGGGAAGTGAACAGCAATGGACGCTGTTTGTCCCTGAGTCAGGCCTGTGCGTGCTCTGTGGAAGAAGGAAGGTGAAATCCCAGCTTCCTCCTGTCTCTTCTAAGACTGAGCTGTCTGAAACCTTGGCACCAGACCACTTCGTACTACGGTCAAAATTCTTCCCTGAGACCACTAGTCATTTCATGTTTCTTACTCAAAACAGAAAATTATTGGAAATTAACAAAAGTTATTCTTATGTACACACATATATGTATGTTGTATATGTTTGTACCAATACATATTCAGTGAAGCAGTCAAGTCCTGTTTGTAACCAAACACCAATGTGAGTTCAGATTTGCTGCCAGATCTTTACAGGTCTTTGACTGCATTTTGAAATCTTCCTTATAATGTGCATCGTTTTAAAATGTGTATTTATTGTCTGCTACGCAGATAAGTAAAAAAAATTGTGCTTTTTAATACCTGGTTATTATAAATAACCTCATCTATGCTTTTCATCCAGAAGCCTCAAAGCACTTTGCAAAGTGGAAAATACTGTTACTTTCTTGCCAGTATTTTGGAAGCTGAAATACAGAGAAATTCAGTGACTTGTCAAGGGCATCAGACAAAGGTGGGCAAAGTGGCACCTGGTCCTCTCAAACCCTGGTTTTGGTTCATGGTTCACTCTGCTGAGCACTGGTTCACCCCACGATTCACTCTACTCTGTGCTCTCCTTACACCCTGTATGGGGTTGGGCAAAATTCCCCATACAAAATAATTGTGCCAGGCTTATCCATTCTAGAGGGACTGAAACTGCTCAGATTTGCATAGATTGACAAAATGTCAAACTCCTTAGTTACTCTGAATACAAATAGGAAAGTGTCTACATTTACCAGTACGGTACATCGAGCAGCTCTTTGTTCATTAAGTAGCAGGAAAGGTTTAAGCATAAAGTTCTGTACAAGTGAAAGAAACATCTTGTTCTATTTATGCTTACTGAATTCTCTCTACCTTCTTTTTGCACTCAAAGTGGTAAGAACTCGAGGACATTCCTATAAACACTTGGGCATAGGTCTTTTAGTCTTCATTGTGCTTAACAGTAACTAGAACCCTCAGGATTAATTTTTCTAGTAGCTCCCTAATTCCCTTTGGCAACTGAAAAATTGACACTCTGGCATGGTTCATCATGAGCTAGTGGCATTCGTTGCTGAGACCAAGAGAAATTATTGCAATGCTGTTTGCATCGTTAGAAGCAGCATCTGAGGAATCCAAATCAGCCAGCTGGGCAGTTTCAGAGGTCTCCTCTTCCTTTATCTGTTAACTTCATGCTGCCACTGGGCAGTAACAAAGAGCCAAAAGTATGTGTGGCCCAAGGAAAGGCACAAACAATATAAAACCGTGGCAAGAAATCAGGCAAATGCAAGCTGTTCTCTCCTGATAACCCTGGAGGTTGAAAAATATTAGACTTAATTAAATGAAAAATAAGAGCAATCTTGTGTGTGTAGTTTGCCTTTGTGAAAGGTCACAATGTTTTTAAAAGGTCGCAGCTTTTGACTGGGATCAGCTCAAGACTTGGCCAGCTGTACCAAGGTAGAGCAACGCTTACTGTGTGTTCAAGCAGAAACCTCCGCCAAGTACAAACTGTTAGCTGTAAAAGAGAAGTGCTTTGCATTACAAATAATTGTAGTTGGAAAAGGTGCTGCAAGGAAATAGTGACTTCTTTTTTTTCCTGGTGATCATGTTCTATGAGCAAATTATCTATTGATCTGAGAGGTTTAGCAATGAAAAACCATTTGAGGATTTTTCTGTCTTTGGCATTTTTTTGTAGCTGTTCTTAAGCCACCCACAGATTCACACAGAATCACACAGAATCACATGTTCTGTTTATTTGGCACTTCTGCAAAGTTTTTCAGGTATCCACGATTCCCTGAGAGTGTTATTCAATTTTTAGGGTCCTATTCCCACAACTAATTCTGTCTAAATTGGCCACAAAATATGCAAACCCTGATATGTACCTGCTGAGAACCACATTCAGTGACATTCTTTGATACATCAAACAGATCCTCAGCTCTCTCTCTTACCTAGACCTCAAATTCCTTCCTAAGCTATCATAATATGAGTTTTCTTACACTTATCATCTTTACACTGACTCATTAGTTTGCTGGGACTCCCCTCCTCACGCACCTTCAAACTCCTGAGATCCTCTCTTTTTCCTTTTCTTGTAATTGTCTGTACTTTTACATCCCATTGAGAAGTCATAAACCTTTACTGAAGTCTCTTCTTCTGTTCCCAAATTAGGGAAAATGTCTTAAGTTGTTCCTCATGGGGAGTCCAAGTCTAACTTCAGTGTAGAGAAGGTGAAGAAAATGAGCCTGCAGCAGTTTGGCTGCTTTTATTCCACACCCATCAATACGCAAATCGCTTCCTATCACAATCATCCCCTAGACCTCATGGGATTGTTCCACATTTACAGGACCAACGGATTGAGCTGTGCCAGACAGTCAGAGCAAACTGCTGCTCCCCTGTTCACTAACAGGCCTGAAAAGCTTTGGTGCACAGGCACTGTGCCAGTAAGAGAGAACCACACTGACCAAAACACTGCCTTCCCCTTGAGAGAACAGCAGCACCTCCTTATTGCCTTTCCCCACTGCGTACAGCTGCTGTACATAACCACACAGCTTCAAACACAGATCCCTTCCTAGTTTCTTGTTCATTTTCCACAATGTCTCACTTGGTGATAAATTTGCTTGCCAGCCAGGAGAGAACAGATCAATTAGTGAAAAATGGGGATTTTCAGACTTCAAAGATGCTCTTGGGTTTAAAGAAGTATTAGTCTCTACATTTCTAAATTGAGCAGAGTCTTTTTTCATTGGGAAATTTGAAATGGAGCAGTTCTGCTGCCAGCCTTACTATTTTAAGGCCCTCAGGAGTCAAAGTACTTAAGCAATCCCTAATTTTAAATCACAGTTACAAAAAATATTTACTGAAGTACTGTGTTTCAGGGTTAATCTTGTGAAATTCACAGGCTTGGAGGTAAAATATATTTTTTACAGTTCTATTCTGTTTTCTCAGTTCTGTTTGGATCCTCTTGGTAGCTGTCCCAGGCAGCAACAGGACAACAGAAGCTGATAAATCAGAAATTCCAATCATTGCTCAAATAGGGAAAGCTTTAGCAGCAGTGTGAATTTGAGCAGGAAGAATGGATTTTTTTCTGTTTTTTCTTCTTTTCGCCACAGCAGCAGTGTGTATTCTTAGCAGTAAAACACCAGCCATGTTTCAAAAAGTCACCATGCCACATTGCAATTATGTAAAAAGAGGTGTCTGTCGAACATGCTTAGGCCCAAATTTCATAGATTAAAAATAAAAGCCATCACTCCAGTGGTGGGAATTTCAAACATCTCCAGGGGTAAAATCTTTACAGGGCCATATAGAACAAATCTATAAGCTCAGCTTCCATTAGTATCTCTGCAGCAGCAGTCAGCAAATCTCAACTATACCCTCCATGCAGGGTAAAGAAATTAGTAAGTTTCATGCAGAAGTAAATTATGTGTTTCAGGTAATATTTGTTTTATACAAAAGAAGTGAGAGTAGAGCAAGTGTTCTAACAAATTTCATGATACTAAGCAACAGGTTTTGTTTTGTCCCTGAATTATATTCTGGAAATCAGCCTTGAGGGCCTCCTTTCTTCTAAAAGAGCCAGCTGAGGTTGAATATCTACTTTTATCCCAGAAAAGGACCTAATTTCTCAAAAGAGACTGACAAATAACTGTTACACTGTAGGGCAGTCACAAATCCCTCACCCCAATTTGTCCTCCGCCCTCCATCAGAGCAACCCAGCCTCTAGAATTTGTTGACAACAGCCAATCTCAGAGCTGGTGTAACCTGAGCCCTGGGGAAGTCTGGCTTTTCATTGCACAAAACACCAAAAATATTTTGGTCGCTGTGCAACAGTGTTTTAGGAAAGCTGAGGAAGAGGAGGAAACATCCTTCCTACAAGGTATCAGCCTCTGGCAGAGGGACTAAGTAGACAACAGGAGACAACAAACCCTTGAGCTGCCAAAGTGGAGTGTGACAAGTATTGTAAATCTGAGACTGTGCATGCTCCAAAAGGGAAGCTGAAGTTTCTTGGTTTTTCTAGACTTATTGATGCACAAACTCTTTGTTTGGGAACAGAGAGCAGCATCACCTTTTATTTTACAACATGTTTGGAAAGGGTGCTGCTCCCGGGAGGTGGAGATCGATACTGTTCTCCCTTTTTAAAAACCACAAGTCATTGTCTTGGTGTAAATCCCCAGCACTGGGCGTCTTGGTCCTTAAATTTGATCTCCAGTGAGGTGACAGAGCCCCAGAAGACCCACCTCTGTGCTTAGTGTTCCCCTAGACAGATCCATGCCCAGTGCATTGACCTCTGCAGCACCAACATGTCTCCATGTGCTTCTGTATCTATTTTTGGAGTCCAGACCTGAATGCGGCCCTTTGTACCTTAGCTACCATTTTGCTGACGAGATAAGGATATTTTCATTCTGTGCCTTGTTTATATAAATGTCAAACCTTTAAATCAGAAGCCTCCCTCACTGTGTGCGTAAATCTGGTAGAGCATCAAGGGGGATGGGAGCACAGGAGCTCTAAGCACAGTAAAAATGACAGTAAAACTACACATCCTGTGTACAAATGCATTTCTAATTGCTGTTGTTAGAATACAGTCTTCTATGAACCTTTTCTCTATTGCTTTAGACTAGCTACAATATAAAAATCTCTTGACTGTTTAAATGACGTGGCTAGGAAGAAGATTTCTCCCACTGAGAATGGAGACAATTTAGAATATGGAGCAGAATGGGATGAGATGAATATTCAGAAACTCGTAGAGTCAACTTTTTGCATGCAGATTAAATCATAAAAAAAATGCCACTGCCTGCAGTACCTACTCCTGGTCATAACTGCAGTATTTATAATGGGATATTAAGCTTTAGTTATGTTACTGTCTTAGGCTACATAAACCACCAGGAAAAGAGAGAATAAATAAGGTTCTTGCAGATTACTTAATTGTAGCAAACAGGAAGCTGCAGTAATCACAATTTTGCTTTGCAAGGAAATTCCATGGTTGAGAGATGGTGGGATGGATTCGTGAAGGGAACGGGACTAGCATTAATTAGTCTGGCCCCAGTAGGCCGTTAATCAGGATGGGGTAAAGCCTCAGCCTCAGTAAATGCACAGACCTCTACTCAAACAGGTAGGTCAGATGGTGGGAAATGCTCTAGCTCCACTGAAGTAAACTGCTGGTCACCGCCTGGGGATTTGGGTCCTGTCAGAACTGGGAAGGATGGACACAGGTCATGTTCTTCTTCACAGGGACTAAAAGCTGCCAGACTTTTTGCTTCTCAGGGCTACCTGCTTCCCTGGAGAGGGAGAAATACACATGATCTCGAGCAGTTGGGATGGATATGTGACCTTGTAGAGCTGATCCAGAGGCTGACTTTTCCTAAGTCAAAGGCAGTTCTGGCAGTAACATTCACCTTGAGTGAAGGAACTGTAAAGTAGCATGTCCATTCCAAGTGTCTTGTAGTAATGCTTCCTAGCCTGAAGTGACCTATTGGAGAGAGGAACTGGGACTATCACTTGCAAGCTGCTCAAAGACCTGACACTCACATATTCCATCCTTGTCGGCACAGCCAAGGAAGCTTGTAGTCCCCCCACGTGAGCAGGGTGGGATCTGTGGGCTGCCTGAGGTAGGAATCTAATAATCTGGCCAACAGCCATGATGCCAGTTAGCAAAACCTCATTTGATTCATTAAAGGAATTGCAAGCAACTGGTGGTTTGCCTTCCATTGCCATGAGTAGTCTTATCATGGCTTTTATGGCTTTCAGAAACTGTAGTTCTGTCTTACCCATGTTTCTCACTGCAGAAATTGGGAATCTCGTTACCCAATGTACAGATGTGGACTGTGTGTTACTCCAGCTAGTGCTCTACATGAAAACTGCAGCAAAAGCTTGGTCAGAGTGATAGAGTGACTACTTTCGTCTCCTCCACATGTGCCTGCTGCAGGACATTGGAAAGGTCTCTTCTTTTCCCATTTCTTCACTGTCTTTTGAAACCCTTCTGCTCTCTTATGTCTTTGGACTGTCAAAGAATTTAATCTTTCACTTCTCACTTTCCCAAAGGAGCCTGTAAGTTTAGAGATCCCTACACCCCATTTGAGTGGAATGTGTTGCCTCTCTCCCAGCACCTTGAACTTCCAACAACTGCTTATAGGAAAATAACTAAAGTCAAACCAGGTCGACCTACAGCATAAGAAAGGTATTGTCATGGCAGATGCTTTTGTTTTACAAGGAGATTCAAAAGTTTTGACTCCTGAGCCTGGCTGTGCGTCTTCTGCCTGGAATCCTTGGCCTCTCTCAGAACTGTTCTTTGCTTGAACAAAGAGTAAGGTATTTCCATCCAATTATTTTCTTGCATTAGTAACAGGATTACTAGACATTCATTTTTTCTTTATAATATCCTTCCACTTTCAAAGCTGAGGAGTCTTTCAGCAAATTAATGTATTTGGCTACAGTTCTGCACAGGCATATGAGCCCAAGATAAGCTAAAACTGTTTTTCAAAATTGATTTTTTTTCCTCAGGCAATATTTTTATGTTCCCCTTCTAATCTTTAATTGGAAGTCAGAGTTAGCATATTGATAACTTGGCTCACTCTCCATTTAATTCTGTTTTGAGTGCTGATAAACTAATTACACTATTTTACATAAGGAAGCACAGGCTGAGGAAGTTGGAGTAATTTGATGCCAAAACACATTGTCCATTAAGATGTATCATGCTGTTGCAAGGACATACTTACTGTGGTCCAACCGACCTGCTGACCCAGGTCTGTAAAATACAGTGTAACGATGGAGGAAACGGCAAGGCTTTGAACGCTGACAGAATCCTTCAAAAAGGGCCCGTCTGCAATGACAAAGGAAGAGGAGGTGGTGTGAACAACAGGTGCCCTCTCAGAGACTCAGCATAACACACAGGCTGCCCTGCTAATGGTCCAGCTGTAGCCCCAGTTTGGATTCTGATTTTCTTTGGTGAGTTGGTGCTTATTCTCCAGGTTAGCAGCTTAGAGCTCTTCCATGAGAGTTATTTCCTTCTCATTTTAACAGAAGCATGAGGCAGCAATGTGTGACAGGTGTACAATGCTGTCCCTGTTAATCTGGCCCATTAGGGACAGGCCAGGCAATCACACAGACAACTCCACAGTGCACTTCTTGTCCTGTCTTGCAAGACTAATGGTAAAGTCTGTGTTATGCAGCATCTCCCTCACTGATATATTTTGCTGAAGCATTTGCGTTCTCAGGCTGTTTTACAACAGGCAGCACCTGATGATGAATGCAGCTTCTTGGGTGAAGGCTCACAATCCAAGGTTTCTTTGCCAGCTGTCTGACCTAGGCAGGCCAGGCGTATCTGAGCATTACATTACTGTTTGCAGTATTCTGAGGCATCTGCTTCCAAACCTAATGGATCTAAAGTATGCAGGCAGAGACATGAAATAACAATATTTGGTTCTCTTTTTTTTTTATGTAGGCAGTGAGCTGGATATTGGAAAAATCCAACAGCCACTGGCATAGGATGTTGCCATGGCTGCAACACCTCTTTGCTCTTTTCTTTATGTATGGTCTCCCTTTCAATATAAGTTTGTTGACTGTTTAAATCAGTGAGGGTGTTAAATTCCATCAGGTGCTGAGCCCTTATTTTCTACGGCTTTGCAATTTTACACATCCACAGACCAAACACCAAACAGCTTCTGGCAGCTCTATCTTCCACTGCTATGTCCACCAAGAACTTGTGGACTGACCCAGAGGTTGCCTCCTGCAGCCACCTGCATCTTCTGGTGAGGCAGTGAGCAAGTATTAAAACAAGTAATGCAGTGAGGGAAGGAAGGGAGTGAATGGGCTTGAAACTGCCTTGTCTTCATTATTTGATCATACACTGTATTCTGGAACATTTCTACTCAGTGGTTATGAAAACCATTAGGTTCCTTTATTGATGAGAAAACTAATAAGTTAAAAATTGACGTCAGTTAATGAGAATGTGCTAACAGTTCACCCAATAACACATCTAGAGAGAGCAATACTGTGAGGAGGAGAACCTGCCAGGGGATTAGTAATGCGTTAGGTGGCTGTATTCAGCCATATGAATACTCACTGCGTTCTAGTTGCAGGCCAACACGGGATGGGTACCACTGGGGACCTGTTCCAATCACAAAGCATGGCTGTTAATTTCATGGTGGAAGAGCTAAATTTCTGTTAGGTTCGGGGTTTTTTTTTCAGCTGATAGCTACAAAAGTGAGATGGAATGAAAAAACACCTCTCTTTTGTTCTTAGCTATACAAGGAGAATACAAGAGAGCTGGGAGAAACACAGAATACACACATTAGAGCATAAATCCCTTCTCCCCGTTTGAGTGTTGGAAGGCCAGTCTCAATGCTGAGCACTCCGTCAGCACAGCCTGTGTGTGCAGCACTGGGAAATATAAAGAGGATTCTCTTTATTACTATATTTGCCAAAACTCAGTACTAAATGTGTCAGTCTTGCCCCTCCTTCTAAAATTATGCCTGTGCTATAGTCTGGTCCAAAGGACTTCGTGTTTCCCATTTAGGAATATAAAACTTGACTAAGGATGTGCAGCTTGTATTAGTTCTCAATCACGGATTAATCAGGGAAATAGAGATACAGAAAGTAGAAGCACATGGGTAGCTAATACTGGGGTACTTACGACTTCCTTGATAGCCTCAACTTGAAGATGTTTCCTAGAAGTAGATGTTTAAAGGCTCTGGTTTAAAGGTCATTCCAAAATGCACAATAGCAGCTGGCAGTTGTTACTGGATTCCCTTTGGTGATTTTGAACCGAGACCTGTCAGGTTGGTCAAACAGGTACAGGTCTCCAGCTGCGTTTGCTTCCCTGGGTGTCAGAGTAAGCTGGTAATTGCCACAGACACATGGCAGAGGGGATCATGGCTGCTCAAGTGGTTAATTTGGCCGGCTCTTTGTAGTTCCTCTATGCAGAAGGCTGTGCTTCTGCAGCTGTGCTGCTGGATGGACAGTATAAACACTCCTCCTTTGCATCACAAAGACAGGTAACTTTGTTTAACCCATACACACTCTTCGGTTTGCTCTTGAAGGTTTTTAGGGCTGACCTAGCAAATTTTTGGGCTGACCTGAAGCAATACGGGGAGACCTTCCATAGCCCATGACGCTGACTGAGATTTAGGGGAAGCAAAGATTGTCAGAGGAAAGTGAGGAAACTGCTGCAGTATCACCACCCCCAGCCATTTCTACAACATTTGTCTTTATTTCCTTTGACACACCTGAGGACAGTTTGGTAGCCTGAAGGAGATTTGCTTTGTCTTTTCAATTCAAAGCCTGGGTGAAATTGGTCAGATATTTTTAGACATATCTTAAAATTCTTAGTGATCCTGTATTTAAGGTACAAATATTCCCATACCTTTAAAATGGAAAAAAATGTTCACAGTGACTGTGATCAAACGTGGAAACATTTGCCTCTAGAAGCTGTGGGATCTCCTTCCCTGGAGATAGTCAGGCCTCAGGTGGGGATGACCTTGAACAGTCTTACAGGACTTGAAAGTCCTTGAATGTTGGCCCTGCTCTGAGCAGGAACGTGGACCAGAAGAGCTCTGGAGGTTGCTTCTACCTAACTTATTTCAGGATGATCAGGAGAGCTTGTTCACTCCACCAGCTGGAGGGGAAGGGAGCTGTGCACGGTGTGCACTGTGCAGAGACACCCAGCTCATTCTCATTTCAAAAGCACTTGGTCTGACTTTTGTAGGCAAGAACAGGCATTAGATGAACCCATGAACCAGAGCTAACAGCAGGAGGTGAGACATCCATCATGTAAGGTGCAAACATTTTTTTCAAGGTACCACAACAATCCATGGCTATTAAAGATAACAAAGGGAAGATAGAGAAGGAGCAGCTGTTTGACTTGTCAAGGAAGATATGATTTGCTCCAGGACAGCAGATATCAATAGTTATTTGGGAGCCTGAAATGCAATGTATTTGTGTTAAATTGGAATCTTCCCCCCAGCTCCCCCCTTCATATTACAGTATGTTTCAATAAAAGTCAATTTACCTGATCCTGTGGCAACGCTCTTTTAGGTATGGCTCATAATCTTCACAAGGGCAAACAGAGGTTGTGCGTTTAAGCACGTCATCCCACATTTCCAGTCCTTTAGCCTCAGTACACCATTATGTTCAAACATACTCAAAGATTTAGACAGATGAAGTGTGCCTTTGCTGCTGCTTGTCTGCAGTGACCTTATTACCACATCAGTGTGTCTCTGGTTTCCAGGCCGTGCTTGGAGTGCTGTGTGTATTCTTCTGGAAGGACTTGGAATTAGCTGTTCCTTCCCTGCTCTTACTATTGGTGGGAGCCACCAGTTAATGTCAAGTGGAAATGCTAAACGGAGTGGGGGACAAAGTCCAAACACATTTCTATGTTGGTTTGAGTGAGAACACCAAACTTTCCTGCTTTCAGTCTCTACTGTCAGCAGATTTTAGCAAGGCTGTTCCCAAGTGTTAGCTGTCCAGGGTCCTGCAGAAACCAGAGTTCCTCCGCGGGGAGAAGTGTGACCGCCACAAAGAGTCTGCTCTCCCAGCTTGATAAGACTCATTTCAGACAGGAAATCTCACACATTCCTAGGCGTCTGCTCACCACTTGGTAGCAGTCAGCCAAGGGACCCTGGCCCCACCTGTCATCACTTATTTACCTTCCTCCTGTGACTATTTTCCACAGGGATCCTCCAAAAATCTCCCTAGAACAGCTCTGGATTTCTGTTTGGCAATGTGGAAAGCTATTCCAACCCAGCCTGCCCATGGCAGACACACATTCCTCTCATTCCTATGGCAGGAAAGCTCTCTTTTCATTAGTGAAAAGAAGCCAAACTGAGTGACTAATTACCACTTGTATTAATTCTTGCTACCGCCTGTCAGAATGAGGGGCTGATGGCTCTCTTGGATACCCAGAGCCACTGCTGTCTGACAGAGCAGCTTCACCTGGCATCAGCATGAGTTCAGAAGTGCATGTGGAGAGTCCTGCTCCCAGACAGGATAAACACCCACTCGCTAAAGGCAGAGGCACAGCTGCAGCTGTGTGCAGCGCTTGAAGGCCTCTCTGCACTCCCACACCTGGCAGAGCTTCCCCTTGCTTCTCTTTTGCAGGGTTGTTTTGGGGGTTTTTTAGCAGAGTTTAATTCCCAGTTTTTTCTTATTAACATTTCCCACTGCTGCCTCCTGCAGAGATTAATGGCAATCCAAGACCATGGGTGACTGAAGTTTATCTTGTAACTCCTGTTGCATCTTAGATCAGGCGTGTATTAATATTTGCTTTCTGACATTGTGATGGTGCATCAGAACTCAGCCACAGCAAGTCACAGTCTGTATAATCCTTGTGGTTAGCATAGCTGTTCAGCTCCCTTATGCAGGGTTTATGGGTTTGGATATGTATTTCACACTTGAAACAAAGTTGTAAAAATAGCATTTCAGCTCTCTTATATATCCCAGACTGGCATTGACTTGGAAAAGCAGCTATAGGCTGTCCAGGAAATAAGAGTGGCCATGATGGTTCAAACCACAGGTCTATTTATTCAATATTACATCCTCTAATGTTTAGCCAATATTGTGATTCCTCCACATCTATTACATTTCTAGCATTTATGTAAAACAGCTTTGGTTCCTCTCTTTGCAGCATCACTGGACAGCTATTGACATGTCTTCCTAGTTTTCCATCTCTATTTGATTATTTCCACTCTCCTGGAATGAGATGTTCGCCTCAGACTCCAACATGGTCACCTTTCAGCTGCAGGTATGTAGGCACCTGAAAGCTTTGCCCATTCCTCGGCTGAAAAGTTATTCACAAACTTCTTGAATTTAAGTGACATCAGCTTCATTCTTCTTCACTGAGCAGCCTGATCTAGTTGAAGATGTCCCTGCCCATGCCAGGGGGGCTGGACTAGATGATCTCTGATTATCCATTTGTCTTGGGGTGACTCTATCATGTGTATCCCCTATCATGCTCTATGCCCAAAAAGTAATATTGTGCCTTTTCTGTGCCTTTAAACTGAGCTTGAAAAAAAAAAAACCTAGATGAACTTTCCAAAGCAGCTTCTCAAGGACATAGAGATATA